>JAOQGH010000019.1:19441494-19501292 GCA_025769975.1 Gallinago jamesoni | reverse complement strand
TGCCAGGCACAGAGGTGAGACTGACTGGCCTGTAGTTCCCCGGGTCTTCTTTGTTTCCTTTTTTGAATATTGGGGTTCTGTTCCCCTTTTTCCAGTCTGCGGGGACTTCACCAGATTGCCACGATTTCTCAAATATGATGGAAAGGGGCTTATGGGGATGTGAATCCTATCTCTGAGACCTTGTGATTTTTTCAGTGTTCCTTAATGCAGTTTCTATGTTTTCCACATATGTCTGGCTCTGTCTCCATAATTCTTCTCTTCCTCCATTTTGCTCTTTCTCTTTTGTGTTCCTCCTGACGCTTTCTGTTCCCCTTTCGTCATGCAGCTGCCTTGTGTCCCTTCTCCCAGAAACCATCACTTTGGTTAGCTGTGCTCTTTGTCACCGAGACAAATATCCAATAACTACCCCTGGCTGACACCACTGAAGTTCCACTACAGCTTGTCTTCTCTGCACATAGCTGCATAGGTT
The DNA here is from genome assembly GCA_025769975.1 of Gallinago jamesoni. NCBI lineage: Eukaryota > Metazoa > Chordata > Aves > Charadriiformes > Scolopacidae > Gallinago > Gallinago jamesoni. The sequence goes on along the minus strand of JAOQGH010000019.1, from coordinate 19,500,823 downwards.
TTTTGCTACAGAAATACCCATGGGATCCTCAAAGAGGAATTGCACACTATATAAGCTCTGAGAGTAATAGAAAAAAAAATGGAGAAAGACAACCAAGATTTTATGAGTTCTGTAATATTGCTGATATTTTTGCCTGAAAAGACAAACACTATCAGAAGCTTCCTCTGCCAGAGCCCAAAATAGACTCATAAACATTCCAAAATCTCATGAAACAAAGGCAGCATACATCTATCTGCAAGGAATGGAAGGGAAAGTGCGTAAAACCTGTAGCCTTACACCCCAGGGAGCAGAACAAGACATGCAACCCTTCCACTTGACTCAGGTGTTATACAAACTGTCAATGCATAAACATCTTCAAGTGAGACAGTGCTGGAGCCTCAGGAGGAATCGGAGTGCAAGCCACAGTAGCATGAGCTGGGGATTTGGTTATCTTCTTCAAACTGCCAGTGTTATCCATTACGCTCCCCCAGACAGCTCGAACACGACAAAGGCTGCTCTGACTTGCACCCTCTTGTAACAGGCCTGTAAGTTAGTTCCAGGCTGCTGTAGCAGTGGTGTCTTCTCATCACACCCGTTTGACCTGTTTCACGGTCCCAGGACAGCCATGCACTATTTGTGTGTATAGGCATAGACTCCTTGTCACCACCTTCAGCCCTGGGAAGGAGAGCAACCCCTGCTGGATGGGCACAGCAAAGGTTACAATGGAAATATGAGTCCTACAGCGTTCTCTGTCCTTACAGTCGTGCAAGAGAATGTGTATGTCACGTTTTAGAGCGTTTCCATCAGTAAGCAAATGAATGAGCTGAGGTGCTCAGAGAGTTACAGAGGTGTTTGTCCCCATACGCTGCCCCTCCAAGGCAAGCAGCCCCAAGGAAGGAGCTACAAGCTCCTGGGAGAGACACTGAACAGACCAGTCCTTCTGCAGAAATCACAGACAGACACATTCCCTCACACACACAGGAGCTCCTGACACCAGAGGCTTCTCAGAGGGGGTGGGGGATGATAACGTAGCCAACTCGCATGACTTTATCATGAATCTTGTAATGGTCAATGTTTATTTTAAAGTTCCTGGAGTCATAGTTTCATAGACTTAGCAATAACATCTTCCTGGGAGCTGACACTAAGTGGATTATCCACTATTTCCCTGAGCCTGTTCCAGTGCTGTGCCTTTCCTCCTATGTTCTTCATCTTTCCTGGGGCAATTCTGCCTTTTGTCAAATTAAAGTAGATATTGTCCAGAAGGACCCACCTAACTAGTCCATCCACCTCATCTGCATGCGTGATCTGTTCCTCTTATTATGTGCTGCAGCACTCATGTTTGTGGCACCTGCAGATTTCATCAATCGTAGCCACATCTGTTCCTTCAGACTGTGGGTGAAGGTACAACATAACACGGGGCCAGGTACCATCCCCAAAGGTGGGGGGATGCCCTCACAATTCTTTGGTTGAATGAGGATTTGACACTTACAACCACTTTTTAATATCTGTTATTTCACCTGCTTAATACAGACCGTGGCCATTTGACCTTATATGTGAATAGACATATCGATACATTTATTTATTTATTTTAAAAATCTGTTTTATTTTGACCAACACGCTGCGCAGGAGTCTACAAGTGTGTGTTTCTGTGTATGGGCAGCATTGCTTTTTCACTGAGCGCTGCCTCATATCCGGCTGGGGCAGACAGGATGCAAACATAATACCCTCATTTGCACCCACTGTTGAGACAGACCCCCTGTTACCTTTATAAGATTACAGTCTCATCAACGTGATAACTGTTACGGAAAAGGGAGGTCTAACAACCTTGTTAGCCTGTCAACTGGCGTTAAGTACACTGCCCTCCTTTTCTCGTTGCTTGCCACATCTGCTTTCTGGTGTCTGGCCTGTGTCTGTGTGTGATTATGTGGGAAATACAGCTTATATTTAAGATAAAATAAATATTTAGTCCTTGTAGTTTCAAGGCAAAAGCTAAAACCCCAAAATCCAATTAAAATTCCTGAAGTTTATAATTTAGTATAATCTCATGGGTTTTGAGTTGCTTTTGTGAATGACTAGACTCTGCTTCCATGAACCAGCAATAAAGTGTGCCTGGGACTAAATAGTGGGAATGGCCAGCGAGTGGCTGGGGAAGTGGCCTTTAGCCCCGGAAAGGCAATTTGGGGAAGATGTCTGGACTGTCCTCAGTCCTGGCTGAGGTGGGAAGGTCAAAGCTGAGGAGAAACAGTTAAGTATATAAACTACAGATACGACTGCAAGCACAGCTTGCAGGACTGGATGCAGCCGTAGAACACCAGAGGAGAGAGGAGGGATGGCAGCAGCTCAGCCCCCATCACCACAGGCAGCACCGGCCAGGAGCAATGTTCCTCTGAACCTCTCCCCGCAAACCCCTGCTTGCCAGCGTCTGCTAGTTAACGCTGCTCACGCTGTGTGCAAATCCCTGGATTAGTGAGCGAAAAAAATGACCTTTCTGCTGATTACTGGCGGGAGGGGATGTGCAGTAAAGTAAGCAAACTGAAAGCCTGTGCTGGAGGAAGAGTGGCTGCCATTCCCACAGCGGAGACCAAATGGTGAGCAGGGTACACACACCAGTAGCAGACGGGGTCACTCCTGCGTGTTAGGACCTCTTTCAGCTTGCAGATCCCCTCACTGCACACCTGCACCAAAAGCTGAGTTAGGAGGATGGAAAATACCCGAGACTGATCCTCACCCTGTGAACATATTAAGTCCCCATGTTATTACCCCATCAGCTCCAGGGGGCGAAATTCTTCACACCTCCTATACCGTTGCTGCATATGAAACCCCTGAAAAAGAAGCAAGCATCAAGGAGAAAGAAAAATGCTTTCTCTGGGAGGAAAGCTTATGGGAATGAAGCACAAGGGAGAATTCACAGGAAACTTGCAGCTGGAATCTCCTGTTGAATTTCAATGTGTGTCAGTTCCTGTTTAAACAAAATCTGTAGTGTCCAAGTAGCCACAGTGGCAAGTTAATCTTTGTGTTTTGTTACTACCCCAAAGACCCTGAGCAAGCATAGTCTTGTCCTGTAGTATCTGTGGTACATGGACAGGACAGGACTAATATAACCTAAAGACAACTAGAAGATGAGTAAAGGAAATTAAAAAAGAAAGACTACAAGTTTTGCTATGGGTTACTGAGCCACACAAGCGTAGACCTCAGTGCATCTGATATCCAGTCTAGTGTCTGTCCCCCATTATCTTGGGGAATTCCTGTAACCTGGCACATGCTCACTGAGAGAGACTTGTTAGTCCTGTAGCAAGTCACAAAGAATTTAGATAAAACAAATATATGCATCTATACAACCTATAATGTATGTTATACAAAAAAAAAGCCAATTTAAGTATCCTTTTAAAAAATTCAAATATCCAAAAGGCACTGTCTTTCTCTCAGGTTTTTTGGGTATTCTTCCTCGGATTCATCAGAAATCTGCTCAGTGGCAGAAGCTGTTCAATGAGAACAAGAGCAGTGTTCTAGTGCCCAGTTTCTGGACTCAAAGTGACAAGGGCACAAACTTCTGCCACTTGAAGCATTCAAGAAACCAGTATTTTCTTCATCTGAATTGCTTTTAAAGACAAACCTACAGATTTTGAAAACCAGTTCAGACTGATCACCCCTAACAATGGTCCAATCCCAAACAAGAATCTGAGAAACACTGATGTAAACATATGTACAGCAAAGATCCTGTACAATTGTGAAACTGCACCTTGATGTGGAGACGATCTCAGTGAGACGACATTCATTTCCCTTTCCAGATGCCATCCACCTTCAATTCATAATCATCTGTCTTCTGTATAGGACATTTTTACATGTTATCTTTCTTTCTTGCCATTCTAATACAAATCAAGAAGCAAAAAAATTAGTCTGCAGTTGCTATTCTCCTTTCACATCAATAAGCTCTGAAAAAATCCCTACCCTTTTTTCAAGCTGTAAAGTTAAAAATTAATATAAATTTATTAGAGATTAAATCTTTATGAAGTGAATTAATGTATGTGAAATTTCCTGTTGAGACTTACATTTACGAATGGAAAAGGGAGCTGAGTCTGGTTGCTCTCAAGAGCAAAACTTTCAAGTTATCTGATTCATCTATCGTTCCAGCTGGTATTGCAAAATAATAGCTAAGTACTGTAACTGAAGTAGGGAAAATTGCCTCTGTGGCCACATGCAATACTTTCAGAGAAATGCAAACACAAAGGGAAGAAATATCAGAAGTCTGTACAGGAAATGTTTGCTTAAAATAGTATTCAGCTTCTTCTTTGCTTGCAGAATTTGGGTATGGCTATATTCCCTATGCTCCCTCAAGCAAGAGGCTGTGTGTTTGCAGGCAACGTGGGCCCCAGTGGGCACAAGCTCCCTCGGTGGGGACCAGGGCACTGTGTAAGATTGCCACGCTGAGGTCAAGGGAAATGAAGGACACACCTCTGCCTTATCTGCAGAGGAAAAACCAAACCAACAGTAATTATTAGACTGCCACATAAAATAGATCTTTCCATTCTGTCAGCAGAAGCAAAATAGACCAGTCCCACACCACTGGCCAGTTTTGCTCCCAACTTGCTGTACTGCCATTTGTTTTGGCTCCTGACCAGCCTGTTCAGGGCTTTGAAGGTGCCTAGACTCACAAGAAAAATCAAAAGCTATTTGCCTAACATTGTTCTTAGCCACATTGCTGTTCCCTGATTCCATGAAATTAAGTTTCTCTATTACTGTTTATGATGTTCCTGCTTTTTTAGTATTTAGACAACCTTTCAAATCAAGTTTCTTACATAAAAAAAACAAACCTAAACAAAAGAAAAACCAAAAAACCCAAACAAACAAACAAAACCCAAAAAAAGAACCCAAAACCCAAACCAAACATCTTTTTCTCTCAAATTTTCTCCTTTTACTTGTTCCGAGCTGGCTAGATACAAGCACCCTTTGTCCATATTCTGCACAGTACCACCTGCTTGGTTTTCGCCCAGAAAATAGTTTCTTGCATAGAATAGGTCCCTTTTGAATTTCAAGGGCTTTTGTAATGTTCCAGATCTACTTCCAGCTCTTTTAGCTGGTTGTAATTGGCCCTGCTGTGGCAATCCAACGTGGTCAAGTGAATCAAGACATGTGCAGGAATTGACATATATTTTAATGCATCTCATTAACACAGGCCCTGCAACTCCAAAACAAGTGATTTCAAGAGCTTTACAACTTAGGGTGTATACTGGGGTCCATGCCCCCCATATAGGAAAGCAGATGTACGTAGGGGTTGTAGAAGAATAATCTGACCATGGAAATGAGAGCAAGAGCCAGGAATGAACCCGCTCTCTCTGAACTCCAATCCAGTGCACTGTGTATGGAACCAGGCGCTTCTTTACATTGAATGGCCCTAAAACATCCCTAACACAAGGATGCTTTTCATACTGCCCTGGGAAAACGAGGTTGTGTTTTATTAAGTGCCAGGTTATTAGCAACAAAACGGCAAACCAAAGCACTCAGAAGGCAGAGTGAGCTGGTAATTAGTCTTTGTGCTGGATACATGTTATGAGGACACCAAGGTGCCCAATGCCCACCGCAGCCCTGTGCCTGCTCAGTGTGCAGGAAGGGCCACGCTCACTGAATGAGTGGCTGCTTTACGCCTCACTGCTGGCAGCCTGTGGCCCTGCAGTACAGAATTGTCCCCAGCACAGTGCCCAACTGCAGCTCTGGAGATAGGGCCATCCATTCCCCGCCCTGGTGCTCACAGCTTCACCTCCATGCACAAATACTAAGTCACTGGCCCACGCTATGTTATGGGAAAGCGGCTGATATCTTTCTCATGGCTGGTGCACCTCCAGTGAGGCCCAGTGAGGCAGGCTGGGGCCAGTTCAGACACGATGGCAGTTTCCACTGCCTTTAGCAGCCACAGCATCTGCTATGGCCTCCTGCAAAGCAGACCCAGGTATCTCAAGAAACAAGAACCAGAGAAGGAGGAATCTGCAGAGAGTTTCCGCCTGTTTTAGCTGATTTTCCTGGTAATTAAAATGCTGTGGCACAAGCAGGTACAGAATCCAGTTCTCCAGACCAATATTTAAATCATCCTCACCATGTCTTCTCTCCTGCACTTCTTGTACTGCCCATTGCAAGCTTTCAGTAGAAGTTCTGGTGGGTCTTCTGGGATGGTGGGACTTGGCACTTTTGGCTCTATCTCCCAACAGACTTCTTTGCCTACTGGATGTCTCCAGCCATGAAGGTGCCACCAGAACTCCTTTCCTTCTTTCGCATCCAGCACTGCCTCTCCCTTCATGCCTAATTTTTTTTACAGAAAAGTCCTCCAAACTCATCAGGACTTCTAGGTCTGTGGCCCTTTTCTAAACCTCCTAACAGGGAGGGCCTTTATTTCTGGACAGTTGTAGGCTTGACCCTGGCATAGAGTGGTGTTAAATGTAGTCTTTCCAAAATCTTTTGATTTTGTCCAGTCTGAAAGGTTTCATCTGGGGTGATCTAACCAAGTTCTGCTGCTGCCTTCAAATGCTGCACTTTCTGCTTCATTCTTACTATTGCTATCACAGCATCGCTGGGCTTCAGCAGAGATTAGGGTTTCATTGTGCAGGGAGCTGCTCTGCCACTGAGGAGGAGAGAGTGTCTGCCACTAAGCACTTACGTCTAAATCAACAGGACAGACAAAGGGGTCCAGAAAGGGTGTACTGCTGTCTCTCTTTGGCAGCAGAAGAAAGAAATATAAGCACAGACACTACCATAAAATCACACTGGAGGTCTGTAGTGGAAACAGATTTATACCCCCAGCTTTTCTCTCACCATTTTACCACTAGACCATCCTTTTATTGTTTGCTTTCAGTCTAGAAACAATGATTTGGGGAAGTCTTTTTTTTTTTTTCTGTTCCCAAAAATACAGTTGCTACATGTGATTTAATGCTGAGTTTTGAAAACAGACTTGCACTGCTGTCCTGTTAGAAGACTTTTCTTACATGTTTTGGATTCTTGCATGCTTCTGCCCGTCACCTTTTATATAAAATGTGCACAATGTTCAAACATGACGTGAAGAGCTCAGCTGCAGCCTCTGCAGAAATCTCTGCAGAGATCGGCTGACCCTGAGATAGCACTCTGATTAGTTTGATTGCCTAGAGGCCTCCATCAACCTACAGGGAACAGGCCACAGCAGGGCTTTTTTTCCTCTCTAAATAGCAGTTCAAACTCAATAGAACCAAAATAATTAGGTTGGAAGTAACTACTGGTAAAGAAGCACCATTTTAATTTAGAACAGTAAAATGTTAAAGGATAGCTTATAAAATGGTATTTAGTACACTTATTGGAAAAGACACTAAACCCTCTCCCTTTTCCGCATAAAAGTTATCTTCAAAAAGCCATTATATTCCTTCCAAATGAGGAAGTATGAGTTTTTGTTTGTGTGGTTATAGCACAGCTGTGGGCTGTACTCAATTTTGTGAACCAAAACCCAAATTGAGTCCCTTTCTTTTATAAATGTATGATCTAGTGACTTGAAAAGTCGTGAAGAGATTCATATTTGAACACACTAAGAATTTGACTGTCTTTGATGACCAGGATGTAAAAGGTTTATCAGATTATATATGGATTGGGATCTTATGCTCTTGGGATTTAATCATGAGTCCCATTACACATCATGATTATTTTTTTTCTGAAAGTCCCTGATTCCAAATCTTGTAAACAGATAAAGGTTGCAGCTTTTGATACAAAGGAAAAAGAAATTTCTTTCTTATTGCTGTGGAGGTGACAAAAGGCAGAAAAAGGCATTTCCTAAGTTGCTCTTAGTGGTAACTACAATATAAATTTAAAAATACCATAGCTGTGAATTTTCTTTTTAAGACAATCTACTAATGTTTTGAAAATTGACTCCCAGCTTTAAACTGACTGTGGTTAGGACCTATGGAATCCATTTGTGCTACAAACACACAAAAACAATGGCAAAACAGAACTTGGAGCAAATGTGCAGCTTTTCCCAGTCAGTGCCCTGAGAAGCGGCATTTCCTGTCAAAGTGTCATAGAATCATAGAATCATTTCGGTTGGAAAAGACCCTTGGGATCATTGAGTCCAACCATCTACCCTACTCTACAAAGTTCTCCCCAACACCATATCCCCCAAGACCACATCTAAATGACTGTGCTTATGGGCCTGACAGTGGTAACACATCAGAACCGGTTGAGCGGACTTTGGGATGGCTCCCCTTGCCCAGCCAGCAAGGTATGGCTGAGCTCACATCCAACCTTCCTCCCTCCTCCTGCCCAGTCTGTCGGGTATGTGAGGAAGCATAAACTATTTGCAGGGTTCAATGTGGGCTAAGAAGCCTGAGGACCGCTGCATTAAAGATGCCCACGGTCATTCATTGATCTGATCCATATGGTGTTCCGTGTCAAGGGTCAGGAAATATGTCCTCGTTTGCTTCTGCTTCCTGTTTACCACAGACGGAAAGAAGCTCCACAGTATGCACCTTTCATTTGGCTTCTCCTTAGTCTTTCCCAGAGGAGCCTGTACAAAACATTACCACATCTTTTTGGGGAATGTCACCGTTCTCTTTGACTGGTGGTGGCAGGTTGCTTTTGAACGAGCCATCCTAACTCTGCCAGGTCAAAATCCTCACGGCTCGCATTCCTCGTTCTCATTGATGGAGTTTGTAAATGTTATGCCCAAGAGTATTGTGCCATTGCCCATACGTGTGTGCTGCCTACATAGCAACAACCTGGAAAACACAATTGCACTGTTTAAGTGTGTTACGTGATTAGGGCAAGTGGGGATCTGGTCCTGCGTGCCGTTTCTGCTGCTCATCCTTTGTGAGATCAATAGCACCAGAGAATATGATACCACAAGTTTGTAATTTTCAAACTTAAACAAAGTATTTCCTTGGATTGGTGACCAAACTAATTTTTATGACATGTCATTTCAGCAAGGACGTTGCTTTATTTCGCAGAAGGGTTTCCCATAGATAATGGTTGTTGGTTGGCTGAGTTGGAATCTGACAGGATTAAGGAAATCTAAACTGACAGCTGGTTTTGTGCAAGGAAGCATAATGTGGCTGTTGTTACAAGAGGCAATGTGGGATGTTTGTGCACAAATGCATGACAAGAGGGCTTGCTCTTAGCTGTATATGTAAGTGCAGCTTAGCAGTTCAAGCAGCACATCAGGGCTAAATGCCTTGCAGAGAAAACTCCATGTGACTTTTTCATCGTGCAGTTTGTGGTTATGAATATGATTATGTTTTTGCTTTCACTATAGTTGTCAGGAACAGATGTTTGAATTCTGGTCAAAATAAAAAGGAGCCATATTGTCCATTACCATAAAGAGAAGCCAAGTCAGCTCACCACTGAAAAGTGAGGACGCCTAGCAAGAGGAATAGATTGCCTCTCCAGACAACAATCCAGCTCCTAGATATTCACAACTGACACTGCAGAAGTGGTCTGTCCTATCAGAAACAGCCCCTCGGATGCTCACGTTTCAGCTCCTGGATTTTCTTTTCTGTGAGCAAACTGCCCAGCAACTGCTAAGCCCGGACATTTGAGAGCAGACGGGGTTCCAGCGGGAGCGTGCAGCTCAGCACTCCGAGGCACCGCTGCCACTTCTGCTGACCTCGACAGTCGTCGGGGCAGACACCCGCACTGAAGGTGCCCCTCTGGAAACGCAAAGCATTCCTGGGGGGTTTTTCAGTCAGGAGAGATTTTACCACAGCAGAAAAAAAATTGGAATTTGAGTTATTACAGCTCTGTGTAAAATCACAGGCTGCATGCTGGCATGTTTTGCACAGGTTTTACACCACTGCAACTTTGATGAATACCCCCAAAGTAACATTCAATTTCCACCAGTGTCAGTGAGGACTTAGCTGAGCCCAGGATTTACAAAGTGCTCAGCACAGTGCTAGTGATGTTATGGTGACACTGATACAATTTGAGGCACAAATACACTCACATGGGACTGACACTTGTCAGTATTGGATAAAATAAAAATGGGAGAAGTGTTCAGAAGAGATGAAAGCAGAGACACAGGATAAAGGCATGATGGTGATACACGCTGAAAGCGCAAGAGCTGGTGAGTAGCATAACACATGGTGCTGCAGAGCAGGGCACTGGGCAGAGGAAGCACCAGGTGTTCCTTTGCCCATGAATGCTGCAGTGCCCCACGCCCCTACTCTGGCACATGGAGGACACAGCTACCTGCTTAGGAGAGCAAGTCTGAAGAAAGTCATCCAGAGCCTTCAGGGCAGCTTGGAGCCCAGGTGGCCCTAGGGGTACAATTTGGACTTGTGCAGCTCCCAACCCCCAGCTCAGACTGCCCAGGCAATGAAGGCATTCCCGAGGATGGAGGGTCAGGTACACAATGCTGAGCTTGTGCAAATGAAGGACAGAGAGCTGGTGTTATGACATCTGAGACTGTTCTTCTCATACAAACGAGATGGAAGAAATTGCTACAGTTCCATGCAGGAGGATCCCAGCATATCCTTGTAAACCAAAGTCAGATGTGCCCACAGAGCTGCCCTCCCAGGAGACTTAATCTCAGGACTTCCACATTTGGCCCTCCTGGGGAAACAGCTTGCTTCCAGGATGGGAACATGGGGGGATATGCCTCCTGTCTTGCCCTGCAGCCCCACTGCTGGAGGTGACTCTATTTCTCCCGAGCCATGCAATGCAACCAGATCCTTTCTGTGGATGCATGAGACACCTTGGCTGTGAGGTTTTGGGTTTATGCTGCTGTTTGGGATAGAGGTATAACACTGATTACTTCCTTACTAGCTAACATAAACTTAGGAGTAAAGAAGATTGAAGAATAGTAAGTCCAAAAGCCAACAGGCTAATCTGTTTGACATAAATATCTTAGTATCATGCAGGTCCCTCAGAGTCATATTTTCTTTTAGCAGTTTGTGGATCCCTTATTTAGAATACAACATACTTCTTGGGTTGAGCTTGCTGGAAAACAAGTTGTGGTCACTTCCTGTGGAAATAGTCTTCTTCCAAACTGCTGCACTTCCACGTTAAAGCAATCTGTTCACTCCCATTAACTCAAGTTATCATCTGACCACAATTGATACAGCTGTTACACAGAGAGAGAGAAAAAAAAAGTTTATCTTATCTTTCTTACTAATTTTTATAGTAAAATGTACATAGATCAATAGTAATACATGCATATGTTATGTTCTCTTTTCCCTGAAGTAAGGGTCAAAACAGCAAATCTTTGACCTTAACATTTAACTCTGAATGCAGAAAGTGTGCTAAAAGCTTATTTAAGTTATACAACTACTGAAGAAGTGTAATTGGACTTGTTATTTTCAAAACAAAATCTTACCAATATTTTCACAGCTAAGCCTTTGAAAAGCATTTTTGAGCATGGGTCACTGAAAATTGCAGAGCTGCCTTTTGCTTTCTAATGAAGTCAAGAAACCATCCAGACTTGCCACAAATGTAAACAAGCACTAGGAATTCATGTAGAAGCTGGAAGGTCCCATCATCCAGTTTCATTTCCTGAATAAACAGGCTGTGTGAGAACCAGGATATAATTTTAGGGATGGCAGCCATTCTCCGCTCCATGGGCCTGACTGAACACATTTTAATGAGAAAATGCCAGCTCACTGGAACTGATTAATTCCACATGTTTTCTTGCTTCCTGCTCATCATGTTCACCTCCGGGGGTTCCCACCCGGACTTCAGCTGGGAAGAGATCTGCAGCCTGGGCTTGTGTGGCATCCAAAGGCCCACATCGGGCCACCACATCAGGTGTCACAGCACCCAGTGCCCTTCGAGGACTTATGGAGTCATTTTGAAAACTGCTTGCCTTTCTCCTGCATCCCTGCACAGGCTGTTCCAATAGGCAAATACTTCTGATTTCACAAACATCTGCTAGTTTCCAGTTTCTCCGGATTCACCTTTGAATCATTAGGCTCAATTTCCTTTTTCACTCAATTACAGATCCCCCTGCATTCAAATATTTTCTCTCACTGCAGTCAATTATAGACCAGGATCAAGTTTCCTATTTTCTCTCCAATATACAAAAGCTGCATAAGACTTTCTAAGGTTATATGGCTGGATTCCAGCCTGAGTGTGAAAAACATGCATTTAAATAACTTTAACCTTGGGTAAATTAGGGGTTTAAAATATTGAAAATGCAGAAAAATGAAGGCACTATCTCTTTTTAAGACTCTTGTTTGCAGCTCACACCAGCGTATTCTACAGATACCTCGGAAGAGGCCAGCACTACTACAGGATGCAATATATATGATTGGATATCTATTGATTTTATTATCTATTTTATAAGTACATATAAATGAGTACTCAGTAAAATTTCAACAGGAAAGAAAGTGCTAAATATTATTTATTATTTGCCTAATAATCAACGTGTTAAAAAAAATAAAGGAACAAACTAACCTGTAACACTGAAAAAAGGTATTTATATTAGATAGGCTAACCTACTGTTTGTGGAGTTTTTTTGATTGTTTGGTTTTTGTGGGGGGTTTTTTGGTGTTTTGTTTTTTTTTTTTTTCATTGGTTGGACCAGATGATCTTAAAAGGTCCCTTCCAACCTAAGTGATTCTGTGATTCGGTGATTCTGTGATCTAAAGTCAGAACAGAAATATCTTAGCAATAACTTGAAATTTAACAGGTTTCGGTCCTGGGGGGAGTATCTTAAAACTTGAAGCGATTCAGGGCAAGGGTGTTCCTTCTGTGTTGAAAATAGCCCCCCAGAATATTGTTGTATTCTTTTGAAATGAGTATAACATTCCTTGACTGAGGAAAGATTGTGCCCCTCCGTTCTGTGCACAGCATAACTCAATGAAGTGAGAGATTTTGCAGCAAACAGCTCTACAGTGCAAGGAAGGCAGCAACACGGGAACATTCCTGAGCAGCCAGCAGATAGTGGGAAGGAAGAGAAGAGTAAAAGCACCGGATTTTTGACAAAACTAAGTTTGAAGCAGAGGCCTGTCTACCTAAAATTAGTGAAGATTCTCAATACTTTCAGCCAAATTTAGCATTATTGGAGGATTAACACTGAAATTTGTGTTTCTGTTGCACAAAACAACAAGGTGGTTTCCCGAAGGTGTTGTCAGAGGGTGTAACATCCTTCTAATAACCTACTGGATGACACCGAAAAAGTCACTTCTTCTTCTTCTTTCCCTTGGTCCAGCAAGCTGAGGTCCCCAGGGACCCTTCGGCACGAAATACAGGAAGAAACCCCTCAGCAAGGACAGAGCGGCCCCCGAAGTGGCAGCGGCCACATCCCCTTAACCGTGCTTTGACAGCTTTGGCTCTTAAGCCTCCCCCCCGCCTCGCCCCCAGGGTGCCACCGCAGGGCGGCCGGCGGCAGCCCCCCCTCTCCCCCCCTCCAGCCGGGGCGCCGGGTGTCGCGGCGAGAGGCTGCGCTGGGAGGCCCTGACCTCTTGTGGTCAGGAAGGAGCCCGTACCTCTTCTCCAGGGGCAGTAAGGGAAAAAAAAAAAACAAAAAACAAAAAAAAAAAAACGATGGGGCGGAGGGGGAGGAAAAAGGAAAGGGTGTGTTAGCCCTGGTGCAGTTCTGGCCAAATTCTGGCTGCTGGCCTGAGCTTTTCCTCCTTTCCTGGGGGAACACTGTGTTGGGCATTGAAAGCACTGTCTGGCGCTTCCGTGGCCATCCAGCAGCTTCTGTGGTTGCTTTTCCATGGATTAATCATTTCAGATGCGTGATTTGGCAGGACTTGTCCTGCAAGCGGGTATCCCGTTTCTGTTGCAGAAAGTTTTGTCAAATTTCAAGTCTTGGGTTGAAATTTTCCATGCTATGGACTTCACCTCACCCTGGACCATTTTTACTTCTAGAAGTGTCTCTCTGAGGAAAACTATTTTGAGTGTATTCAAAAATCATTGTGCTGTAACTGCAATGTCCTCTGGAAAGGTTTAAACTCTGGAAACTCTGGAAAGGTAGGAAGAGAATGCTTTGAGTTTTTGCTGAAGTAAGGCAACAATGCTTTGCATGAAGCCTCTGACTTTTCAGCAACACTATAGACGTTTCAAATCTAAAGTTCGCACATGCTTTGCTGCTCCTCACATGTCTCAGCACCTTTTCTACTGAAGATTTTGCCGACAGCCATGCGTGGTCTAGCCTGAAGCTCTGCAGGCTTTTTCTTGTGGTCTTAGCCCTAGCTTCCCTGTGTAATATCAGGTGTGTAAGTCCCACCTTGGGAGGTGGGTGACAAAATTAGGGACTGGATGGAGAAATTGCCTAGGCAAGGGAAGTAGGTTGAAGACAAGTGAAGAGTGACAACAGAAGGGGGTCACACTGGGAAGGAACAGCGTATGCTCATGTCTCTTCCCCTCAAAGGCCAGAGCCAGAATCAGAATTCCCCACACTCCCACGGCTCATGGTCAGCCCTGGGCAAGACATCGCCATTCAGTGTCTCTCCTCCAGAATCTGTTCTGGATTCTAAGCAGCCAAGGATGAAAAAATGTTTCAGGAGATTTGGGCTGGCCTAGCTACAGGGAAAATGCTCAATACACTCTAAATAAACCCCAGCATTGAGACAGGGAGTGATAACCAGTACTGCTGACCAGTACTGCAGCACCTCATGTGGCAGAGGCCAGGGCTGTGAGACTTACCTACATTACCTACCCTGGCAGTATGTGACAGTAATGCCATGGTGTATGATGGCATTTCTATTTTATTTCTTTGCCAGTTTGTTTTCCCAGAACCCTGTTAAATTTTGCATACAGAGTTACATTAGAAGAGCAGGTTAAAGCCTAAATATAGCTATTAATACCTAAAACCTGAGGTTAATACCTGAAAACTGAGAAGGCCAAACAACCTAGGAAACTTTAAGTTTTCTTCTTCCCAAATGCCACCATGACACAGGATTGGGTTCTCACTTACTGACCACATACAGTTTCACCACAGGACACCTGCCCAGTTAGGCTGGGCTCTGTGGTCACTCTGGAAAAACAGATTTTCTTTCTCTCTGCTGTAGAGTCAAATAGCTTTAGCTTAACATCTTCCAGATGGTCTGATTTTCAGTGCCTGGCTTGAGACTTTCAGGCCCAATTGAAATAAATTCTGAGTATTCACAGCTGCATTGACATCGCTGCTGGTTTTAGCACTGTGTAAAGTTGAACACAAGGAGAAAGCATGTACTTAGTGCCTCAAAATTCACAGTAGAGGTGAATCTTCATTCCAACTTGTGAGTGATACACCTGCAACTTTCTTCCTCTTTCGGCACTTGGAAAAGACACTTCATTACTGCAAGTCAAGAAGGAGTAGTATGCTATGGAGCTGTAAAGTGACCATGTTTCTGTACTTTATTTAAGAATGAAGATCTAGCAAAGATACCAGCTTGGCTTTTAATTCTGTTGCAATCTATTATGGATTTGAGATTAAGGAAAAACAATCTATGAGAAGATTACAGTTTAGGTAAACAAAGGAAAGCATAGTTAGTCCTGACCTCCTTTAGCGTGAATGAATCCGTATCTAGCTGAACACCGCTTTTTATGTGGTAGACGGAGTGAATAGCCCAAAATATATATGAGATGTATATACTAAGTTCATATTTAAGAAAAGTGTAATGAGAATTGCCCATACATAAAGATCAAAGTTAATATATCAGACAAAAGGATAAAGGAAATGATTCCTATCTTGTGTTCAGCCAAGCCACTAGATTCAAGTGCTCTATTGTGTCAGCAGTGCTTGATGTGAAAGACTTCATTATTAAGAAGTTAATGCTCAACAGCAGTAGATACTGGTACAATGAATCGTGCTACTTTCCAAAGTCTACATCCTACAAACCTTCTGGAAGTTACTTGTAATTCTGAATTATCCTTTAGAGACCTAAATAAAGCCAACAAATCAAAACCAGACCACAATCAAGCTCACAAGAATAAATTATTTCTAGACTAAAATAAGTGTGCAACGCGTACTTGGGTAGTACATCAAGAAAAACAGATACTAAAACATTGTAAAGGACTGACTGATTGTATACCCCCAAACTGACAATCTGATTGAATTTGCTTTCTGGAAAGACTCCTAGACTTAGAAAGATGGATATATTTTATTGTCTAAAAGACATAATCCAACATCCTGAGGAACTTGAGCTTGCCTCATATTGATTATGGAACAGAAGAGCTAATTCTTCTATGGGGCCTATATGAAAGTATATATTCAGGAACTTCTCTGCTTGCGGAAGCCCAGTTATCTTGTTTGCATATACAAATATGCACCCTGTTGACCAAACACCTACACTTCTTAAAAAATTAATTATCAAATGTTCACGCAAAGTCATAACCCATTCAATGTTGTCACGAGTAAGGTTGGCACGTCCTTCAGGAATCTCTGCCTGTCATGTTAAAAATGTAGCCAACAGTGTCCCTCAAATATAGTGTTTAAATTCTAAATAAGGAAGTAGATTTGAGCCCTTGACATTATTTAGCTCATAAGAGAGGGTAAATGTAGGGAGAAACCTTTGTAAAATTTTACTGCATATGGATAACGCTTAGAGTCAGTTGAGGGCTGTGTGTGACATGATTCCCAGCAATGAAATACCCCTGAGAGAAGGTTACAATTAATCATCAACTTCTGTGTTACCACCCAGCAAGATATTTTTTTTTCATGCTGAGAGACTAAAGGGAGAGAAAACAGCTTGAAAAGAGTATGTCCAGACATACTTGCTTACTTAATTTGGCTTTGAATTTGCTCGTGCTTCAAAAATTATTCTAAACATCTGGCTTCTTTGTTAATCAGAGAGAGCGTGTTTTATTCCCTTGACTTTCTGGTAAGAAAAAATGAATGTATTGTAGTCTGCCATATGATGAGAATCCACTGTAACAGTAACAGCTTGCAGGAACTGAACATGACATCATGCTACTCGTGATATGCCTGTCTGTGTGCACGTGTGTGATGCTCACAATAGTAATTATTTTCCTAAAGGATTTAAAACCACATGCAGGACACCTGCCACCTTGGGCATCCAGGAGCACAGGACCTGCTTAGCATCACAGCAGCCAACTCAACCCAGACAGGGACTTACAGGTAGGAAGAGTGATTTAGCCAGATAAGAAATAGTTCTTCTCTTTAGTAATGTTCACAAGAGCTTAAACATCAGAGGTGATGAAGACTTTGTTTCTTGAGATGTCTGCCTCTGCTCCATTCCTATCCAAACAGTCATCCTCAGGTTTGGCTCCCTTGATTTCTTCCCATGGTGTATATAGTCATTGGTTACAGTGGAGGAACGAGTGTTAAGCCCCATGGAGACTTTAAGCTAGATCAGCTGTCCACTGAACAGTTCACCTACTGGTATGCAGAGAGATCAGAGGCTTCTCTGTGCTCCCTTTGTATTCCACAGAGATGTCTCCATCACCACCTCATGGCCACATTTCAGGAGGAGAACAAAATATAGCTGCCTCTCGTGGCATCCAGCTGGAGCAGTGGCTCCTGTGAAGTGATGTCAGACAACAAGAAATAGAGCAAAGTCAGGACCTTTCGTTTCACATTACCAGCTCCAGTGTCAGATTGGGGAGCTGCTGCTTCTCCCTTTCAGGTTAGGGTGGAGAACGGCTTCACAGACTCTAAAACATCAGCATCATTGCAATGAGGAAGGCAAACTGATACAAGGGCTCTTTGTGCATCACAGCCCATCTGCAGGTAAGAGTCTGAGGGCTGGCTTTTAAGGAGCTTTATTAAATATATATTAAAATGCAGGAACAGGAGACATTAAAGATTTGCTGTTTAATCAAAATGGTGGGAACCGGATTCCATCAAAAAACCCTCTCACTCATTACTTTTTCACAGAATCTAAGTGAATTATAATAGCAGGTAAGGGAGCTAGTCTAAAATGGAGACCTAAAACGGTTTGTGGAACAACACTTGAGAAATACATCTATTTTATGATCAGTACAATCTACAGAAAAAGACTTTAAATAGGGATGTTTTGATTTTTATGCCACATACATAAAAGCAGTACTCCATCAGATTCCAGAATAACACAAAGCAGCCCCTGAGGAACAGAGGTGCTGGGGCTGCCACTCCTCACTCGTTAATGATGAATAAGAGACATTTAATGATTACCCACATTGCACAGGATCCTTTGCTGCGGAGGAGAATTAAAAATACCACACTCCTGTCAAAACACTGCCAGTTTCTGCCGACTTCCTCCGTCGGGCGCCGGGACTCAGTCCCCCAGCCCTCCCTCCTGGTGGTCCCTGTGTGCCAGAGCCTTCCTTGCTCACAGGCAGCACCGGTGGCAGGACCCTCTGCAAACCGTGATGCCAAACGGAGCTCAGGGCCACAGGGACTGTGGAGGCATCTTCCCACAGTCTCTCACTCCTCCCTGCTGCCGAGGACATTGCGGCATCAAGGCTGTGCCTACAGCTCCTGCCTGGCTGGCACAGGGAGCAGGATGCCTGGGATGGACAGGCAGGAGAGGGCAGGGAGAAAGGGTAGAGTGGGTCTGGCACCATCAGCAAAAGACTG
Organism: Gallinago jamesoni; assembly: GCA_025769975.1. Classification (NCBI taxonomy): domain Eukaryota; kingdom Metazoa; phylum Chordata; class Aves; order Charadriiformes; family Scolopacidae; genus Gallinago; species Gallinago jamesoni. Next base: position 19,482,402 of record JAOQGH010000019.1, on the reverse strand, counting down.
GGAAATCACACAACAAGCTTTCTGTTGGGCTGTCATTGCTACAGTCTCATCTCTTCCACACTTTTCCCGCTCATTTCCAATTTCTTTTTTCTTTTTTACCTTTTAAATCCTTGATTTCACCAACTACATGGTCATTTACATGCAATTTAGGTTTCATATACAGGCACGGGCACACACAAGCACATGTATGTCCTGCCTCGCTTCTTCTGCATGGGTCCCTCATGGGAAACACCTAGGTGATCTAAGATCCCACCTAACCAGCACAAGGAGCGTGAAGCCTGCAAGCAGACACCTGAGCTTGCCCAGCCAAAGTGGCTCTCTCTGCACCAACCTGACTTTCCAAGTGCATGTTGACTGAAAGAGCTGCTGGTGCAAACAGAGGCTACACTGTCACTGTGTGCCAAATGTTCCAGCGAGGCTCAGGGGCAAGCTGGGCTGTATGAATGGCAGCCCTTCCTCACCCCTCCCAGCACTTGGCGCAGGGCTCCTGTCACCCACGGCCACCCCAAGCTGACCACTGCCCGGCCACCCGACGAGGGCTGCTGTGACAGCCAGCAGCCTCCCACAGCCAATGCTTCACAGGGAGAAGAAGCTCCATGCAGCCAAGGGCTGGTGCTGGTTTCCAGAAGCCCTTGGAGGAGCCATTTACAATTCTTTTTTTTCCCCTGGCATAAGCATCAGCTGCACGGGTCTGACAGTTGACCTGGGTGGATCTCGGCAGATGCGAGCAACTTCCCCTAGAAATCCCTGCTAACAAAAGGCCTCTGTAAAGCCACGTAAAGCAGAGAACTGGCATTGCAGCATGCTAGGACACTACTATTAAGGAATTAACGCAATGAGAAATTTTTTTTCGGCACCAAACTGTGGCAATGTCTGGGAGAGCAAGACAGACATCCACTTCTCCCCGTGCAGAGTTCTTCTGATGTTCATGGGCAATCTCTGCCTCCCTCTTTTTTGCCATATAAAACTTGGTCATTGGAGGCAAGGAAGGGCTGCAGACAATATAGGCATAAGTAAATATATTTGCTAATTATCTTTATACTCCAGCACTTGGAATGGTCCTGAAAATAAGGATTTAACCTCACTGGATTCAGAATATAGTAAAATGTGTGTAGGGCACACACTTTTCTGGGGTAAATCGGTGTTTAAGAAGTTACCTGAGATTATATCACTTAAGCCACAACTCGAAATATTACTTTTCTGGGCTTTTTTTAAACAATAAAATTAGATGAAGTCTTTAATGCTGATAAGAATGACTGAGACCAGACAAGAAAGGACACTATTGGTTTTGCAGTCTTGTCAAACTATGAGTTGTCAGACTTTAGTCGAACAATGAGTTACTCATAATCGCAAGTCAGAAGCCAAATCTATTTTTAAATGGTTGTATTTCAAACTTCACTCTGCTTTTAAATCAAAGAGGAAACCTAATCTATTTCCAGACATCTCTCTGATCAGTTTCTCAGCAACAACATCTAAATGTATTAACACAGCTGTCAGAAGGGGCTTGCTTAATAAAATGTAGCCTTTGTCAAGGGGGAAGAAAAGAAAATTTTATTAGTTTGTTGACCAGGGCATTTATACAGATTGAGTCTGCCTCTCTGGTTTATGTCATTGCTCAGATCTGACTCTTGTCACTGTACCATTTGTCTAGTTTAATTTCTCTAATATGAGTATCTGAAGTGATTATGGAGAGATATTAAACTGGAAGCATATATGAAAGATCTCATTAAACAGTGTTCCTGCATTATCTAAAACAGATGTAGTATTGTAAAACAAAAAAAGCTTTTATTAAGCCCCCAAAGCTGTCTTCGTCCATCTGCGTAAATTGGCAGGTTGCATGAAGACCTTTTTGTAATTTATAAATAGAGTCATGCCCAAAATATAACTGCACATCCAAACAGCCTCTAATTTAGGAAGAGTTAAAATCCTGGATCTTGATATCCGTCTTGCGGCTAAAGCCTGCCATTATTATCAGAGGTGTTACTGCTTGCTTCCTCTGGTTCTTGTTGTTTGGGGTTTTTTTCACAAGACAACCTCCCGTTAACACTGACTCTTTCATTTATGTCATCAGCATCTTGCATGTGTTATACCAGATAAATGTAGACATCCTCATCAGCCTATGAAATACATATGCTCAAAGACCCCTTAGGCTATTCCATTAGCTCAAAGCAGGGGCTTAAGAGCCCAGCATAGGGGCAAAGGTAAGAGTTTTTACAGGTTTTCAGAAGCTATAAAATTAAGACGGATGTTACAGTTCAGTCAAATTTCCTTTAGTTGCAGGTGAAACATATTTTTTTTCCATTTGCTGAGTGATTCCTAAAAATTGAGCCCTTAGACCAGGATTTAGTTAGAGCACCATGTACAGTGACTGTGAGCCATGGTAAATACAAGGGGGTTTCTCCCTTTTTCACTGTGAAATGTAGCCACCTCAGCTGCCCACACACTTGCAGGAGGATGACAGCAAGCACGTGTGCCCTCCCTGTTGAGAGGCAGAGATTCACAATCCTGTGGTAATTTCTTTGCGTGTTGAAGCCTGAAAGAATTTTTCCTCAAAAAGCACTTTCAGTTCATAAAATACTGTGTGAGGCAGTCACTAGCCTGACTTTAGTATGTAGAGTGTGATAACATGTACACCTGTAGGGAAAAAAAAACATATGCAAAAATAACATTGTACTGCTTCCTATTCCTGGTGCAGTGGCACAGACATCCCTGGCTCCCTTAAGCTAAACAGCATTAAAAGGGAGGAAAACATCATCACTCTCTTTGTAACTTGATTTCAGGGCATTACCGTGATTTGGAGACTTAGCCTCTGTTAATTTCTTAAATACCTAGGCATTTTGGTTCTAAAGCAGAGGCTCCACATGGGTGCCTGCACACAGCCCAGGGATGAACACTGAGCGTGAAGAGAAGGGCTTGCATAACAAAAATGCCATGCTTTTCAGAAATCCCTGATTTTCATCTTCAGATCCCCAGCTAAAGCCACTTGAGTTTCACCATACTCAAAGAGCAGAGGGTGACAATGTACCATTTAAACACTGTTTACCTCTCTCCTGTAGGGAAAAAAAAAAAAAGCTGCAGTGAAGTTTCCTCAACAACCAGCATTTAACAGCAGGCAGGCAGCAAGACTTACAGTGGTGGCTGGAGATGCCTCTGCTTAACACAAAACAGCACAGGCAATCCTTACCCCGAGGAATCACTGCTGTTAATGACCCAATTCATTAAACTGGTAAAGCTGCTCATACACGTCAACAGTCCCCGCTGGTGGGAAGGGGATTGGCTCTGGCACTTTTCCTCAAGATTAATATAACTCATTAGTTTCTTCTAGCATGTGATGCCAGCTTCCCAGAAAGCTTACCTAGTGTCAGTAAAAAGTAAAGTTGTTATCACTGCCATGCTTAGAAAATGTTCTGTGTTTTACAGTGTCTGTACTTTCTTAAGCAATATCAGGAAATGGCTGAGAAGCTCACATCTGTGCATTACTTTTTCTCCAAACCATGTCCAAATCAAACTGAACATCAGTTACTGTTGCACAGGCTTTTCAATGTTTCTCTGATTAAGCTAATCTAATGAGAACTAGTTCAGTTCCACAAAGACAAGTCGTTAATGTTCTCTGGAAGGTTTTTCTAAATAATGCTTGGCTTACATTATTTCTTTGTGGTGTATGCAAGAAAATTAGAGGCAGATGTGGTCTTTAAGAAAAGGCACGGAATTACATTCTTTGTATCTGATTTAAACGCTGCTGGGTTAAAATTAAGACCTTCTTGTACCTTCTTTGGGACACAGTACCTCAGTGCTTGCATGGCTGAGGTTTTCAATGACCTCTCCACAGACAGGTCTTCAAGCTGATGTTCATTCCCTTCTTCTTCAGCTCTGCTGTTAGTCATACTCCCTTCTACAGAAAGTGGCCAGTTTCCATTACTTTTATCTCTATTTTTTCATTTCTGCTCTCCATCTGTCACTGCAACAGCCTTTGCTGGGGTGTTTGCATTGGTTTTGGACTCTTTATCAAGCTACTCTGCACTTTTCCTTGAATGACTTATCTACCCATACTTCCAAAGCTCTTTTTACTCCCAGTTCCCCAAATTGTCTTGCTGCTCCTGGTCTTTTTCCTTCCATCCTTTTCCATCATTATTTTTTTCCAGACTTCCTCTAGGAGATGCTTTGCTGGCATCTTAACCTGAACATGGCTAAATCATAATCCTGTACAGAGTCACCAATGAATAGAGTTGTAAGAGGTGGCAAGGTTATCTTCCTCCACTAATGCAAATAAATGTTTATCTATTATCTCTTAACACTTTTCTCTCCCCACACTCTGACTCAGCCTCCTCTAGTATCTGCCCATGGTAACACAAGGTTTTCCAATTCCACCATGCTCTTTCATGCTGCAATGTAGGGTGACTTTTCCTGCCCCTCCCCCAGCTTCCGTGGGATTCAAGTTATCTCACTTCTACCTGCCACACTGGGAGGGTGTTACCATGAGCATCCTCTCTTCCTCTCCAGTTTTCTCTTTGATTTGAACTAAGCAAACTCAACTCCATTTCTAGCAAGTTGTGTTTTCCAGACCTGCTGTCATTTTGTTCTCTTTTCTCTGGTCTCCTGCAAACGGATTTACATCTAACAACACAAGGCATAACAATCAAACTTTCTAAGAGGCTTCTCAAGACTGAGTAGTCATATTATCTAATCTTACATGTGGCTCTCGTGGTTTTGTTTCTCTTAGCTTCCCTCTCTTCACATTTTGTGCTACAAACCATCCTGCTACTGTAACTTATCACCCTGGCACAGGTGATAAATCCAAAGCTACAAGAATATGTTGGATGGATTCTTATACCATTGTTGAGAGGATGAAAAAATATACACTATTCTCCTGGTTCTGCAAACCTTCCCTGTGAAAAGAGTGAAGTTTTCCAAGGTTACTCCAAGGCTACAATCATGCTTGCAATCTATAAATCTGATTTATAAACTCATTGACCACCTCAATTCTCATTACTGTAAGTGCAAAAAAACCCCAAACCCCACTGGACACAATTTTCTCCTCCCCTCAGCATTATTCATAAATGAGGTTGCCTGAAGGGAAGTATTAAATCACTGCCTGTTATGGATTCCCTCCTATATGGTTAGTACTTCCAAACTCCAGTGCTTCTCCTTGAATCTTGCCTTTCTTCGATCATCATTTAAACAACTGACAGTTCTAATTATTGTACTCATAGGCAAGGACTTAATTAACCTAATCAGCCTGCCATGGAGCTGACAGGTATGCTTTTCTGTCAGAGCTAGGTCAAAATATGTAATCTGCCATGAATAGGAGCTCTTTTTCAGCTGCTCTGGCAGAGCTTCAACGCATCTATGCCTCTCCTCAGGCCACTGAGTCTCGTGACCTTGCAGTTGACAATGAAGAGTGATGATTATAAAGTGTATGTCAAAAAGCTAGTCTTCTCTGACCCAGTTTCCAGACACAACATGATGGATAAATGCCAGAGAAGCAGCAGCCTGTGTTATCAAACAGTTACAGGGCCGAAGCAGAGGGGAGCATTGCTTTAGTACTGCCCAGAAACGAACACTTCCAGCACAGAGCAGCATGGAGAGCTTTGTTTTCCAGGGTCTGGTTAGGAGGCACAAGGTGAGACCACACCGAGACGCCACCCTAAGCACTGCGGGGTATCTGTGCCTGTAGTGACTTAGCACCCCAGCCACTTTCTGGCCATCTCTAAAGGAAGCATCCTCCTGCAAGCCATGGCTGCTGTATATTGTTCCTGCATGGCAGGAACGGGTCACTGCCACATACCTGGTGGACTCCCTCACTGCTCTGCAATCACAAGGTCAGGGAGGGAGACAATGGCTGGAGAAAACTGTGACAAACAGTTTGCATCTGTGCCTCTCCCCAGCACTCTCTGCAGTTGGAGCTGCTGCATGCCAGAGTGGGAAGCCCAGAGAGATTTTTAGTAACCTGCTGGCCTAACCTGGACTAAAAATAATACAGCATACTACACATCCTGAGAAAGCCTTATGAATAACACAGCTGATCTAAAATTAACCCAGCTAGGCAGTTACCTATAAATCAAAATATATAAAAAGCCCCCAACATTTAAAAAATAGATCCTTTAATGCTTCCTATTTTTCTTCAGTTACTTGATTTCTGGGAGTTTCAGAACAGCTGGAAGAGCTAGAAGCTTTTCCTTTTCTTTGCATATCTAAGAACAGTTTTGTTGTTCCCGAAAAGTCCATAAATAGCAAAACATAAGGTTTGCACAATTTCATCCTTTTCAAAAGAATAGTTGAAATCCTATCTCACAGATCAGTATTAATGACTTATATCAAAAGACTAACTCAGGGAACACACAACAGCCAAGGCTGACTCTGTGTGCCCCGTTGTTCTCTTCTACCTGCTGTGTTTGGTTGTCCTATGTCACCTTTGGTAGCTTCAGCTAGGAGGGAAATGCCTTTTGCCAAACAACTTTCTGGATTTTTCTCTTCCTGAATGGCAAGGTCCTGGGACAGCTAGTTAGCTTTCAGACCCAAGCTGCTCTCTTTTTGCCAGCATTGATTGCTTTGATATGTTTAAATCATACAGCATTAGTAAGTGGCAAGTCAAACTTCTCCACGTTGGCTTTGTATGCAGTGAAGGCATATGAAGGCATAAAGTCAGAGTTAAGCATTCATTGGGTTCACTGTAAGTACCCAACTGCTCTCAAAGAGCCTCCTCTTTATCCCTGAAGAGATGAGCCAATATAAAGCCATCAAAAAGATCAAGGTCAATAGCAGTATAACACATATGTTTATAAATACATACATGCTTTTTAGGTGAGTGCAAGTGGTGCTTTTTTTAACAGGGGCAACCCCATGAGTAGGGAGGATTTTCTGGGCTATTCCCCCATCTCCTTGAGGAATGAGCCTCTCCCCCAGCATTTACCAGTCTCTGCTCCCCTTGTGACAGTCTATCTGTCTCTCTTCTCACATCAAATTCCTTTCACTAATGTCACCAAGACAATTGCTTTCCTCAGGCAGAATATTTTCCCGCTTGCTTGCTTAAAGTTTTGGCTTCATCACTACTCTAAGACCTTAATTGTGCAAGGGACAGGAGCAGCTGCAGTGCTGTTGGCAGACCATCTAGGACTCCTTCTTTCTCCATTTCCTCCCAGCCTCTTAACATACTCACTTCCTTTGACAGTTTCCTAGCGTAGGAAATATCCCCTTGGTGAAAAATGAACCAACACAGAGAAAGGTGTTTCCCCATTAGCAACTTCCTGCTTCCCATCAGGAAAGTCAGCTGCCAGCAGCAATGACAAATTTGTAACAGAAAAAAAAAATCAAAGAGAAATTGAAAATTAGTTTTTCCAACTGGGAAAACACTGGGAGAATATTACAAAGAGCTGGTGTTTGTCACTGTCTTTATCTGAAGTCTGCCTGTCCTTGGGCCACTGTAAGGAAGAAAGTACTGACATAAACTTGCATAGACATCATTCATTAGTGAGATTGGATCCTTATCCATCATCTCTCAGATATTCCACTGCAAAAACCAGCCACACAGTTGTTGGTCCTGGAGTTCAAGCTTTGCAGGCAATCAACAGGCATCTGTTTCCAGGCACTAGGCTTCCGTCTTCCAGAGTCATCCCAAAAGGAGTGAAAGCAGAGTGGCACACCAATCCCATTCAGACAATAATGTCTGTTTCATTCATCCATGTGTGAATATATATAAGACTAGACTTACTTCAAACCACCTCAGTCCTGTTCCATTCAAAATATTAAGGGAAACCTGGGATTTTTATCTACCTAGATGATATCAGAGTATGTCACATTGTAAACCAAATTCTGTTGCCAAAGGAAAACAAATACATCCTTAAAAGCCAGGTCTGGCTAGGTTAAGCACGTAGATTATGGATCACAAACGGCATAGGATTAGCCCCCGTACCTGAGGGCTGGAAAGAGGAAATGTGAAGAAGAGCAGACATCTAGAATCAAATGTCTCAGTCCAAACAGTCCCTTACAAACATGGACAAAGGCAAAGCACTGATTTTTATAATAAGGAATCTGAAATCTTAATCTAGTCCTTCAGAAATGGCAAATGCACCCTGAACTGAGCTAAATCATGTAGAACACCAGTGGTCCAAGAAGATCTTGAAAACTTTAATGAAGGACCACATAATGTGTAGTCATGACATGCAAATCATCAATGTGTCAGGTCCTTAAGATTCACCCAAGCACTGACTCAACTCAAAATATAGCAAGCAAGACGTTTCTGATGATGTAGTTAGATTTCAGTATTTCAGAAAACACACAGTTTGCTTTTATTTCTGAAAGTATACCACTGAAGAGAGCTGATGTATGCATACCTTTATATTCACAAGTGATGGTGGAGTGCTGGCCAAAAGGTAATCAAGTGTCTGAAATAAGTAGATATCTGGTATTTGGTATTACAGTTAAATCAAAGGTGGGACCACTGCAGTCTGAGCAAGGGTTTTGCAAGCAGGATTGAGACAAGTTGAAGAAACAAATCGAGCTGCATTGCCTGGAGCATTTTTATGGGATGTATATTGAAGGGCAGCTAAAGAGATGGCAGATTCCGAAGAGTCATGGGATTCCCCATAGCCATTGGACCCAGATTGGTTTTAGTGTGTAGGAAATAAGGAATAAAATTAGAAGATAAGCCTCTTGAAGCAATATGAAGTCCTTGTAGGCTCTTACATTTATTCTGTTTTTATTTAGGAACATGAGGATGGATTCTAACTTTAATTTTAAACAGACATGCTCAAACATTGTGGCTCTTTAAGCATTTCACAGTTTAACTGCTGCTTACTTGTGTTTACAGCCTCAGTAGCATATCAACTGCAATGCAGCTGCACAGATTGACACATCTGGGGAAGAACTGAGTCTTGGTCATCTTAACCCTTAAAAGCCTCTAAAAACACTGTATGTAAGTTACATAATAAAATAATACTACTGCCTAATGCCTTAAATGGTAGACTATATTGTTAAGATTTCTGGAGAAGAGACTGTTCCTATGTGCCTGTCTGCACTGCATCCAGGGCAAAGAAAGCAACATCCAGATGGGTCCAGCAGTGTGAATCCCAAAATCAGTCCTTTCTGAGCAATAGCTTTCCATCAACTTGGTGACAGGATGCCTCTGGCCACAGATATTGCGGAGACGCTCTTTCAGGACTTTTCTACTCAGACTTTCTCACGCAGAGTAAGTAGAGCAGGGAAACAGCTTTCAGTGGAAAAGCAAGCAAACAACAAAATAGAACAAACCCCTCTAAGTAAGGGTAGATTAAGAGTCTGGGAATCTTTTGATCCCTTGGACTCAGCTGTCCTCCAGAAGAACAGAGAAGAGCTGACTGGGGAAAAATAATGCCAAATAACTGGATTTCTGAAGGAGAAAAGCTAAAATGAGACCAGGAGTCAATGGGAAAATGTGTTTGTCGGTGAAGCTGGCAGGGTGAAACCCTAGCATTGCCACAATCAAACAGGAGCTTTGCTTTTGGCTGTGGGGGAGCCAGGCTTTAACCACCAAGTGCAGTAAGGACGAGCACCTTATAAATGGCATTCACTCTGGGAGTTAAAAAAGATATCATCACAACATTTTGAAAATGCATTATTTGGATGAATTATAAAGAAATATAAGAAATGTATTAAAAAGCAATTAAGAAACTTTATTACCATCTGAAGTAAACAACTATCACTACTGAGAGATATGTTAAGATTGCCACCACTGACATTCAGATACATTGAATCAGAACAATAAATTGTCTGTAGGGTTCACTTCACTTTTGACAAGACCCACACATGTGGGCCCCCAAAATAATGAAGTCTTATATTTATCAATATCATGGTAAGATATGTAGCACGTATATGTTATAGATCTATATGCATGTATACACACAGAGAAAAACTCGTTCAGAGAGATTATTTTTGTCTAGCGACCAGAATATCTGTGTTTGAAACATAATGCTGATTGATCAGTCATACCATTATAAACACAGTACTGCTAGCCCGTAGCTAACTCAGCTCTCACTCAAATCAAGAGAGCTGGAAAATTTCTGACAGGGATGGGGTTTTTTATTTGAAATTGCCAACTTGTACAAATGTAAATGTGCTAACAACATGGCATGATTTCCCTAGATGCTTTTCCTAATTTCTCCTCACATGTTCACCTGGACCAAAGGGTGACCCAGGACCCAGGACGCAGGAGTTCTGGCTTCCCAGCTAATGAGCTCTTAGCAGTTCCCAGGCTTTGTTAAATCCTCAGGTCTCAGATTAACTGTCTTCAATTTAAGACTATGGAGACCCTGTGCCCTACAGCTCAGAAACTATATATGCTGTATCTGCTATAAACCAGGATCCTTCCTCTTTTCAAAGAATACATTTTGCTTCTGGTTTTGTCAGAGATCTGAACAAGATTAATTTTTTTAATAATGATGTCTTTCACAAACTGGAAGTGCTTTTTTTCCACCCAGTTCTGATCACTTTCTCAAGCATGAAACGTCTGGTTTTACAGCAGGAAGCTGAAAATTTTAATCACCTCAGCTGGCACTATTCCTCAACATTACCCATGGGCCAGTCTGTGCATTGCAAACCACAACTGGCAACTGAGATAGTTCAAACTCCAGACCTACTTCCCAGGGTTCCATATGAACACTTGTATTTTGGAAAAAACATTTGAAGAATGGTCTCCCTAAGCATCGTAAGCTAACGGGAATTAGCTTACACAAGGACATAAACATCCAGGTACATAGAAAATAGAGCTCGTAGAAACTCCCATTCTCCTCTGGGGTCCATGACTGCCTAAAGGCTAAATGTTAAGTGTGAAAGAGGTACTCTGGCATGGAGAGAAACCCGTGGGTACTCCCTTCCTGCAGCCTGTTGGTCTCTACTTAGATGCTGCCCTGAAAGAAATAAATTGTCTTCCAAGGACAGCAGCTGTCCTTTGAATCACAGGAACCTGTCAAACTCATTGCAATCCATTTATACATATATATATATGTATATATATATATACATACACATCCTGTGCTGGGACAATAATAGCAATGAAGAAATATGATGCTTATACAAATAATAGCACTACTTTCAAATTAAATAGAAAAAAGCTAGTGGAAAAAATCCACCAGATTTTTAGCAGATTTATTGATGAACTGACTTCAGGTCTCCATTTACTAACAACAAGCCTATTTCCTAAGCAAGCCAATATTGATCCATGGTGCAAGGGAGAAAAAACATAAAATATTTACTTATTCATAGAATAACAGTAAGCAAAATTTTTGCTAGGTAGCCAGACATCTGCACAGGATGCTGGGAGTGCACAGGGAGTAGTCTATTAAGAGCTGTTCTGCATATTTTGTGTAGGTTACTCCTCATGTTTTGAGCTTCTCCTGAAAGGCAAAGATTTACCGCCTGGAACAGAGGCGGGTATTCATTCATCCAACAAAAATTAGTCTCTGGTGCAGGTTTAAGGCAACCGGCAGTGCAGGCCTTAACTCGATGAACCTGGAAAGGCCCACACCTCCCACACCACTGCCTTTCAAAGGAGAAATTCCTCGGAACAAAAGGCTCAGCCCACGGGACTTCTCCAGACAAACAATCAGCCTGCAGTGCTTCACTGGGCATAAGGGTCTTGGCAAGGCGCCATTCACTATCATTAAAAGTGTTTATAAAAAAAAATGTTCATTTTTGGCCAGCTTTTTTTCCAAGGCCAGGCCTCCACCCCCACATCTTCAGTGGAATGTGTTAATAATTTGCTTTGTGGAGATGAAAGGCTCTTTGATAGGAGCAGCATAAACACATCTCACTGTGCTCAAAGGTCTTTGTCCCACAATAGAAGCATAGTTTCTGTACAGTGGCTTGAACGGAAAGAACAGACACATTTCTGAATCACTTTTCTTTTTTTTTCCCTGCCTTTTTCCCCCCCCATTTATCTCTTCCTTTATTTCTCACAGTCTCTTGTAAATCCTTGTGTGGGATACAACCAGGCAAGTGGTTCCGGACAAGAAATCCTCACTGATACTAGCAGCAGGTGGATTAAAAACAACAGCCAGTCCCCACAGTCTGCAGTGTCAGAAACCAAAAGTCACACCAAAACACGAGTCTGCCCCAGAGCACATCAGTGAGCACAACCTGAAGTAGTGTGTAGCGTGGGAGGAGGGTAGAAACTGGTAGCTATCATCTCCTGATCCTCTCTTCAGCAGCAGGTTGCAGGGCCTACTGAATAGATAGAAATAAGACATAACTGAGATGTGGCCCTTATTCCTTTCCTGGTTTAAATGTCAACACAAGTCTTAATTACCAACCCATCTCTTGAGGTATTAGCACTTCAGGACATCCTTCCAAATGGGCTTTGTGTAGGCTTGTTTTCTCTTCTTTTTGCCTAACCTTTTGATAAAAAAATTCCACCTTTAGCTGTTGCTTTGTTGTAGTGAAGTCTTCACCGTTCTCACTCTGTGCCACTATTTACTGTTAAGAGATTTTTTTTTTCTAATCATGACAGCTGTATCTAAAAAAAAATCATTTCACAGATGTGTCATCTAATGCTTCTTAAGCATCATCATTCAGTCATTAGGATAACATGGACAGATATGATGAAGTGACTATACTTCTATACTGACTATATGAGAGCCTATACTACATTTTAAATGGTAATTTAGCCATTAAAGGCATTTAGCCACAGCTCCATGCAGTGTTAAGCTCTTTATGTTGTAGACTATGACTACATGTTTGGGAATGGACAGCTGCTCATCAGCTCCATTCGCACTCTGCAGCAAAGTAGCTTCAGCCCAGACATGTGCAGCCACTTATTCCCCTCTGGGAGAGACACTGCTCCCAATGCTCAGGCTCTGCCAATACTTTTGATGTGTATGTCCTGGTTTCAAAAGGATTTTAAGTCCTTTCTGAACAATATTCAGAGTGTCTTAGGAAAAAGAAGGACTGAGGTGTATTAGCAAAAATACAAGGCTTCAGGAAAAATATAAGCATTGTAATTTAAATGGAAGTTTGCGCCAGTGCAAGCAAAGCACATGGGCTGTGAGCTCACCTGAGGTGACAGGACTGGACAGCTTTAAGTCAAGTCTCTGACAGTTGAGTTTGCTCTGTGGGTAGAGGGGGGATTTAGCAGCTTTGAGCTACAGCAGCTCAGCAAGTGCTAATCTGGTCGTGCTCTGCTGCTAATCTTGTTCTTTTCTACAATCATTGTTTCCAGCCCTGGTGTTTCAGCAAACATAATCGTGGCTTGTCATCTGCAACACTTCCTCCCTTGTTATACTTTGATAACATTAATGTCAAGCCTGAGTTTCGGCTGTGGCCCCAGACCTGCCCTCAGAAGGGAGGATGGCTGACACTGCAACAGGCATTTGGACTGACAGGAGTAAAGCTGGATCAGGACCTCTCCTGATGTTTTCACATCTTTAAGCCAAATGGTGTGGGATGAAAGAGCATGTCTTGAAAATACTGATGAAGGATTATGGACAGCATGTCTTTTTGCTGTATCCTAATGTGTGTGGGCTCTGGATTCACCATTCGGTGTAAAGTGGCCCCTAACACCACAGTTTGCCAAAATGTCACTGCCTTTTTTAGCTTTTCAAAACATACATTTTCACAACCCTCTGTGAAATGGCGACCATGTGTTTTGACGTGGTTTCAGTGCAAAACCACCTAAAGAATGGCAGTTTCACTTGAGCTTGTTTTGAGGGTTTTGGGCCCATTCAGAGCTGAAACTTAGGGAGTGCCGTGATACTGCAGAGCAAAGCAAATATTTGCACAGTCCCTGGAGACCTAGGAGTACCAAGTTTAAAGCAGACCTATTGTGTGTTACCGCCTCCAGCCAGCATCTGCGTGTTTGTGGTAGGCATAAGCAGGTTGGACCTGCTATGCATCTCTCCCTCCCTCCTGGCAACCTCTGCAGAGAAGTGGAGCAGACAGTTTTGGGGGCCAAGGGAAAGGACAGCATTTTTTAAAGTGTAGTGGAAAACTCACCAGAGCTTCTCTACACGTGCCTCATTCAAAACATCTCTGACTCCAAGTGGCTTTTAAGGGAAAGCTGTCTACATGCAAGAGCGGTACAGTGCTGAGGGGAGGTTCCTGAAGGAAAGGATCTTCTGCTTGGCTGTTTGACTTCTGCTGCATTGTAGGGAGCTGTTTAAACACAATGACCTACATTGCAAAACACCCAGGTTCCCCTTAGCTGATTTTTCATTCACTTGCAGGCTGATTTGCACGCCCACCTACATCTGCTGCTACCTTGGAGAAGGACAAGACAATACGCTGGTAAAAAGGGCTAATACCCTGCAAGGAACAAGATTCACTTTACGTGTCACATCTGCAAATGGCTCACAATCATTCCACTTAGCAAATACTTCTGTTTTCCCTGTCATGCTCTGAGTGATATGTCACAGTGATGGAGCTGCCTGTGAAGACCTTACCATGTCTAGAAAGAATACATAAAACTGGAGCAGACAGACCCAAAAGCAGGGCTGAACTGAAACTGACTTTGTAGCAAGGCCAGTCCTGACCAGTCCTAGTGAAAATGTAGATATGACAGTGTCTGCCCATGCGGGAGAGATTAGAGAACAGGAAGATTTGGCTTAACAGCTGGTACAGGGGTGACAAAGCAGGTAACAGGTACACTGGGGTGGCCCCAGCCCTGCTCCTGTCTGTGCCAGTGGGTAAAGCGGGAGAAAGAAGGAACTGGAAATGCAACTGGGATGTCTGCAGTATTAAGCTAGACATTCATTATTTGCTTCCAGAAGATGGGCAAAGCTGCAGTTGCACTTTTTTTGTCCTGTTCTTTCTCTTGTATAAAAACACAGGGAGAATTGCCAATCTTCTCCTGATCATTTTCCTGTTTCCTTAAATAAAGAGTCTCTATTTCCATGTTCCCAAGGAGTCTGAGGACATATGAGCACAGGAGGGCTGGAGCACAGCTAGAAGTAGGAACATGCCTTTGACCTGAAAGATTTAGCCACAGTTTTCCTTATTTTAGAAGGAAAAACATAACAAATAAATAGTTATGGCAACCTGGGAGAAAACCCTCTTTCTTTTTTTGTTTTTATCTAATTTGAGTGAAACTATGAATAGCTAATAAAAGCCACTGCTGGAAGGTTCAAATGAAATGCAGAGTCTCTTTTCATCCCTGTGAAGGGTCCCTGCTTATGCAAGGACCAGTCCCTGCAGCCTTTGCTCATCTGAGACATGTTAATTCACAACGGGGTTTGCACGGACTAAAGCATTAAGCACACAGTAAGAGTAATGACTTTTTTGCTGCACTTGAAGGAAGAAAATTGAGGCTCCTTATGTTTTTTGATGCAGAGTGAAAGTAATACTTCTTTAAAATGATGAAGTGTAAGAGAAACACGGCATTTCCAGGCAGGGAGAACAGTGGGAGCTCCCATCCTGGCCAGTTCTGAGCGCTGTCGCTGAAGCTCTGCTCATGCTACAACACACTCGCCGTGCTCCCACAACAATAACACTCTGCTGCTAATTTTAGCATCGGCTATAATACAAAGCAATTCAAGGCATCCAGAGTGTATTTCATGAGGACAGTATTTCTCTTTTGCTCATGTAGTTCCCAGGCTGCAGTGCCATTCTGTTCACCAGTCTTAAACAAACGCCGCCCTTGAGATTTCCTAAATAGTTCAAAGTGGTGTCTAGGGAAACATTAGAAACACATATGGAAAGCCTGTATACACTTCAGATGCAACCACTTTGAATGTCCATTTTTGTGCAAGTTCTGGGCTGAAAGATAGTATAAAGCAAGAGTTTTTAAGATAAACTTGTCAGGAATGATGCTATAATAGCAAAGTTTTATAAATATTTATTCTTGATAAGCTTTTCACAAGCCCTCCTCCTTGGCTCATCACTTCATTCAATTTTTAATGCAAGAAATGTTTGAGGAGGAAGAATTAATGCTCATGAACTTTGCAGTCCCATTGCAGCCCTGACTAGAATGTTTTTTGTATGTTGTTTCCCTGCTTATTTATTATAGAGAGCACATATATATACATTCAGTGCAGGAGCCAGAGTACAATAGGTGCTACTCCAAAAGTCAGTGCTTAACAGCAGAGGCACAGTTACCATAGTTATTTTCCATTCTAAGCACAGGGAGGAACTGAAGTTACTGAGACATGCCCGTTTGCAAAACACTGACTAATACCATCTCATTATTGGATATTCACTGTTTACAGGTGCTGGAAATCAGCACATATGAATACCTATAACACCTGAATCTTGCTTTGAAGAAATATATGAAGCCAACTCATACTTCTGAAAGCAGAAGCAAAAGACACTAACATGAAAAGACCATACATGGGACAATACCTCCTGATTTCCTCTCCTCATTCTTCTCTTTGGAAAGTCTTGGGATGTTTCTTGGCCTTTATTCATCACTGTCAACATCCATCCGTACTTGCAGGAATTCCATAGGTCACAATCAAAATAGCTGCCACTTTCCCATCCCTATTGTGGTATTTTTGCAATGTGGGATTAAACCATGTCTCACATGGATGGGAGGCAGCACAAGGGACCTCTAAACTTCTCCCTTATCCTTAATGCACTCCTCCAGCTGCCACGAAGCATGCTGGAATCTGGAGGAACATTTTGAGGCGTTATTACCTGGTTTTGTTCTTATTCACTTCCTAATGCATTCGCTGTGGGCCACTGTTGCATACAGGGCACTTGGCTAGAAGGAACTTTGGATTAATTTGTTTTGGTTAGTCTTACCTTTTTATGATTCTCATCACAAAGGCAGCACAATGACAGTCAGTCCAGTGTCCAGGGCCTCGAAGGTATGGACAATTCTCCCATGGACTGGCTTGTGATTCCTATACCTTGGGAGAGATGCTAGACTCTGTGAAAGTGATTCACATTGCTTTTCTTCAATGTGCTCAGAACTACCAAACCTTTTCCAGCCCTTAACCAACAAATACCTACTGAAAACCACTGGAACATCCACAGCCCCAGTCAAGTTTAGCCCAGAACCCGAATCACAGACCACATCTGGCCAGTGCAACCCTTTACCAGGCACCACCCAGGATGCTAAACTTGTAGGCCACAGAGATGTAATATGAGTCCATCTGCTATACAAGTGTAGCCAGCTAGTTGTTTCAGGACACTCAGCTGACCAGGAAATCTTGTCCAGAATATGGATGTTTTGGGCCCATGGTCTGGATGCTGGGCAGGAGGATGATCTGAAGTGGCTTCTGCTCAGCCGTCAGGACACAATCAGCTTGTCTTGTCAGCACACGGGCAAGATGAAGACATGGTCAGAGAAGAGCAAGAAGGCAAAAAAGCCTGCAGTAAGTGGGGGATGGATGTTAGGACAAGAAGCAGGTGGCCTGTCTGTCCTGCCACTGCCTCCCACGCCTGTTCCCTGCCTCCTGTTCTCTCCCAGTCCTGGTCTCCCAGCTCCTAGTTGACTTCGAGCCATGTTCCAGTCCCGCCTGCTCCCTTAACCATCCCCGATCTGCTATTACTAATGCTTTTATTGGCCAAAGACCTACTGCCTGGCTCCCGACCATGCTGCCTTGTGGCCTGCCCTTTCCTTCCTTGGCTCCGTTTGTTCGGCTCCTTCACTGGGCAGCAGCGGAGACGGAGGGCTCCCTGCCCTGCCCGCGGCGTCGGGGGGCTGTGCTGGGGGGCAGAGGGGGGCATGGCTGCCAGCCAGTGTCCCCGGGGCAGGCAGCGTTGGCAAGCAGGGGGGGAGGGCAGCAGGGCAGAGCCTGCAGGCAGGAGGCAGAATGGTAAAGCTCCCCATCAGCAGGGGGAAAGGGACGTCCTCGGCATCCAGAGGGGACAGAGCGGCCTGCGCCCATCCGGAAGAACACCACTAGGCTCAAACCAGCCCTGGGACAGGTGTTTCAGCCCATTTTCCCCTATTATTTTTTTTCTGACACCTTCCATCTTCTCTAATTAAAGTAGTTAGGGGTCCTACCAGGCCGACCCTGTCACACAGACTTTAACAAGGGCCATAGGTATTATGGCACAAGAAGAAAATTATACAAATGCTTTTGAAATAACACCAGGGCCTGAAGGGAGTCTGCTGAACAGAAAACAGAAAGGGCCTGCCTATGCAGTTTGCTGGATGTGTTTTCACAGATGAAAAGCCTATTGAACACACTTTTCAGAAGACAAGCCATCCCCTTGCCTCGACTTTTGACCCCAACCAGCGAGCGCAGGACCCGCCGGGGTCTGGGCTGAACGTACATTGGGTTCCTCTGGCCCGAGAACCTTCTGGCTGTCGGTGAGTGCCCTGGCAGCTCTACACGTGCAGCCTCATGTCCAGCGTGCTGCTTGTCCCTCCAACAAGTGTGTGTGTTTTGGAAGACAGTGTATATAAAGCAAAAACTGTCCTAACGCAAATGATTTAACTTCCTAGCAGAAAAGCTAGCAAGCAGCTAGCTATCTGACACACAGAAGTTATCTAGACTCCCCCATAATAAATAACAAATAATTCTAAGGTTAATACAGTCATTCAATTCATTATTAAATCACATAGATAAATATAAACCTAAATTTTTACATATTAAACACTTACAGGTTACAAATCAGTCTCCGGGGCACCTGGCTCCATTTCAAAGGTGCAACTGCTAGATTAGTGGCTGTATTGTTTCTCTCTCAGTTGGGTGGCCAGACTAAAATTTTCCTTTTGCCATTTTACTTTATTTATTAATAAGTCTGCAGTCACGGTTCCTGCTTTTGCTGACTTGAGCTGAGCAAAACATTTCCTGTCTGCCAAGAGGATGAAGCTGCCGGTGCTTGCTCCTGAGGATGTGTAGGTGTATGTGTACACACGTATATACATGCTGTGTGCATACAGTGCGTCAGTCGGAGAGGAAGAAGCAGGAACACTCAATCAGACATGCGGATCTTTGCACAGAGTGAGTGAGGGCAGGGAGGCTGAGCAGGAGCCTCGCAGCAGGCACTCGGTCAGGGAACTGGCTGGGGAGTCCCAGGCTTTGCTCTCTGCTCTACCCTTCTGTAAAAACACAGAAACAATCCATGCACCAGGCTCCAGGGCTCAGGTTTGCTCTTCCTCAGTGTTCCAGACACCAGGCTAAAGGGCTATTCCTTCTTTCACCCAGTTAATCTTTAAAGATGTCCTGCAGAAGTTATCAGGAGAGCAGCCTTCAACCTGGTTTTCGTGGCATCCTCCTCAGAGGTAGACAGTGTGTCCTTTAGTGGCTAAGAGTCATTAAAATATCATACTTCGCATGTCCGCTACCGATTCTAGCCACTGTTCAGCTGTATTAAAGGAGCGTGCTCTTTCCTAGCTCCTCCTGCCTTTCTGTTTTAAATAAAAGAGCTTTCTGCCACTGTGTTTTACTTAGAGCTTAATCTCGTGGATATGCATTAAATGTGCTCTGAAGCTACATTCCAGCGACAGCAGGTGAACTCCTTGTTTGTGCAACCCAAAGGCATGTTAGTGGGATACAAGGATTAAGCTGATTAGACTCCCTGAATCTGAGAAAGGAAATCTGAGGATCCCTGGGAACATTAGTTTTCCATCTTGAACTTAAGGATGGATGCCCACAAATACTGGCAGGTACTGAGGCAAGGCTTTTGAAGCTCAGAAATCTCAGGTGCATAAGGTCCAGTAGTGCATACAGTTTTGTGAATATGGCCTTACCAATCGCCTGCCTCACACCCCTGTAAATTAGAAGATCCATGACATACAGGTGGAAAGAGCAGGACAGGACTTGGCAAAGAATTGGCTTAATAAAGGACACAGAGAAAACCTTCAAGTGAAAATATGATAAAAGAGAAAATGGAAATTTTGAAATCAGAGCAAATCCCTTCTGTCTACTTGTTTCTGCTTTCTAAGAAGAACTGAAAGTGTTGCAACAACAGGCTTGAAGAAGGCTGCTACCACTGATGTAGCAGACAGAAATTTAGCATCAGAAATTAATGAAACTCTTCTAAAAGCCCACCATGAAGCACCCAGAGCGAGGTGCTGCAGTAGAGGCTGAAGGCTGGCTTCCCAGAGAAGACCCAGTGTCCTTACAAGTGAACCTGCTGTTTTGCAGTACTGGGATATGGTACAGGTACAGCACACACAGCATGCTTGTGTATAAATTGTGTGTGAAAGATTGCTTTTGAACAGGAGGTTTCCCCACTATAGGAAGCATCTGGAACTAAGCCTGTGTTGTAGTCTAAATAATTATGACTTACAACACTACACACAAGAACTGAACACAAAGCTTTTTGCACGTAGATTAGAAGAAATGTGGAGCTCCACAATCAGCCAAGTGGGAAAAAATGCAGGTCCTAAACCACTCAAAAGATCTCAGTCATTTGGCAGCGATGTCTTTTGATCAAATAGATGTAGATCTAGAATATGCAGCAGACTGACTTTTTTTTCCCCCAAAGAGGGTATAAGAAATTGGGCAGGTAGGATCAGGGGAAGTTATGATTGGCCAGCTGTGCTGGTTTGTGTACTGGCCACCAGTGCCCCGATGTGGATGTAGGGTCAGATGTGCAGGCCTGCCCCACTGCTGTTTCACGACTAGGAGAACTGGCTAGTGTGAGGACAACGCTAGTTGTGCATAATGCTGATGTACTCCATCTCCTTTCCTCTCCCAGCTCAGTCAAAGCAATGTTCTTTAACATTTCTTCAGACATGGAAAAAGAAAGTAAAAGGGACCACTGATTTAGTTTGTAGCATGTTACTGAATGCATGACTATGAATGCAATGCATCTAACATTACAAAACCTTTAAATATCTCAAAAACAGAAGAACCACATAATGAGGAAGCATTATGTGCCACTTTTGTCAGTGTAACATTATGCTTTACTTCCTACATAATAAAATTAAAAAGTGGAAGACTTGCAACAGAATACTTCCATGCTGTGGTGCTGCTATGGGATGTATTATCTAAAATATGCATGTAGAGTAAGGTAGCCAAGGGATGCAAATATCTCTCCACACATTGTGAAGGCTCTGAGTAATCACTTGTCAAATGTTAACATTACATGGAATACTTCAAAAATCAATGGAGAAGGCAGAATATGTTAGACCTATTTACCACAGCCTAATCAACCAAGTAAGCTCAGATCATTAAACTAATTATGAGTGGCCAAAATAATTAAGGATTCCCTTCTCACATTATATTGTTGGAATTCTGTTACAGAACAACTGCATGATCATTAGTAAACACAATGCATGTGCCCAAATATTTGCTGGATTTGATAAACAACCCTTGTTCTTGAGAAACTTTGATGACCTTTGTGAGCAACAGTCAGGGACAAATAAGTAAGATCAAGCAACATATGTTCAGGGAGGATTTTTGGGAAGATCACTTGGATTGGGAGGCGGGTATAAAAAATAAGATAACTGGCACATAAGAGTGCCTCTATAACTGTGCGGTTCATTGCCAGACAAACGTTCTCTTGATCCTGTTGGCACAGAGCAAAAGTAACCCCTGATGACTGATTACATTAACTGGATGTCTGCACTCCACAGTTCTTTCCTGAGGATTTATACCATAGCAGGTAATTTCTCATATTTATGCTTAATCTCAAACAAAGTCGGAAAACAACTTGCCTTTTTCTGACAATACATCTAACAAACTCTGTAGTGGTACCAGTTGCACCTTTCTGGGTAAATTGATTGTCATTTATCATAAATCTGTACACAGATGTAGACACATATATCTTCATGTTCACAATCAACTTGAACACTAATATGCAAATTTACTCTGGACTGAAATTAAGCATGTTAAATTTTTCATTGTAAGCATTGTATTTGCTTTTTATATTTAAAACACAGTTCTGATTTCAGCTCATCAATTCTTGTCTGATGTAAAAGAGGTCCAGTTGATAATTTCTACCCATTATGGGTGGCATTCTTTTTTTTTTTTTTTTCTTCCAGCACAGCATCAAGCTTCAGATTCAACCCATATGGAATTAAAAGTGAGTGCAACTGCAAGACTTGGCCCAGTCCCTGGCCTCAATCCATTAAGTGTGTGCTAGCATTTTTGACATATTAATTAAGGTCTAAATTTTGGAAAAGTCACAGGAATTTCTAACCTGAACTCAAGCGATTTCCAACCCAAATTATGCTGTTATACTCTGATTCTATGTAAATCTACCCTAGCACTACTGTGGATCAGTCCAAATATCAGAGCCATTGTGCAGTGCCTTAAACATACAGAACACTTTTTTGCTGAGGAAAATACTACAAACTTAAAATGACTGAGAAGAGGGTTTCAGCTGCAGCCAAAGCCTTCTCCTAAGTGGAGGGCCACCTAGATACATGACGGGGTGACATCCCACGGTCCCGGAGCAATCACCATGCCAAGCACAGGAGCCCAAACAACGTTGTATTAGCTAAGCCTAAGTCCTCTCTGGCTTCTTAACATCATTTTCTCAAGGGTCAGTAACCTCTGTGGGAATGGTAGAAGTTAATCTTTTCCCTTCTGTTCCCCAATTATTGTCCAGCTAAAGATTAAAGCATCCCCTGGGAAAAAAGGGGAAGATGAGGGGCTGAGGTGAGCCTACAGCCCTTTCCTGGGTGGTGCTGCTTCAGCTGGGATGAAAATGGTAGATGCACAGGATCAAACATGAAGTTCACTTTGGTTTTGATATTACATTTTATTAAGTGCACATGACAGACTATGACAGAAATATTTTAAATACAGAATATACTGACATAATGATTTTCAACCACTTTTCCCTAGGGGTGATAATGCTTGATACAGCACAGCATGGTCCAGTGGATATAAAGCATCCCAGACATCAAGATCAGAAAAAAATCTGGATTCAGGAATGAAGAGGTTAAAATGTGTGCATTGTTTCTTAACTTGCTTCATACATCAGTGAAAGGACCACATTTTATAGTTTATTGCAAGTATTTGAATTTTTTTTTCTTCTGAAAAATGACACGACAGAAAATATAAACAGATCTTTACAGAACCACTTTAAAATCACTCTTCATCTTTCATTATATTTTCTAGCAGCTATTTTTTATTATAAACAGTATAAGCAGAGTTGGGGAAACAATATAGAAAGAGGAGCATGAACCCATGAAAGATTGATGCAAAGTGCTGTGAGGAACTCTTATGGGAGACTTTGACCTTTTGTTCTTTTGCCTTCTTCTGCACACATGTGCATTTTTCCTGAGAAAAAGTGCATTCCCTTAAAACTGTAAACAAGTGACAAGTAAAACAGTCTACAATAGTGTCTCCATTTTGAAAAAAATACTCAATATTTGTATTTTGCGTATTTTTTTATAACAGAAGTCTTACTACTTTAGACTAGCACCTTCATACATCCTTAAGAAATTTCCACATCTATACAAATCCTACAGAAGCTAGACACCCAGCTTAGGACTCTATGGGAAGTAGATAAAATTGAGAAAAAAACGGAATAAGCAAGTGGATTGTCATTGAGTTTATTGGGATTCCTGGCTTCATGGTGTAAAATTATATATAATTACACACATGTGTGTACACATGTATGTACATATGCATATATAGGATGCATAATGAGAGAGAGAGATGTATTTATTTCTGGTGCAAATCTTTCTGGCAAGTCTATTTCTATAGACTAAGCAGGTGTGCATATGAGGCTTACTAGATGAGAAAGACAAACCACAGTTGAAGGGTACTCAACAGGGATGCTTTAGATTTTTGGTATCTCACAAATTGTTTTAATTATTTTTATATGATTTGACCTTATGAACAATTCAAATAATTACCAATGCATCAGCTTTAGCACAGAGAAAATATTTTGAAAGTATGTGCAGCTGATATGTGTGATATCAGGATATATTCTTGACTTAGCTGAGAACTGACACTAAAGTAATTTAAAGTAATTTAAAACTAAAGTTGCAGATTCTGGTCTATTATTCTGGTTTCAGTCAGAAAATAATTCTACTCTGATTATGAACACATATATTTTTTGAGACGATGATAGCAGTGTTACCCCGTCTCATAAGCACAAATAGTTCAGTGTGTAAGAAAGCAAAGATAAAAGTACTGGCACTAAATACTTAAGCATCTGGATTTAGTGGTCAGTTGAAAGCGCCTTGAAGATGTGATCCTTAAAGTCTGACTGTCTTCACTCTGCATGCACATAATTTACTGGCACTGATGCTAGCCCTGCAATAGATTGAGGAATGTGTTGCTCATAGTTTTCTTAAACATTTATTTGTTGACACATAGTACTAGGTCACAGAGGCAGCCACAGGGTGATCTGTCCCAGATCTTGCTGAAGCTGAATAGCCCTGGAGCAGAGATGCTCCCAGCCAGAGGATGGAGCTGCCTCCTGGAAGGCAGAGTTTGCAATTCTCATTACTGATTGCTCAGAACAGAAAACTGTAGCAGTGGGTAAGATGTCAGCAGTGTGGGCTGTCACAAATTAACCTGACAGCACAGAACAGTAGAGAGATCTGTACTTGCTGAAATCACAGGAAGGGTTTTGTTGCTTTTAGTAGCTTTGCTATGGGCACACTGAATCCTTTAATTTCTCTCAAAAGGGTATGCTTGCTTGCTTGCTTTCTGAACATACAGACACATGAGGATTTGTCATTTAACTGTATTCTATTGAGCTTCAATGATGCCTCCATTACAGGAAAAATTTCTGCTGCCAGGGGAAGAGGTATGCTTGGCAGGCTGCACACATCCTTCTTCATCCTCAGTCCTCCCTTGCAGGAGCATAAAAACAATGCTCTTAACCCAGTCCACTTCCAGTAACACAAATCCCCACAGCAGATGCTGTTGTGAACAAAATGGGAGAGCAATGTAGCTGCGACCCCACCAGGCCATGTGAAGGAGGGGGTTGTCCCACATCACCAGTGCTGGTGGTGGGAGAAAGGCTGCAGCCCCATTAGCCATTCACTTCTGGTCAACCTCTGCCTTGAAGAAGCTTCAGGTGGCTGCATGGATTCCCACGTTTGACTGTATGCTGGGAATAAATGCGGTGCAAGTCTTTAAAAATGTGCACACGCATGAGCAGAAAGCGCAAAAAGAGCCCGAGAAACAAGGAAGATGGAAGGTTGTGCAGCTGTGGCCATCCCACCACCGGCACACCAAGAGAGAGCAATGAGCAAGAAAAATACTTACCTGGGAAAACTTTGATTTTACAGAGAAATGAACACAACATGGGAAGAAAGAAGAATGCAGATGTTGACAGATATGTCCATGTGGCTTAGAAAAGAAGGTTGTAAAAATGTGCATATGGTCCTGAATTTGGGAGACACCTGTGCTAGCAAGCTGGCCTAGCTGGACAGGACAGGAGCTGTGACTCGTGGTGGAGCCCTTCAGAAGGTTCAGATATCAAGACTCAAGTTTTCTCAAACAACACTGCCAGTAGACCCCGTTTTGGAGCAGCACGGGAAAGCTTGGATGAAAGTGTAATAATAACGATTTCTTGTTTGGCAACCGGAACTGACTAATAACAGTATGTTCCTTTCAGCTTAAAGCTCCATTTTGGGGCTAAACCTGCCAGGACAGAAGGAAAAGTAATATGTTGAGATTCTTTTTCTGAATTAAATCAATATTTATGAGGCAATAAAGAATTAAATTATTACTTTTAGAGCCAGCACAGTGCATGAATTCACAAAGCTCCAGGATGAAAGGAGCACAAAAGAAGGCAACATCTACAGTCCTGCACTAGGGCTGCATTAAGCAGCAAGGCCGACGCTGTATAAGGTTTGGCTTTCTCCACTCAATCTCTTCCTTCAATACTGTCCTGGTCACCTTCGTATCCTCAGCTCAGTTTCACACTTGTGATGCCACTGGTACTTTGCAAAACAGCGATCACATCATTTCAGATACCATGAACTGAAAAACAAAAAAGGATACAAAGAATAGTCCTGTGGGCTAGAAGAACTGGACGGGACCCAGAGGACACCAGGGTAGACAGTGACTTGGTTTAGACCATTCTCTAGCTCTGCAATATAGAGGTAGCCTGACAAGAGGCCAAGCCAACGCAGAGCTGCTGGGTCACTGACACCAGCCCCAGGCAAGCGTTGGGAAAAGGTGACTTGAAAGTCAACCTGCTCTAGTGGGAGGTGTCTCTGCCCATGGCAGAGGGGTTGGAACTCAATGATGTTTACGGTTCCTTCCAACTCAAACGATTCTATGATTCTATAAAAGTATTCATGAATGAAGAAGGATATCAGGCACAAACTGGGGAGCATTACAATGATGGTGATGATGGCAGTGATGATGCAGTATGGCAGTGCCAGACAAAGAAATTATATACCATTATCTCAGGTAATCCCTTTACACTTAATCTATTGTTGCTTACAAAAGGTGCAAAACAGGTAAGAGGCTGATTGGAAACTAAACCTTTTTTTTATTTGTGAACTGTGCTGTTTTCTTCTAGCTATATCAAATATAGTACAGTCTGTGCAAAAGTCACAGCCTTTTTAATTTTCTTATCTCTGATGTGCTGTGCCTTTATCAGTAGAACCATGTAGATAAAGAACCTATCTCAAATGGAACTGAAGCTAGAATATGGCATCTGGTTTATGTCAAAGTTAGTTGATTTTATGTCTTTGATCTTTCAGCTAGGGCATCAAGGCCAGCATTTTTAATAACTCACACTAGGCAGTATAAAGTCTGCCTCTGAGTAAACAGGAGGGATATCATTAATCTGTTTCTAAACAAACAGTGAGTTATAACAGCTCTTTAATCTGAAGAGGACAGATTCTGAGCTGGAATGAAGCACATAAGTGCCAGCCAAGTTCAGTGGAGAGTGAATAGTGTGGATATCATAATTTATCACAGCATTGCTATTTTGTGATCTACAAGAAGACATCCATGGTGTTGGAAGTACTTGAGAGAGACAGCAATTTGTGATCAACTGGTGCACTCAGTATATGTTCTTCCCTTTTGAAACACTGGCTCTTTTTTCTTCTAATTCAGCTATTTCATTGTCCTTTAAGGAACTTCAGCAGATAAGATATCTTTCAGTACTGAAATCATTAGAGCATTTTAGAATACACATTGGAGCATGCATACCACCAGCCTGTATTTATGAATACAATGTGCAAGTTGTTAATGCCTGGGTAAATCCAGAACTTACTGTGATTGAGGAGAATATCTTGCGGCAAAGATTAAAAATAGCAGTTTTATTGGTAGGCAGACTTGGTAGGTATTTCAGGAGTTGCCCAATCATTATTAGATAAACTAAATATTTGCTTTCATGATGACTTTCATGGAATTCTTTCAAGTCAGTAAAGGAGCAGCAGGTTTTGACAATCAAGAGAGGATACTTAGAGAAAAGACATGCCAGCAAAATACAATAAAAAAATTTAGTTAATAACACCTAGACCAATGAGCTTTTTGACATTTTACAAGTAGCATGCATCATACTTCAGTGGTAACAACAAGCCACAGTAGGCACTCTAAAACCAAGCAGAAGCACATTTCAAGGCATATAATCATGAGGCATTCCATTTTATAAAAACCTTGGCCAAAAATCAGCACCCAAAGACTGAAGTCACCTTCAGGTCAAGGGTATCTAATGAGCTAAATGCATGCTTTCAAATTAGCTTTATTGGCCTTCAGAGCTGACAACTTCACCTTCCTTTTAGCAAGTTGCTATGTCTTCATGTTCTGAAAAGCCAAACCACAGGTGAAATTGCTTTAGATCCAGTCATTACGCTTTGTGCTGTAAGCACTCCAAACATACTGAAAGCCAATTAAATTATTGGGCCAGTGAGCACTGAGCAATTTATGTGGTAAACTTACAGGTATGGCTACTTTCATCACCCTCAAAATCAGGGAAGGACAAAAAACACAAATTAAGATGTACAGAAGTTGACAGGGAAAACAGCAATATAAACATATTGTATGGACACACAAAATCCAGTTTAATGAAGGCTTGGATAAAGTAAATTGCTAGCATAATACACAGAAGAATTAAGAAATATTTCTTCATGCTAATGGCAGTACATCACACTGAGCTTGCTAGCACACCTACCTGAAAAGTAGAAGCAAGAAATCTGGTTTTGGCATGCCCTAAGCTGATAAAAACAAATTGAGAAATTGGAAATTATTGTTAGGTGAAAAGCATAATAACATACTTATAAACACAATATTTATTTTAAATATTAAAAAGATATGCCAAAAAATGTGATAAAATTATGCAACTGAGCAAACATGAAAAGTTGTTCCTGGATATTTACTGGCATAAGCCAAGGTTACCCCTGAGTAGATGAGTTTCACATGACAACAAATAGTCTATTGATGTTGTAGAAGTCGTTTTCAGATATTGAGGTCCTTGAACTTAATGAATTCATGACAGTGAAACGGTGAAGTATATGGGGAAGTGTGAAAAGAAATAACGCCAGAGAGATAGGGTTATCTTGGCTTGGACTGTAAGCTAAATGTAAGGTAACTTTTATCAAGCTGTTCTGGAAATTCGCAAAAACTTTCCAGGAGCTGCTTGTATTTCTTGTGTGACTACACTGATACCAGATAACGTGCCTTCAAGTGGATTAGTCTTTCCAGTAATCTTAACCTTGCTCAACTGACTTTACTTGATTGAAAGACAAACTTCTATCACCCATCATCATGGATTTTTTTGTCACAGAATCTGGAACAACAACACATGCTTGAAATATGCTTAATAAAAGCCTGTGTAAATGGGAGGCCATTTTTTATCTCACTGGACCTGGATAATGTCACCGTAATTTGATAGCATCTTTGAAATAATTTTTTTAAATGTGTTAATGACGTCATACTCATGTCAGTTCTTAATAATGGGAAATTCCATAGCAGGTCATGGGATCCATGTCTTAGTGCAAGAGTGTGTAGAGACATCAAAACTGGGAGTGAAGACCAGGGGGCCCTGGAGGACCACAAGCACTTTAGTGTTGACAGTTCAGGAGGACCTGATTTCATTCCACTTTGAAGGCCTGAACTCTTTTTTGTTTCTCTAAATGTAATCCTATTTCATGTATTTCTCGTGTCCTACATGTTAAGGATGCCATGACCTGCTTTTCACATTTGCTTTTGCATGAGATTAGTTATGTGATAGCACAATCGATTTTTCTGTTGACACTGAAGGACTCTAGAGTCACCAGCTCAGAAACTGGTATCTACAGTGCAAACAAATATCCATAGCATAGTTTAGTCAGACGGACCCCATCTATGGAAATTCTAAGTACAACATGCGTTATTTGCAAGCACGTGCTTATCCTGAAATAAAGATGATTACAAGCATGCAACTCAATCTCTTCCTTCTAGGATCTCAGTCCAAAACCAATGCCTGTTTCCAGGGGGGAAACTCTGCCTAGGAATTTACCCTGGACAGGAAAGATAACTAAAAGTAACTTGCCCAGCTACCTCCTCCAGGAAAGTAAGACATCTTCTATTGCAGCAGTGGCTGGATGCTTTATTGCATCATAATTAGTGATGGGAGCCAGTCATTAACCCTGACAAGAATCTCAGAGAGAGAGTAAATTAGCTGAGCTCTGCATTTGCATGTCTGCACAGTGACATACACCATCAACGCTCACCAATAAGTAACCTTAATTAAATTCAACATGCTGTGGCTGTCTTAAAATGGCACAGTGCAGTCATTTTTGAGGAATAAAACAGAGGCTTTGGAAGAATAACACCTGACAATCCTTTCATGACTTTCCTATTTCATATATGCATACACAAGATATTGTTTAACAGTTTATTTGGAGCTATAATGTATGGAGGGAAAATATTTTTCCCATAAAGGGTTTGTAAAATGATCAAGAATAACAAACTCCATGGTCTAAAGAGACTTATCCTGAGCAGATCTTGAAACTTGTTATTTTAGTGTTTCTTCATACTGAAGTATTGCTCTGGCTGTGTAAGATACTCTACCATTTCAAACACCATCTCGTGTACTGGGAATCATAAAACCAGACAATGACTGCTTTCTGATGGAACTGAAGTTCTCATGCCAAATTTCTTAATTTATTGATTAAAACTTGTTTGAGCTGTCTACAGCAACCAAAACCTTGGATCAGCTAGCAAAGGATAAGACAGACAACATGTACTGAAAATTTAGCAGATGCCCTGCAAGCATGTCACACTCTCCTGACCCTGTGCCTCTTTGGTTTTTTCTCATTGCTATTTAGTAACGTGCATTTGTTTGGCAGGATGGCTACCCCTTCGCTGATGTGCACAGCAGGCAGTCATAGCTGCCTGCAGACAGCCTGTTCCTATTCAGACTGCTGTTTGGTCCAGAGGTCAAGGGCACATTTTACCCACAAACTGCTGTGTGCCAAACCTGGGGTGCTTAGAGTTAGCCCAGCTTTTCATTTTGGGTAAAATGGCATCAGTGATGCTATGCTGGTTTGCACCATCTGGGGATCTGCCCTACTCTGCTGGTCAGAAGGAATGATAAATATATATCCCCCTGAAATAAAATCAATCTGGTGACCTTCACAAGTCACTAAACCAGGTCTGTCAGGAGGACCAGACTGACACCTTGCTAATTTTCAGTTCCAGGCATGGATCTGTATTTCCCCTACAAGAACTAGCAGTTGGGGAGCCTGATTTAATA
Organism: Gallinago jamesoni; assembly: GCA_025769975.1. Classification (NCBI taxonomy): domain Eukaryota; kingdom Metazoa; phylum Chordata; class Aves; order Charadriiformes; family Scolopacidae; genus Gallinago; species Gallinago jamesoni. Next base: position 19,451,928 of record JAOQGH010000019.1, on the reverse strand, counting down.
GAACATTTTAATTGCAACACAAGTCTGGTCCATGAAGCTGATTTTTCTTTCTGTGACTACCTCAGAAAGCAGCTGGGCTATGATTCCAATTTCCTTCTCTGAGACTTGGTAACATGAGGCGTGTCGTCCGCAGCCATTGGAAAAAAAGGCTCAGCCAGGAAGACCCAACAGGTCTTCTTCTATCGGAAGATGTTTGAAGAGGGGGCTGTACAGATGAGGTCTTTTTATTAAAATGAATGTAAACACAGGGTTGTTTCATAAACAGTCTTTCAGGAATGGTGGCTCACAATGCCTTCAATATCTGCAGTCATGGAAGGAGGAGAGAAAAACCTCCATGAAAATTCCTGCAGTTTTGCAAGAGCCACGGTAGCCAGGTAACGTGCGAGTATTCAGTCTCTCCTAGGTGAGCACACAAGAGAAATGAGTCAGGGAATGGAGTTACCACCCCATGGCTTGCAGCGTGCTCAGGCTCACTGCGCTGCAGCTGGTGTGTGGGTGAAGCACCGAGCAAACACCGCATCCCTGCATCCGCCTGGAGCCCAAGAGGGAGACCCCCTTCCTCCTTCCCTCCCTCCCTCCCACACTCCTCCCTCCCGCTCTCCGCTCCACTGTGAAAAGGTATGTATAAAAGCTGCAGTAGAGATAACAAGAGCTGAAGGAGTCCTAGCAGGTGTTGAGCATTAGAGTACCATCTGGGACTGTCTAATTCCAGCCAAATCAGTCTCCTCCACAACTGCTCAGAAGGGTGGGGTGCCATAGTTACTCAAGGGCAGGCAGGCAGAAAGGAAAGCAGGAGCTCTGGCTCAAGCCTGCAGATTGTTACAGGAGCCAGCAAGATTTTAGCTATGCTTTTAATTACAAGGCAGCATTAATGCAAGTGCCAGCTCACATTCCTTCTCTAATTACTTTTGCTGATGTATCGTGACATCTTGAAATCGCCCTTGACTCTGTGTGAGCCAGATTCCAAACACATGGCCCATACAGCATCAACAAACTCACGAAAAGTATTTCTCTTCCCTATCGGAGGCTAAATTAAGCTAAAATATTCCTCACCTTCCTCAGACAAAAGCTGAAAAAAACTGGGGCCACCATCCCAAGCACCTCTCAAAGCCTACAGCATGAGGCACGGCAGGTTGTAATCAACCTGCTGAAAGGCTTCCAAGAAACACACGCAACTCAGTCCACGCTTCACATCTGCAATTTTGTTTGTCAAGTGTCGCCTGAGTCTGGCGTCATTAACTTATCTACATTCTCTATCAGCTGGGTAATTTAGGGGTTCTCCACTCTAAAATACAGCAACTGCTAAATGTTTCTTGAGCAATAATCAACTGAAATGCATGCATTTTGTAGGTGGTTATGCTGTGGCAGATCAACTAGGAAAAAAACCTGTAAATCCCATTAATATATGAATGCATTTGATTCTGGAGCTACTCTTTTACTAGAAAAGCAAGAACAAATCAGCAACTAATTTTTAAGGTATCTCACGTGTTTATAGTGAAGATGTAAAATCAAGACTAAATATCTGGGAGGTGATGAGACTCACTGTTTTCTGTCTAACTTATGTTTTGCAAGGTAAATAAATGTATGTAGACAGTGCAATGCTAACTTTGCACTTGTAGCTCACAAAATTGAAAATAAAGTATTATGACCCCAAAGGAAATACCCAGATAAGGATGAGAATGGTTAGCCTGTTTCAGAAAATAACATGACTCATGCCATTGAGTCATACAGCAGAGGATTTATCCAGAACAGACGATGGGTGCCATGACCCCCAGTGAATGCCATGTCTGGCAACACTGCTGGTCATTCATACTGTCTCCTCAGGGGTCCAGAGCTGATATTTCAGAAAGAAAGTAAGATATGCATTACCCATGCGCCACAAGTGAGACTTGAAAAAACATATTGTATAACTGCCCCTTAACTAGATGTACAACTCATACTGACATGAGTGGGAGAAGAGAGATCTCCAAATTAAAATGGCCAAAGTTGCATCTGACTTTCCCAGTTTTCTATTGCATGTTGGGTAGATGATTCTGGAGAGCTGAAGCCAACAAATAGAAAGCAATAGGCAGGGGCCTGTGTAAACTTCAGGCTTACTTGGCTGGCTGAATGTGGGCTGAATGTTTTGGAAGATTCCACCATGTCACTGTATCCTCTCATTCCACTGTAAATACATAGCCTGGAAATTTCTGTTTCTATTACTGGATGAGGATATGTTTAATCATCAGTTCTTCTTTGTCCTACCTCAAATAGATTTTACAGAATCAATTCGTTTTAGGTAAGGCAAACTTACTTTTCTTCAATTATGTTCTTCTCATACTATGGTCTTTTTGATCATGGGTCGGTTTACACAGCACCAGGCCTGCAGGCAACGGACAGGGTACGCCTGTCTCAAAGGAGGGAAAAGATTTTGCACAGGAATTGTCAGGGCTTATTGGAAGGGCTTTAAACAAGGTTTGAAGGGCGAAAGGGATAAAACTAGGCTGCTAGAGACAGGCCTGGGGGCTGTAGGTCAATGTTTGTGGGACGGTGTGCTAGCAAGGCCCTTCTGTCCACCATCCCAGTGGAGCTAGGGGATGGAGTGCCACGTGATAGCACAGACACAAGGGATATTGATGGGCCAGAAAACACAGAAGTGCCAGGGAATGGTCAAGTAGGAATTAAGGCTTCTTCACCCAAGGTGACAGGATCAGTAACACAACAGATGTGCATCTACACCCAAGCACACAACATGGGCAGCAAACAGGAGGAGCTTTAAGCCGGATAACTATGATATAGTCACCGTCACAGAAACATGGTGGGATGATATGCACAACTGGAGTGCTGCAATGGATAACTGTAAACTCTTCAGAAGGGATAGGACAGGAAGGAGAGACCCTGTTTGTTAGGGAGTATTTGGATTGTCTTGAGCTTAATGATGATGACGATAGAGTTGAGCGTTTAAGGGTAATAATCAAGGGGAAGGCCAAGAAAGCAGATATTACGGTCGGAGTCTGTTATAGACCTCCTAACCAGGATGAAGAGGCAGACAAAATATTCTCTACGCAACTGGGAGAAGTCTCCCAGTCACTACCACTTCTTCTCATGGAGAACTTCAGTTTCCCAGATGTTTGCTGGAAATACAATACAGCAGAGAGAAAACAGCCTAGGATGTTCCAGCAACGTGTGGAAGATAACTTCCTGACACAGCTGATAAACAAGAAAAGGTGCCCTGCTAGACCAGTTGCTCATTAACACAGAAGAACTTGTGGCTGATGTGAAGGTTAGAGGCTGTCTTGGGCATAGTGATCATGAAATGATAGAGTTTTCCATTCTTGGAGAAGTAAGAACTTCCATCTTGGATTCCAGAGGGTAGGCTTTGGCCTCTTTAGGAGATTGGTTGTCAGAGTCCCTTGGGAGGCAGCCCTGAAGGGCAAAGGAGTCCAGGAAGGCTGAATATTCTTCACAAAGGAAATCTTTAAGATGAAGGAGCTGGCATCCCTATGTCCTGTAAGACAAGTGGTGAAGAAGACCAGCCTGGCTAAACTGAGAGATTTGGCTGGACCTCAGGAAAGAAAGGAAAGTTTATGGTCTAGGAAGAAGGTGCAGAAAGACTACAAAGATTTTGTGAGGCTATGCAGGGAGAAAATTAGAAGGGCCAAAGCCAAACTATAACTTAATCTGGCTACTAATGTAAAAGAAAATAAAAAATGTTTCAATAAATATATTAGCAGCAAACAGAGGGCTAAGGAGAATCTCCATCCTTTATTGGAATTGGGGAGAAACATAGTGACAAAGGATGAGGAAAAGGCTGAGGTACTTAATGCCTTCTTTGCCTCAGTCTTTAATAGTGAGACCAGTTCTTCTTGGAGTACCCAGCTCTCTGAGCTGGAAGACAGGGATGGGGAGCAGAATGAACCCCCCATAATCTGACAGGAAATGGTTAATGAGCTGTTATACCACTTGGCTACTCACAAGTCTATGAGGCTGGGTGGGATCCACTCAAGAGCACTGAGGGAGCTGCCAGAAGTGCTCAACAAGCCACTTTCCGTCATTTATCAGCAGCCCTAGAAAAACAGGGAGGTCCCAGTTGACTGGAGATTAGCAAACATGATGCTCATCTACAAGAATGGCCACAAGAAGGATCCAGAGAATTACAGGCCTGTCAGTGTGACCTTAGTGCCAGGGAACATTATGGAGCAGATCTCAAGGCTTTGACACCATTTCCCAAACCATTCTCCTAGAGAAACTGACTGCTGGAGAAATGCTTCAATGGGTACACGCTTTTCGCAGAAAACCTGTCTGGAGACCAGTACCAGAGAATTATGGTGAATGGAGTTAAATCCAGCTGGCAGCTGGTCACTGGTGGTATCCCCCAGGGCTCAGTATTGGGGCCAGTTCTCTTTAATATCTTTATCAACAATCTTGACAAGGGGATTGAGTGCACCCTCAGTAAGTTTGCAGATGAAACCAAGTTGTGTAGGAGGGTTGATCTGCCTGAGGGTAGGAAGGCTCTACAGAGGGCTCTGGACAGGCTGGATCAGTGGGCTGAGGCCAGTGGGATGAGGTTCAACAAGACCAAGTGCTGGGTCCTGCACTTGGATCACAACAACCCCTGCAGCGCTACAGGCTTGGGGAAGAGTGGCTGGAAAGCTGTCCAGTGGAAAGGTCCTGGAGGTTTTGGTTGACTGTTGGTTGAATACAAACCAGCCAAGGTGGCCAAGGCAGCCAATAACATCATGGCTTGCATCAGAAATAGTGTGGCCAGCAGAACTAGGGAAGTGACCACCCTCCTATACTTGGCACTGGTGAGGCTGCACTTCAAATACTATATTCAATTTTGGGCTCCTCACTACAAGAAAGACATTGAGGTGCTGGAGCACCTCCAAAGAAGAGCGACAAAGCTGGAGTACAAGTCTCATGAGGAGCAGCTGAGGGAACCGGGGTTGCTTAGTCCGGAGAAAACGAGAGTGAGGGAAGACCTTACCAGACTCTACAGCTACCTGAAAGGAGGTTGTAGTGAGGTGGGAGCCAGTCTCTTCTCCCAAGTAACGAGATAGGACAAGAGGAAATTGACTCATGTCCATTTCTCATTCTCATGTCTGTTGAATATTCAGGCCAGCAGCTAACTGTACAAGACATTGGTCATGCAGTAGTAGCCAGAGGCCATATTTTTCACTGTAAGCTCTTGGTGTTAATTCTTACAACACTAGAAAAAGGTGGATGTCCTGTCTTGTAACTGTGGAAAGGATAAAAGGTTTTGGATTCAGTTATCAGTATCACAAAGCCAATATCCTGCTATTTCTAGTTATTATAATTTTTGTTATGGTAATTCACAGGAGCCAACTGCAAATAGACCACTGCAAGACTAACTTACATACAGGTGTTAGGTCCTAGGCAGCCCCTTTGATTCAACACAGTAACTTCTCAGCTCCTCTTGCATCAGGTTTTAGAGTTTTGGAAAGGTTCCCTGTGACAGATTACGTATACTTCTTTAAATCAGATCCAAATGTCAGTGCCTAGGCTTAAAAATATTGGCCCCTCTCCAAAGAAGTACGCTTTATCACAAATTATAGACATTAGAAAATAAATGATGGAAAAGACCTGTGATATCATCTTGTCTCTCCCCATGAGCATAGGGTTGTTCTCCACAATATATGTCATGCAGCTTTGTTCTTTCTAGTTTAAATGGCTCTCAGGCTTTCATCATACTCTTTTACAATCTAATTTATCTTACTACCATGATGTATATCCAGATATTCAGCCTAAATTTTACTACGCTGTGTTTCATCACACAGTCTTGAATTGCTGTTTTTCCTTCTAAGTAAAGGATCAGGATCTCTTTGTGTTCCATGTTCTTGGGAAGTGCAAAAAATTCTGGACTTAAGTAGACAGAAAATGTAAGTGGGTCTCGAGTGCATCCAATTGAAACTCTCTCAAACAATTATGGTGCCTGGCAGAATGCAAACATCTCCAAGACAAAACTATTCAGAGCAAGAAATCATAGCTATTTTCTAACAGTTTCTTTAAAATTAGCTTTCTTATTGTAATTTTCTGTTTATTTGTTGGGATTTTTTCACTGCACTCTGTGCCCATCATCTCTTCAGATTCAATAGATATATTTGAATAGCAGTTGAATAGGCATATAGGCATACCTTGATTATGCCTATTAAAGTATGTCTGCTGTGTTATGGGGTTGGGTTTTTTTTTGTATTAGTGCCTTCTAATCAACTAGTTTAAAAAGCACTTCCATGTTAACACTCATGTTTGCACTGTCATGTACCCCACAGCATCCTACCTCTGACCTTGGTCTCACACAGTTACTTGTCCTCCAAAGATTCTGCTTCATGCACCCACATGCCCTTCAGAAAAATTCTAGTGGACAGGCCACCTTAATTAACAAGAAGTGTTATCTAACTAATCTGTTTAGACACTATAATCCCAATTAAAATGTCCAGGTGACCAACATTTAATGGGATGAGTAAAAACATGGATCCAAAGAAAATCTGCATTTTTAATTGTACTCAAATAATAAAATACTGCTTTTTCAAAGCTTTTCACAAGTACCATTACGTAAAAAGGAACAGGAGACTTCACAACAGTTTTTAGGCAACTGCACCATCTTATACACCCTCAGTAGCATTTCATATAAGCATATTATGTATTAGACAGACATCAATTGTACATATATATATTAGTCTGGCCACTATATATGTGTATGGAGAGGGAGGTGCATGCGTGTGTGTATATATATCTATATGTATATATATGTATGTAGGCTGGCCGTTATGTTTATGAGATGCTTAGCACCCAGGAGAGAAAAATATTGACTGGAACACCAAATTAGTTGCATCTTTTGTGCAACTAGAAGATCAGAGCCTGAGGAGTGCTGAAACAACTGCTGTACCTGGTCCTCTTTGCCTCTGGCCATGTTGGCTCTACTTGTTCTGGCACTGTGAACCTACATTTTCTACTACACACAGCGTGTGGCCCAGTGACTCCTGGGGGTATATTTGCTCCACCTCCGATAACAACTCTGAAATACCATCTTCCCTGCTCAAAGAAAACTGTGGCAGCAGATTGTAAAGAAATGGCCTTACTGTAAGCTAGAGTTTGCCAGTGTTTGCTAAGCAATTTAAGTATGCTAAGCTTTCTAGCCTCTTTACAGTCTAAGAACGAACTTTATCTTCTCTCCTCTCTTGAGTACCCTCCTGCTAGAAGAAAAGCAAATCTCTAAGGCACTTCAGAAGCCTTTCTGGCATCATGACAGATACTAATGGCAGGTATTTTGTACCATAACCTCTGGCTGCTATTTTTCATTTGTTTCAGGAATTTACTGGCCTAAATTCATCACTGGCAGAACTGCATTGATTCAGCAGCAGACCCTCTTAGATAAACCTATCCCCCAAGTTTAAGCAGCTTCTGTACCTGCCTTGGCTTAGCTCTGCATAGGCAATGTGGTCCTGAGAAAATGATCATAGAAATATCTGTATCCCATTCCCTCTGCTACACAGGTATTTATTTCAGGAAGGTCTTTTCATAATTTACCTCAGTTTATCTCATTTAATGGTTCTCAGCTGTAAAAAATTGACAGAGAAGAAGAACTTACTTCTTTCTTCTTACTGGAAGAAATCACCATTTTGCTGTTCTTCACTACTGCAGATATCCAGCAAACTCCAAACATCTGCACTAGTTGCTGGCCTAAGGAACATCTATGTAAAAGGGGCCAGACCCAGAACTTCAGAAGAATGTAGGTCCCTGAACATTGCTAATAGAGATCTATAAAATAAGGAATACTGGAGAGAACATCACTGTTTCTGAAAGTACAAGATCACTGGTCAAAAAGATATTTAACCATGCAAGTTAGGATGGTGTAGAAGCCAAAAGCATATGCAAGTCCAGTAACACAACAGACAGATTTTTGAGCAACAGATCAACTGACTACTGTTATCTGTGATGATCTGGATACAACTCCCAGCACAGGCAGTCTCTAAAGCACTGATTACTGGAAACTGGACAGGAATACCAGAGAAAGGTTTTTCTATATCTGCTCAGTTCCTATGCTTGTAAGCACCTGCTGCCCACTGTTGCTGAAGAAGACACTAAAGCAGACATCCTACTGGTATTATAAATATTGCAGATCCTGTAGTATCTTTGAAGATAAAGACCCCCAGTGCCTTTGTCATCATGTCGTATGGATCAGACTTCATGGAGACTCTGCTCTGACAAGGTGTCCTTCCAGGCAGGTACACAGTTTCTCAGCTGTTTTATTAATTGACCCAAGGACGCATGTCTCTGTTCTTGGTCTTCATATTAGACAACCAACATTCATGGCTGTAGAGCTTTGATGGGGTTGTTTCACACTGCCCTGCCTGGGGCAAGTTTTAAATTGGCCATGGATTAGGCAGAAAGCACTATGGCCATGGAGTGGATTGGAGGGTCTGCATAGCTGCTCCCCTTGCATGTGGTGTGAAGCATGTGCCACACAGGAGCAGGGACAGTCTCCTTGCCCCCTCCCCACCATCCGCCAGCTAATCTCCTGGATTAAGCAAATTCAGTAAAAGGTTGTCTGTCATCTGGCTTTCTTTCATACAGTTTTTCCCCCCCCCTGCATCTGGGTTCACTGCAATATCTTTTTTGGTGGACTTCTATAATCTGTTTTAGCTTCCAGTTAAGGATTAGTAAAGATTTTACTTTGTGTTTGTGTGCAAATATAATGTGTGTGTCTGTGTGTGTGTGTGATTTTGAATGACTGAAAATTATTTGTTGTTCATCTCGTTTAGTCATCTAAGGGCACTATGTATAACAAAATTCACTTGCTCTAAGCCTAAAAAATTACTTGCTCTGGAAATTGTAAAGCTCTAGCCTTGCTTGCATAAATTTAAATCCCTGCATGGTCAGAGTTGTCCTAAAGGATTTATGTGTACTTATCACTTTTGGGGGAAAAAAAAGCACAAGAAAACTCAGTGAGTTAGATAATGACTGATACTTTTAAATAGAAGAATAATAAAGTCCAGTTAAAATTTCTCATTCATCCATAGACACTCATGACATTTGCTTGATTTCTGGACATGACAATTTCATATTCATGTGGCTGTCAAGAAAGTTGTGGATTATAACCAACCTCACAACTCACAGCAAAACAATTCTGAAATAGAAAAAAAAATGCAAAGGACTTTCTTTACTATTAGGCCACCTTGAATGTTAGCACAATCAAATCAAGCATGCCTTCTCGCATACTTAAAAATATCTTGGACTATACCATAAGACTCACTTTTTCTAAAAATGAGGGTACTTGTTATATTTACTTTTGTGCAGCCCAACCCACTCCTGATACTGTTATAACAAATAGTTAGGGAATTACAGACTGCCAAAGTGAATCCAGCTAGGAAAGAAGAAGCTATACACCATGGGAAAGTGATATTATTTCAAAATAATTCAAGAACAGAAACATGCTCAAAGAACTTTAAAACACTTTGCCCTTAGTCAGTCACACAGCAAAAATCACAAAAACCATTTTTAGCCTCTCGCGTGTGTTTTTAAAGGTTGTTCAGGCGTCTTTGCAGACTGCCCGTGAAGGATGAAGAGATGGGTCTGCAAATTGTCTATTTTTAGTGCCCAGGCAAGTGAGAAAACAGCCATCGCTGCCTCTGAGCGCTTCCCTCTAGCCATTGCTGTTCTGCTGCTGGGTACCCCAGAGCTGCCCGAAGCTGGCTGGGTGACACCAGGCTGGACCCCGCCAGTGTTTGGAGGTGATGAGGGCAGTGCCTGGTCCGGGGCCTGCGGACAGGTTGGGGGCTCGCTCTTGTCCCCGTATCCCACCCACCAGTCAGCAGTGAGTACAGCAGGAGCCAGCAGGCACCCAAAACAAGAGAGACGTGGTCTGATGGTCGGGGGAAACGATCAGTTTTTCATGATGGTCAGGGAAAACAGGATCAGAACACCGTGCGTGCTCCCCTGCGGTCCTGAGCATGCTGTCGGCAACTCGGCTGGGTAAAGAGTTTGTGCCCCCTCTGATTCACCAGCCCCTTCCTTCAAACCCCATGCTTTGGCACAGCCCCAGGCTGAGGCTAAGGATGCGGGCAAGCCCGGAGATGTGGGAGCTTGCCAGGAGGTTGCCGGGAGGGAGCCCAGGCTGGCTGAGGGGCTGCCTTCGCCTTGAGGCAGCCGCACGGCCACATGGCACGGACCATCCCTGACACCAGCCGGCCGCCTGTGAGCCTGCAGCCACCAGCTAGCCCAGGCCAGCCTGGGCCTGGAAACATGTAATTGCCACCCCTGACAGATTCTGCCATGAAAGTTGTCTTCTCAGCCTGCTGAGACAAAGCAGACTTTTCCCTACCAGCTTCATCTCCGAAGAAGCCGTGCATGTTCACATTTTCACTGAATTTCACTGAATTTTTAGAGTTGGAAGGGACTGTAGAGATCATCTAGTCCAACTCCCCTGCTGAAACA
>JAOQGH010000019.1:19421173-19441394 GCA_025769975.1 Gallinago jamesoni | reverse complement strand
TGCTTGCTCATTGTCATTTTGCTGTCTACCAGGACCCCCAGATCTTTCTCTTCAGAACTTGTCTCCAGCACGTCCACGCCTAACCTCTATTGGTGCTTGACATTCTTCTTCCCCAGGTGCAGGACCCTACACTTTTCCCTGATGAACCTCATGAGGTTCTTCCTTGCCCAGCTCTCCAGCCTGTCCAGGTCTCACTGGATGGCCCTCCGGGAAGTCAGCCATGCTTCACAGTTTGGTATCATCAGCAAACTTGCTCAGCAAATTTTGCTTAGCTAATACCTGTTTTCATTCTTTCCAGGTTTTTTTCTTTTACTTTAAGCCTGCTTAACCAGACTGGAAAACATTTCTCCCTTTCTAAAAAAAAATCTGAAGTGGGGCAATTTCCTCTTTTGCCAGGAAGGTCTGTCCTTGTTTTACCTTTGGGGAGGCACAGTTAGTGTGAGCTCCACAGGGCAGGGAGGAAGCTGGAGGGTTTCTTCTGTCACCTGTTGTGACACAGAAAACTCCACACCACGCAGAGCACTGGGCCAGGCAGCACCTTGCCTGGATGCTGCATTCCATCCCTGGATGCTGAAGTACCCTCAGCACCTCCTCTGGTCTGCTGTTGTGTTCCTACTCCTGCACACAGAATCATATAATCATAGGATGGTTTGAGTTGGACAGGACCTTAAAGATCAACAAGTTCCACCCACCCCTGCCATGGTTGCTCAAGTTCCAACCCCACTCCAGGTCACTCCAAGCCCCATCCAACCTGGTCTTTAGGTACTGGAAGGCTGCTATAAGGTCTCCCTGGACCCTTCTCCAGGCTCAACAACTCCAGTTTTCTCTGCCTGTCTTCATAGGAGAGAGCCCTCTGATCAACTTTGTGCCCCTCCTCTGGACTTATTGCAACTGTCCTCCTTATGTTGGGGGCTCCAGAGCTGGATGCAGTACTACAGGTGGGACCTCATGAGAGCAGAGCAGAGGAGAAGAATCACCTCCCTTGACCCACTGGCCACGCTTCTTTTGACAACAGACACTCCAAGCTGAAAAATGTGTGTCTATATTGGTACAATGCTGGGCTTGAGTTAACAGACCAGGCTTGTCTTTGTTTCAGAGCACAAATCGAGCGAGTTCATGCCCGTCCATCATATGCAGAATAAACACACACAGAGTTTTCAAGTAGTCCCAAAGAGCTTCCAGTTTCTCTTGCCAGTTAAAGTATCCACATAGTTTAAGGCCACACTTTGACCCATTTGGATGGTTTTGTAATCTCAGGAAAGGTCCTCTGAAGTTCAAAAATTACTTCATATAAAAGCCACTTGTCATCAGCAAAATATGTTTTCTATGTTTCTGTTGCACACTGGTTTTAGAGATCATAGTAAGAAATGAGCAAACTTGACAGCAACCCTCCTGCAAACATTCACTCAAGCATTTGAAACCACATCAGTTCTTTGTACAAATCTTTTGTTTTCTATGAATAACTGATGAATATTATTACAATATTATTAATTCCAGTAAGCTGAAACAGCAGAGCCCATGAGAGCAGGCTGCAGCAGAACACAGGACTCTCCCAACTGAGTATTTTACCAATAGGGCCACCCTTGTTCCCACAGTCAAGGTATTGCGTGACCCCGCAGTAGCCTGCCATGGCCATTTGGAAGCCCTTTGCTAATCCCAGGACCACTAGCTGGGTGTGTGACCCTGCTCCGGCCTTCCAAGGGACCTCTACAATGTACTTCACCTTGGTGACTTCTCCTAACCTTTTTATGACTTGTCTAGATAGACTAGAAAATCATGGAACCTCAAAAGAGCTTCAGGTTGGGTTTCAGCCCTGCATGACACCTTGGCCCTTCTTGTAGCACCATAATTTCACAATAATGACAGTAGTTATTGTGCGAGTGGATGGGGCATCCATAAATGGGTTTTCTAAGTCTGGGAACTATCCTGGCTACATCAAAGCAACAATAAATGCTACTGACATCCAGAATACTGCTGGGTTGCAGATTTGATGCACCTTCAGCAGCTCTATGTCTTCAGAAGGATAACATTTTGCCCCGTGTGCTTGGCTTTCTTTTGAACCTACCTCTCGTGCTTGACCTACTCACCTGCTTAACTTCAAATTCTGACAGAGAGTCCACTACATAGATTGAGATACCAGTTAAATGTTTGCATTTTTGTTTGAGTTTCATTGGCACACAGTTAAATTGGCACTTATTTGTAACTATAATAATACCAAACCACAGACCTGTGTGCTCCATTACTACTAATGCACTTGTCACCTTGCAAACCTGAAGTAAAGCTCATAATCTGGGATGAGATATCAACATGAGCCTAGATGTGCACAGAATGTGGGACTAAACTCTTTGTTCCACAGTTTGCAGTTTGCATGTTACAGACAGCTATGTTGGTTTGTTATGGTTTTTTTTCTCTAATATCTGGGAGTTCAACATACCTTGGCAATGACATGTAAAATATTGCTAATCAAAGACTTTGATGGGCACATACCTGCAATTACCCCACACACAAAAAAGACAGAAATCATCGGTTCATTCACTCCATATTACACACCTCACGGTAACCACACTGAAGAGAGTCAGGGGAACAGCTTTTGATACAACATTATGCAGCTGCATTATTTACCTGTTATTTACCTGTTTACATCTGGACTGCCCTGGCTGTTGCTAAGGCTGCACAAGTAACATGCACAGTTTGGCATGTGTCAGTGCATCATACTTAACTTTGCACATGCTGGTGTTAATGTACAGTAGGAAAACAATCAGCAGCTGAAAAAGTAAACTGGTTCCAGGTTGCAGTGGTAAATGGGAAAATGGCATAAGACACTAACAAGACATGAACGGAGGAAGCAAAAAGTTATTCTCCTGACACTGTGTAAATTCGGATGCTCACCTTTGTAACGACACCTGCCATTGGAATGTGGCCCTGTCAAAAAGCTTTGGTTCATGTCATTATGTTTTCCAGCAATTACTTTTCTTATGCATAAATCTGATTTGTCACTGACTGCAGCCATGCCTTGACAACTTCCTCACTGTGCCAGTCAGCTTCCCTGAAGCATGCTAGCTCCCCAACCAGGTGGTGAGATGTCAGAGTAAGGGCTGTAAGCAATTTCTGGGTTTTCACAGGTCAGACATCCCAAAGATGTGCACTTACTCTGGCACATAAATACTCACTGTTATATGAAAGTGAAATAGTTAGACAGAACATGATGTAAAGATATGGGTGTGGGATTTAATCTTGTTACTGTCCTCTGATTTCTGCATTTTTCTGCAGAAAGAGATTCATTTCTGCAGAAAGAGATTCAAAGAAACAGGACTAGAAAGAGGGGTTGCTCCAGAAAAAATGTGAAGTATGGCAGGCTGGTATCAGTACACTGTAAATGAGGAACAGAGGAGATTTGTGTGATATAATAATCTTTTAACACAATAAATAGATTCCTGTTATTTCTGCAACCAGAGCTAATTAGACTCAGTGCTTTGTATTTGCCTTTCATCTAATACAAAAGTAGGTGGTAAACTAGCTTCTTTTTTAAGCAGTTCCCCTAAGAATTGACTTCTCACTCAAATTTCCTGACTTATGTTTACTTGTGCCTGTTTGGAATAGTTACACTGCCACTGTCACCCCCGTGTCCCATTGCAGAATCTGGACACAACTACTGCTATGGCAGGTAGCACTCCCAGAGCAGCTGACACTCTCACCAGCCTGGTTTTGTGTGCCTCATAGGAAAAGCGATGCAGCAAACACCCAAAAGCAGAATGATAGCCTTGAAAAGACATTCACATATCCATGGGGTATTATTACTCCAAATCCAGTATAAAGATGAGTTGACCTAGTTGTCCCAGCAGGTCAGTGGTACAGCGAGATTGGTATTCCCAACATATATATCCTCATCCACTGGGGAAGAGGCAGCCACCTTCTCCTGGTTCAGTGCCCCAAGAGGTGACTTTCACCCTTCACTTCGTAACTATCCAGAGATAACACCAGTCAGTCTTTTTCATCTTTTTGATCCACTCTTCTTGATACTGTTTTCAGCCCCCCTGTCATCTGCTATCTACCTTTAAATGACTGACTTTGCTTGTTTAAGATAGAGCATTTGGGAGTCAGTGAGGTAAAAGCACGTTAGGCTTTTCCTATATTTTACCAATGCAAATTCACCATCATAAAGTTTTACAGCAAAGCTCTCAAAGCTTACCATTCATAGATGATTAGTCATACCCTGCACTGTTACTTGATACCTGAAATGGGGCTTCATTAATTTGCAGGCATTCTTAATGCACTGCATAATGTCAGAGATTACCGGTTTCCCACAAATGAACTTTTCTTCCTCCTCTTAAAAGGATTTAGTAGAAAAACAATGCAAGTATCTCCACTTCAGAACTGCTTCTGCTGGTTCAAAGAGTCAAGTGTCGATCCCACCCCACCATCTACTGGAACTCTGCAGTAATCGCAGGACAGCCTTAGGGTCTCTGCACCCTCCAGGCCATGATCCGAAAAAGGCAGGAGATTAGGGGTGTGCTCAGAGGAGATGTCACTACACGCTTGTCCTGCTGCTGTCACCAGACAGCTGCTGGTGGGTGCCATAACTGTGGTTACCAGCCTCTGTGAACGTTTGATCTGACCTGGAACAGACACTTTTTTATTAATATGTTATCTTCTAGGAAAAACAATAACAGAATTTAAAAAAAATAATAATTTAAAAAAGCAAGGGTTTGCACATAAATTTTCCTTTACCAGTGTTAATACCATTAATGATACATGCCCTGATCAGCTCCCTGGTGTCACAAACAGGGGTACGTACCCAAGGACAGACACCTGCACCTTGACTCTCCTGATTCAGCAGGTCTCCACACCCACACCATCTGCTCCTCCACATGCGCTTCTGGCTTGCCCATTCCACCAGGTTCTTCAAACCAGCCTTACACCATACCAGAGGTACTGAATACAGTTTTAGACTTGAAAATATCGTGAGGAAGTCTTTGGAGGGTAACAAGAGAAAAATACAGCACAGTAAGGGTGATAAACTCAGTGGAAGACTCCCCACTTCTGAAGTGGGCACAGCAATAGATCTGAGAAAAATTTTTAATTTGCTTTAGTTAATTACAAACAGATTATCATTTGGGAAAACAATACCCCTAAAACTATTACAAAGTGGACTCTCAAGCGTGATTGGCTTGTTACTGTATTTGTCTTATACAATGCTGGTGATATCCCAACAAATTGTACCATGGGAGACACCCTGATCCCATTGAAGTGAAGGGCAAAAAGTCTATTGACTTAGCAGAGGGTGTATTTGGCATTATAAAGCAGGCAGTAGAGCAGAACAGATCTTCCCTCTGTCTTACATTTCATGTGGGAACCTCTAAGATGTAGCTGTGACTTTATTCTCCTTTCTCTAGTCACTCTTTATCTGTTGACGTTTTACCAGAGATTTTGCTCCTTTGGGTGCACCCCAGATCAGTCTCCACCAGAGAGCACAGCTCAATCCTTCTGACTAGCTAGAGGTGTGACTTCACTGCAGTCTGTGTGGTGCTGGCTGCTGGCAGTGCTCCTGAGAGATGTGGCAGGGGCTTTGCAAAGGCAGGGACATCATCCTTCCTCCAAAGCACTGACTCCGTCAGGGTAAAAATGGATGCAGAACCCTTGCCCACCTGCCCAGTGTCCTCTGCAGGGGCAGCTGCAGAGCAGGTATGCAAGCTGAGTCTGTGCTCAGAATGGCAGTGTGGCAGAGAGCAGGTGCTGTCACCTGTAAGCATCAATGATCTCTCAGTCTCCAGTCCTCAGCCCTGCTCGGCACCCCCAGTTAAATAACATTCAAATAGCATTTGAATAGATGCTTCGACCATTCTCGGTGGTCTCAGCACAACTTTTGCATTCCTCTAATGAATAACAGAAGGAGAAGGAGAGTTAACTGTCCTACATACAGCCAAACGCTGATGCACAGGCAAATGCGGGCAAACAAACACATAAAAAAAAAAAAAAAATCTGTTTCTCTCCTACTCTCTTTTAATCAGTTCTCTCTACCAGGGCTTTCTTCCACTAAAAAAAAAAAAAAAAAAAAAAAACACCACAAAAACCCACCCCCTAATAAACCCTCAACTACCATTGACAGCATAAAAAATCAGGAACACTTCGCTTAGATTAAAGAATAATGTCAATTAACATTAAAGTTATCATCTTTATTTGCTGCCTAGACCAGACTCCACCTTTTTTGTGGCTTTGCTGTCCTTAGCCCGAGTGGCTTTCATAGCCATTGAGCACAGGAGGCCCTGAGGAATTTGGAGGCATTTCCTTCAAGTCTTCTAAAGAAGCAGTAAAATGATACTTACAGAGAACTCAGAGACTCAAGCCCAACTCCTAGATCTCATCTTTTCTGGCAGCCTCTGAGCTGTGATATGTCTACCATAGCTGAGACACAGAACTGTGTTCATCTTGTGCTCATGTCTACATGGGGAAAGGTGTTTTGCTAAAGCGTCTTGCTTCTGATGGATGTAGAGGGTAGGAGCTGCCATCTCTTGAGCACACTGTGTCCTTGTGGGCTGTGGATACCTGCCACAGAAGAAGTGCCTGGCTTTCCCATAGCTGAAGGCAAGCTGAGCCCCTGGCAATTGTACACAGTACCATCAGGAATACTGTGCTCCACATGGGACCCATAAGGAATTAGCAGCCAGGTGTTTCTCCCCCAAATTCCCTGGCTTCGTACCTGCAATGCACCTCACTGCAAGAGTGAGACTGGACCAGTAAGCTCCAAAGCCCATTGCCTCCATCCCAGGAACAGAATGGAAGGACAAAGACCCAGTAATGGTGAAGGGGCAGGTAAAACTGTGAGTGTTTGGTTTATCTGCCTGGGTAGAAGACAGGGTAGCAGTCAGCTAACTGCATAACCTGCACTGCAGCAGTGCCCAGGGTCAGACATCCTGTGTACAGAGGGGACAAAGGGCTTCTTGTCACATGCAAGAAAGAAAGGCCACTTCTGGGGCCTTTTGAAGGTGCCCAGGGGTGACAATTTGCAGTTCAAAGTGCCTGACCACAGGCACGTCTCCAGCTCCAGCGCCTCCTCCACCAAGTCAGCGGCTGTGGCAGCTCTTTGAGCAGAGCCGCGGTGTTAGACTGGACAAACTGGACAGTCACCGGCCAGTGTCACGGCCGGAGCCACCCTCCTCTGGCAAGGAGATGCCAGTGGCAGAGCTGACCGTCTGTGTAACTAGTGGTCTGCTCCACCTTGCACAGACAGCACCGGCCACACGGTGGATTCCTCCTCAACATAAAGAAGGCCTGAGATGAGCCAAAGCACAAACCGGTCAGCAGCAGAGGAAAGAAACAGAGCTAGTTTCTGGCTCCACGATCCCACCACATGCCTCTCAACAGTTAAGGATCCTTGATCATATCACACTGCCACATTGTGGAGAATTTCAGCTCTGGTCTTTTGTTTCAAGCTGTTGAGGCTGTACTGCTTCCTGGACCATGTTTTGTCCAAACACATAGTTTGGATTTAGGTTGCTTAGGATGTGAATCAGCTCCAAATACAACTCCTACAGAGTCCACATGTATGTTCTGTCTCCAGCATCCATTGTAGTCATGGGAATTAGTCAAGACACCTACAGAGTCCACATGTATGTTCTGTCTCCAGCATCCATTGTAGTCATGGGAATTAGTCAAGACACCAGAATAGAATAAATGCAGTGAATGTAGTCTAAGGGCTTCTTAGGCTGACCAAAATTAGGCGTAACTTTAGTGTAGATCCTGTCTGCACTTCCAGGCCAAAAGTGCCTTACCTTTCCTAATTTTCATACATTGGTTTGCCTTATTCAGCAGTAGTGATGTGTCTTTCGGTGTGCCAGTGCTAATGAAATTTGTTATATGCCCCCCATCCACCAGCTCCTAGACACTGCTGGTGATCTACTGCTCCAGGTAAATTCCAAGTCAGCCTATTTGTTGTTATTTCTTCCATGGAGACAACCCAGCAATAAGCAGAGCTCACCAGCATCCCTTCCCCTTTATGGTATAAAGTCTGAGCTCCCGCTTTAGGGAGGCAGAGGCCCAGTTAAAAAAGCAGCATGGAGGCGTGGGTCCACTGCTGGTTCAGCAGTCGCTGGGTGCGGGGGGTCCACGGTGAACTGTTAGACCTGTTGCACTGTGCTGTTGGAGCTATCACTGCCTGTGCCAGCCATGGTGACACGCTTTCAGTTACCATCCCTTCATTAAACACGGTGCTTTAACTAACTGTAACCGGGCAGTCCTGAACTGAGGTAGAAAGGGCTTGCTGACTTGGGTTCTCCAGGCAGAGAGTCACACCGGGACAGAGGCAAGCTGTGGAAGCGCCGTTTCACAAACCACCCTCAGACAGCTGGTGAGGGCACCGCGGGGATGTCGGTGAGAGCAGCCCCCGCACGGCCAGGATGCCCGCACGGCCAGGATGCCCGCACCCGACCTGCGCTGGCAGCTCTGCACATGCTCCGTCCGCCAGCCGAGTCCCCCTCGCCCTCCGGGGCTTGTTTGTCGAGGGGCAGCGCTCGGCTGCCGAGGCTGGGTGAGCTGCAGCATCTCTCAGAGCTGCCGAAGCTTACGAGGGGCTCAGTTAAGCTTCCAGGGATGTCGTTTTAAGAGGGTCCAGAGCAAACAGAACATGCTGTTCCCATCGTGCTAGTGATAATGTCCTTGCCTTGACAACAACCTGCAGCCGTAAAGCGAGTTTAATTCTCTGAGAAGAAGACTGGCGACAGCTATCGTTGCATTGTTTACTGTAATATATGGGATTCTTCCCTGAAAACCTGGGAGATGGCATTCGTGTGGTCTGGTTGTAAATAATGAGATAGAACACAATGGATTTCAGTTCCTCATCAGTCTTTGATCAGCATAAAGGTAAGCCACCTGCTACTAATTTCAAAATCCTCTGGTCCTTCCATGCCTCCCGTGCAAATGTACTGAGATTACTTGACAGAATGAATAACAATAATTTTTGGAAAAGATCAGGTGTCATAGACATTTGTTTTGCTTACACATGAAAGAATTTCTTCCATCAGTTTTAGACATGGGTATTTCAGCCTATTGCTACAGTGATTTTTTAAAATAAATTTCAACAGAATAGCAACAGCATCTTATTGCTCTTATGCTTAGATTGAGAGATGTATGTATATGTTTGTTGTTTATATTATATATTGGTCCTCTTATGGGTATTTATATATGCAAAAACAATTGCAATATTAGCAAACAAAAAATGTAAGAAAAGCTGATTTTCATAAGTCTTCTAGTTTGTATACATTAAAATGACTAGATGCTGATAAGTGATCGACTTTGCTTCAGCAAATCTTGGCTGTATAGGTAAGTATTGCCATAATTGTGAATTCAAGATATCTTTAAAAGCCCCAACATGAATATTTTCTACATGGTAAGGTTGCTATGGAAATGGAAATGTCTCTTTGTTGTCTGTTTTTAAGTTAAATGGTTGAATTTCATGTCTTTATTTGCCAATACAAGCCTTTATGTCGTACTGCTTAGTGCACTATGAGCATTCCCTTTATGTTCGCAAAGCTGGAAGCTATCATTGTTTGATTATCCATGTTGCCACGAATTTCTCTTGAAGTCAGCTTGCCAAATAATTTTTGTGCAGTGGCCAGTTTCCAGTGCACACCTGCAAGGTGTCCAAGCTGACATGGCCGTGCTGGTCCCACCAGGAGGGTACTGGCGGCAGAAAAAAGATGAAGGGCAGAAGGAAGACAGATGTGGTGCCTTTTGGGCAGGCAGGTCCCACAGGTTGTACTTTTGTGCTTGCCTGCACTTCTTTGGTGAACCCAAAGTAAAGGAGTGGACTTAGGACTGCCACCCAGCCACAGTAACCCTCAAAGCCTGAAGCAAGTCTTGAGAGCCCTGGTCTACACCAGCCCAGCCAGGACCCCACCCAGAGCAGACAGGGAAGAGTGGGAAGCCATCAAGCAAAACTGAGTGACAAGAGACAAAAAATACTACCAGTAAGGATAAAAGAGGAAGGGAAATGCAAGGGGAGAAGGCAGATCTGCACTGCAGGAACAGGTGCTCCTAGGTCATGTCTCTGAATGACATAAGGAGCATTTTCCCCAACAGGGAAGAGGTGCGGGGCTGGCGGGGGGTTTTCTGCAGCTCCCATTAGCTATTCTTAAGCTCCCCTTCTGCAGACACTGCGAGTATGCTCCGTGCCACATGCCAACCTAGAAGTGCTCAGGCCTGAGAGGGAAGGGGGAAATCATGCACACTCAGCACCATAGGGATGGCTACCAGGGGGCCGATGGAAGTGGTGCTAGGAATGAGGCTGGAATATGACCACAGATGGGGAAGTAGAAGTCAAGTCTCCAGAAGCATAAGGAGGCAGACAGCAATGCAGGAGACCACTGACCCGAAACACCTTATCTGGATAGAAAGGAGAGAGCTGGGAAGAAATATCTGCCTGGTACCTCCCCTTGCTCCTAATCTGCAGCCCCTTCCTCCTGTCAGGCCACTCTCCACACTGACCCATCCTTATTCCTGTCCAGCATCATCTCCAGCCCCACATCATACTCCACACACAGCATCTCCCCAGCAAGAGGGTCCCCTCCAGATAAATCCATCATCTCCCCTCCACCACCACTGCAGGGATGCAGGCTCATCAGATGATTAGTGACTTACTGTTTGCCTTCCCTGCTAGCTGCGTGGGAGGCAGATGGGGAGCTGGAGCAGACAACACACAGTAATGGGACACTGAATCCATTGGTTATCATGCAAAGAAAGCCCTACTCGAAATTTAGAGTGTATGGTGGATTTTATCTAAATAGCATGTTAGTATCTTGGTACATTATTGATTTAACCACGCGGAATGTTTTTTTTCCAAGGAGAAGGGGAGTATCTCTCATTGAAGCAATTTGTAACAATGGAAGAATACAGACTATTTATCAAAGACACCAGATCAATGGTCAATAAAATAATCCAACCCTCCCTGCAAACCCTTTCTCCACCCCCGACATTGGAAAGCTATCCCAGCTACAGATCAGAAAAACAGCATTCCAGGCCTAAAAGTCATACTGCCTCTTTGCAACACTTCCTATGGTACTGCTCATTAATATCTTACAATACTTATCAACAGTGGGACTTAAGGATGCCAACACCTTCAGAAACCCCTCTCCTCCGAATACTGCTTGGTTGTATTTAATGTTTGCTCTACCTGGCTTCAAATGTTTAACATTTAAACAGAGAATCTAGACAGAGGCCTGGACTGGTACATACCTTCGCAGACAACAGCCATTATTACTATAACAGCAATCAACAAATCCATAAAGAGAGAAAGTTACAATTTCAAAAAACTGCACTCATCCACCTCCTGCTGACCCTTGACACCAACATGCTGAAATCAAATAAACTGCCCAGTATTGTGTCCTGCTGACAAACTGTGGGAAATCCCATTAGGCGTTTGGCTATTGGTGGAGACAAGAGGGTTTATAGGAAAGTGGGGAGTAAATTATATACATAAATATTTCTTCTTCACAATGAACATAAAGTATCCCATTATCCAGCCTTCAGTTTTCAAAACAGTGTTTTAGCAAGGTCTAAATCAGTCGTTGTCAAGATCACGTACGCTAAGCTGCAGAAAATTTATTTAGACCTTAAGAATCCAGTGCAAGAGAAGGCATGCACTTACGTACGACTGAAATGCACTTTGTAACACGTAAGTTGACAGTGCAAGTCATGTAAAACATGCACTCTTCATAGGAGAGTCAGAGCAGGGTTATTGTCACAAGCCATGGAGTTTCATTGCTCTGAATCCTGTGATCGTTCTGCATGTTTATTTATATACCCTCTTTTTCAACCAAAAGATGATTACACTGTCTTAAAGAAATGACACGCTTTTAAAACACTGCAGCTTATTTCAGGTAGATTGGCTCTTAGTTTTGATTCTTTCTGAGGATTTTAGCTACAAAAGAAGTCAAAACCTTATATGTCATTTGGTCTTTGCTCAGTAAGACTATTCTAGTCCTTTCTAGACCACCATTGTGCCAGCCTGCAGTTTCTCCCTCCCCTTGATCCACATGTGGGTTCTTCATTGGACCTTCTGCCATCCTGAAGCTGACAGCTTCCTTTAACCGGTAGCACAGCAATTTTCCAAAATAAAATGTGAAATGTATCTGAAATGGCACCAGTACTTGCTGGCATTTACAGACCTGCTATTTAATAAATAAAGTAACTCTGCCGCCTTTGAAGATGGAGGGTCAGGCACTTGGCTGTTCACAATCACTTTATCCCACATGGTGGTGGCGCCCCAGCCACAGCTGAGCTCCCCAGCAGGATAAGCTCACAGACAGGGACACAGGCAATCAGTACCTCACTGTCAACTTCTGCAAAATGCCGACTCTTCTAATCATTCCTGTACTGCCCAGGAAGGTGTCTGCAAAAAGAAATGGCCTACAAGCTTTGCACCCATGCCCCTCATTTCTTGACAGGGTAAGCTGGAGGAAGGTGAAGTGGAAGATATTGTATCAGGTGGAGCCAAGTGCATCAAACGTAAATGACATCCAAGCTCTCCTGGCATTACCTGCTCCCTGTCATGTGAAACATCAGAAGACCATGTTTCCATCTTCCTTCTCACCCTCCGCCCAAAGCCATGCCGGTCATGTTAAAAGACACCACTTGAAATTGTGTCACCCTACAGAAGTTGAGTTAGTGTTAGATGCACAATATAGGTGCTCACCAGTTTCACCTGGCCCATTCTACCTCACCAGCAGGGTGACAGACTGGTCCACCTGCTTCTCCTTGCTCTGACAGCTAAGACTCATGCGTGGGAAAGCATGAATCTTGGATGTGGCTTCATGCCACCATCCCTTCACAGGACTGGAACGTGTGTTCTGCAAGAGCACACACCAGGAAAACTTCTTTGTTCATTCATCCATTCATCCATTCATACAGAGTTTTGCTTCCTCTCCTCACACAGGAGGATAATTTATCTGGAAAGAAAACAGATTCAGTCCAACATAAGCAAAAGCACAGGAGAGAAAATGTTTTGGTTTTAGTTAGATGGAGAAGGGCAGAAGGAGTCGGGGTACATCCATGTCCTCATCTTCCTGCCACCCTGCACTCTGGTAAGCCAACTGCTCTGCTCTGGAGATGGAGGGTTTCCTTTTGTAACTGGATTGCTCTGCTGCTGAATCACAGCAGGAAAATTTAACAGTAGTTACAAGACTAAGCAGCAAAAAGTACAAAATTTACATGTGTAAGGCGAGGGAGCCTTGGATCCACTGTCTGCCTCAGTACGTCTAATGGTTTCATTCCCAATGCCAGCAGCACCTTTGCTGTACCATTACCACACAATAACCACCACGTGCAGCTGTGAGGGGAGCTGTGTCAGTGCTTGTGTATCTCCAGAGACTGGCCAAGAGGAGCAACATGGGCAATGAAGCTCTGCCTTGTCTCCTCGCCTTCTAACCAGCCCAGGCTACACCCCTCTTTGAGTAAGGGACTGGCCCAGACCTGAGCTTGTTATTAAACATGTCCTTGCTGAGTTTACCGACTGTGAGAGCAGTCTGCAGATCTGGCATGATAAGAAAATCTGATTAATGGGCTCTGTGGTAAAGCCACTTCTTTTCTCATATACTAGTCACTGATGATGACTCTCCAGAGGCGATGACTCTTAGCCTCTCCTGATCTCCCAAGCACACAGGTCAAAGCTTCTGAGCCAAATGAACAGTTCCATCAGCATTGGACTCCACAACAGAATAAAAATCAACATTTTTAATCTACAAGTTTTATCACATATTTAATTTAAAAGACCAGCTAGAACAAAGCAAAGAAATTATATTCTCTTCAGTTGAGTAGTGACAGAGAGAGAGGCTGTGCACTGGTTGAAGGCAGATTTAACTTCAGCTTTCTAGTTTTCCCAAGCACACAACCAGAGCTCCAGCTTTGACAGACTAACCTTTCCCAGGGCAAGAGCTGATTGCGTTTCCATGGCAGCCAAGTTTTGAAGTCGAGAGTGATGATTGCATCCCAGGGAGAGAGGCTGACATGTGGGGAATTGCGCTGGGCTGTAAACTCCAGCATGGACCTCATGTGGGTTCAGTTGTGACAATATCTGATCACAATATGAATAGTGTGGCTAAGACTTTAAAATTGTCATTAAAGATCTTTTATGACTCAAAAATACATATAACAACAGTTAAAATGTAGTTTATGACTATGTGTTAATAATACTGTATTATTTGATTATCAAAAAGACTTTTTATGGACTTCTCAAATTGTCTTGAAACCATATCCTCTTTTTCTCCACAACTTATATAACTGTCCTATCTCCAGAAGACATGACAGTAAGGATAAGTCACTAGTCACTTAATCTGTCTTTTCTTTGATCAACTCACTAGTGTGATTTAGGTGTCAGTTTTACTTTCTCCTGCTAATAAGGTAGTGCAGTGGCTGGACAAATGTTACGCTCTGACCCTCAGCCACAGTGAACAGCACAGCTCACTCTTGAGTTAATAGAGATCAGAAAGTGTTTTCAAAATTAAACATGAGACAGTGGCTGACCTACAATATATATAGAGAGAGGATTTTACCATTACATCAGATTTGACCCTGCACCAAAAAAAAATCAACTCTTTTTGACTCCTGGAGCTGACAGGTTAATAGTCCACTTGAAGCCAAAGGAGGTGTATGCATGTGGAACATGGGATGACCATCCCGGAAGGAAGCTACAAGCAAAGAAGCAAAGAGAGGATCATTGGATTAATTTCTGTAGAAGCAAAAATCTAAGGCGTGTTCAGGAACAGGTCTGCAAGGCATGTGCTTTAAATAATACTTCATACTGTAACTGCCAAACAAAATAAACCTCTCCTGGGTTCCAAGCAATAGTCTGCCTTTCCTTTTTGCAGGAATTATTAACACAAATGATTATTGCCAGAAGCTCACTCTTTTGAGAAGAGAATTACCCTGGACCCACAGGGAAAATGAAGTGAAAAGCCCCAGTCTTCTGGATGGTTCAAGGATAACAATGAAACTGCAAATATCTGTGTCCTGATTTCATCCTAGCTCATGAAAGTGTAGCCAGTGGTATCATGAGCTAGTTCATTTATTACTTTGTTGTTTCTCAAGTCATGTTACATTAATGTTAGTATGATTTCTTATAGGAGGCGAAAACTCTCCAGAAGTTTTCTTACGTCTTCTCAGTGTCTATGTCTGGTAGTTTTTTGGAAGAAGTTATTATGAAAAACAAGTTTCAGATGACTAACAGAAACCACAGTGCTGTTTAGATACACTGTATTCCACCTCGAGTAATACAGTCGTAAAAGCTCAGTGAAATAACTGTCATTATTTTCACTGTTAATCATCTGTACTTGCTCTCTGCTTACTCATGGACATATTCCTCCCCTGCAGGTGATGCAGCAGAAGAGATTGACTTGACTGTGGTTTACCAAGCAGCAGCTAACGGCGATGTGAACACACTAACTGCAGTGATTCGAGAAGATCCTTCCATCCTGGAGTGCTGTGACAGCGAGGGTAAGGGAAGGCTGAGCGTGTTCTCAGGGGATTAGTTGCTTCAGCTTGCAATTAAATTTTCCATTTTTTATCCTGATTTTTGTGTTCAGCAAATTATATTTAGTAGCAGAATATGGGAAATTTGAGTTATTCTTTGGAACATCCACTGGAAATGCTCATGTTTAGATATTTCTTTCCCCCTGCAATTGTAAGATTTTATATGGATACAATTAAGTTGTTTTGCTATAATCAGACAGTACTTTATCTCAAATCCATTTTATCTTATTTAGGGACATGTTGAGAAATTGTTGTCACTTCAGGGAAGGGAAAAGAGTATTTTTTTCTCATAGCCAAATGCTATACATTCTGCACGTTTAGAGTAGAGGGTTCCAGCCTTTTGCACTTAAAAAGTATGTGTACAGACACAGTTTGAATGATTTTGTCAAGTAATTGTTTGCCAAATGATTGGTTGTACAATGTGCAACGATCTAAATAATCTGTTTCATTGGTGAGACTCTGCTCCTTCTCATTTTGTGCTGAGGTTACTATTTAATATTATTACAAAGTGATCGTAATCCAGTCCATTGGCTGGGTTTGTATGCACTTATTACCCATCTAGAGCAAGAGATTTCTGGAAGCTTCTCTCGAGGAAGACTTTGCCCATTCAAAACTATTTTTTTATTGCAGTTTCTTTTAAAGAGTCCATATGAACACTGTCTATTCTGATCTTTACCAGCTTTTATCAAGTTACCAATTGTTCCCATGCTTTAAACCAGACACCTAGCTTATCTTTAAAGCATCTATTGGTCAGAGGGAAAATGTTTGATCAAGCTAAAAACACTATTAGTCCCGATCCTTAATGGGCAGTGGGTGGAAATAGACTGATCAGAAAAAGGAAGTATGTCGTCTGCAGAATAAGATTGTTTACTCGGTTGTAGGTACAAATGTAACTGAAGACCAGTCTTGCAAGACAAAACATATGGCTCATGTCCTGCACGTACGGCAGAGTCTGCATATCCTCAGGTTGAGTAGCACACATTTGCTCGGCAGTCTCACTGAATAATTATTCTGCAGTTTTGTCTGAATTTTCTAGTAGTGGAACAGCTTCTGACATTCATGTTTATTCCCAGCTTAGTCATTTTAAATTGCTTTGTCATATTCTGCAGGAAAATCTTTTGCTGTTATTCAGCAGTTAACAGAGTGGAAGGAAGAGGAAGCAATTAAAAGATATCATAATATTTCATGATTAAATTTGAGTATTAGGTTTGAATGTAGAATTCAGGGTTTTTCCAGCAGAGAAGTTGTTTGCAGAATATAAAATAAGTTCTCATGACAACAGAAAAGGAAATATTCCAGAACAAATCCAGTGTTTAGAATAAGTTGTTGGCGACATAAAACATCAAATCACACTCATACACTTTTGCATGGGACAGGGCTTGATTTCATAAATCATTTGATGAATACACAGAGACAGAATGAAACTGGGTTTTGAGAAAATTTGCCAAGAACCATCTGGCTACTAGTCACTCTGAAGAATATCATCAGCCTCCAAAATGGTGTACAAAGCCAACAGTTCATACTGGGAGCTGGTCAACAGAAAAACACTTTTATGTCCAGAAAAAGAGTTAATGAGGCAAGGCTTTTGCTAATGAAGTCATGCTCTTTTTAAAATCAGTGGTCTGTAACTGGTATAACAGTTCCTTCCTGCCTGCAAAAAGCTGAGTACAACTGTTGGACAGCTGTCAGAGAAAGGATTCATTAATTTGCCAGTGCTAAAATTAGCAAATAAGAAAATATCTCTATCTTATGCCATTGACAAAATAAAAATTGTGAAAGAACATTTGGCTTTCTTCCCCAGGTTGCACACCTTTGATGCATGCTGTGTCAGGACGCCAGGTTGATACAGTGAAGCTTCTGTTGAAGATGGGAGCCAACATTAACACTCAAGACGCTTGTGGACGTACCAGTTTATCTCTGGCAACTTATCTGGTACCAAGAGTTGGGGGAGATGGAGTGAAGGGAGTAAATGGGCAGACCAAATAAGATTTCTGTTCATAATATAGAAAGAAGAAAAAAACAAAACATTTGGTTCTAGACAACAGTGGATTTGTTAACTTTGCTATAATGAAATGGAAGTGATGGTAATTAGGAAAGAATCAGGACCCTTTAAACTGTCCTTTCTCTCTTGGATTGTAAAATCAGTGCATGGTACAGGGATCTCACTAGACCCAGAGTCCTCCATGTGGAAAGCCACTTGTTTCTGTGCACTGGACAGTCCCCTCTTGTTCTTAGTATGCAGATTAACTTTTCCCCTCCCCCCACTCAGATCATAAACAATCCAATCCTCCGATCTACCCAGGTGGAAGTGATAGTGGGGGCAGACATCCCATTTTCATCCCCAGGAGAAGTTTGGCAAAGGAGATGTGGTGCTCTGCCTGAAGAACACAAGGATGGTCTTCTTCTCCTTCATCTTCTACTCCTCACTGGCAGGAATTCAGGATTCAGAGAGAGGATGAGAACGAAGCTAGCTGGGCTGATGGGTTGACCATGGCTTCCATTCTCAGTTGGACAGAAAGGAGGAAGAATGTTCACCCATTCTGCTTAGTATGAGTTCTGGCTGGATGACCGCCAGTTCACTTAAACAGATACAGTGGCAGCCTAATTAAATCACATCCCTTGCATCTAGTTTCTTCCTGCAGATTCAGGACAAAAACAATACTTCTGCTCAGCAATGCAATATTCAGCTAGAAAATAAGTATAGAAAATGGCAAAAGTGGCAGTCTCATTCAGTGCAAAGAGCATGCTCTGCTTACTTAAGAATAAACATTTTCTCTGCCAGATATTTTTTAAAAATCCCATAATTGGTGTCATGCTCCTTTTTTCCTTCCTCTTTTCCCAGAGGGGAAAAAATATTCTTTGGAAAAAAAAAATGACTGGAAAAGATTTAAACCACCCAGAAGTTTCCATTTCTGTTTCTGTGATGGATATTATCAGAGGTCTAGAGTGCATTTGGCTGTGATGTCTGTGCAGAGAACTGAATTCAGCAGAGCTCCACAGTCGCAATCACATGCAGAATTTGGTGCACTGATAACTCCACCAGGAGCTGCAACAGGGATGTTTTGATGCCACGGTTCCACACCTTTTTCCAATAAATGCTGGTAATGCCAATCTGACGGGGCTCATATAGGAGGGAATTGTCTTTATCTATTGCCTGCAGAGGTTTGAGCAACACTTAAACACACGCTTGATTTTCCTGGGACTAAAGTATATGCTGAAAGATTTATACAGTCACAACCCGATTGTTTACGTGCTTTTTTGTTGAGGTGATCAATAGAAAGTTTTAGTCCAAGAACTGATTCATCACAGATGTTCTGGTGCTGGTTTCAGTCTAATATTGCCACCAATTCAAACTTCTGCAACGATGTGTATAAAACCACACTCTAAGGCTTTTTACTATTGATTTGCCACCCTGCTAAAATCTCATAAAGGAAATGAGATTAAGTGCTCATGTTCTTGGTTTAACCTAGCATAATTAAATCCACATGGAGGAATACGCGTAGCACTTGTGAGTGATACAGGAATTAGCAGGTTTTTAATCACCGTTTACTCAGTCAGTACTTGACATAGCTGCAGAAAAAAACAAAATGCAGTGTAAAAAAAACAATCACAGAAAGGAATGACCGAGCTAGTCTGAGACTTGAACGCTAAAGGGGAACTGCTCTCCATGCTGAGACACCTATATTTTTGGGAAGCAAAAGGCCAGTTCCCCTGCTGGCAGAAACAGCTGTGCTCGCACACAGACGCCAGAAGCACCAAGGAAAGGTCTGGCTTGATGCATTTGGCTTTCCTTTTTTGACGTGCTCTAATTTCTTTTCTAGGGCTGGCTGGAAGGCTGTGTCAGCCTGCTCAGAAACGGTGCGAAGCAGAACATACCCGACAAAAACGGGAGGCTGCCACTACACGCCGCCACCGCAGAGCCTGATGTGAGGTATGTCCCAGGCCCCCACAGCGTTTGCTGGGTGAATCTCAGCAGGTTGTCACCAACACAAGCTATCCAGCCCCTTCCAAGTCAGGAAGGTTCGCTGCGACAGACACACTTGTAAGTTGCTGCTTTGCCTAATGGTTACTATAGGGGAGGCAGAGAGGAGGAAGGGCATTGTGCAATGCTTGTGCAACAGAGATGTATCCCCCAGGTCAGGTGAGAAGCCAGGTTTAAGATCACAACAGCTGGAAAGGGAAAAAAAACAGAGGTTGAAATCCTGGGTTTCCCCTGACCAAGTTACCTTTCTGCCACCTCTCCACAAGAAATACTACAAGACGCTCCATCTCTGGACTTCTCCTCTGAGTAGCAAGGCAAATGTGAGAAAAGTTTTCCACACAACAATCTCTGAGAGCCCCTACTATAAAGGGGGAGCTGAGTTTTAGCGGACTGGCTCATTTTTAACTACTTTTGTTGAAGTTGGAGTAACAACTACAGAGAGTCTTCACAAGAAATCTTAAGAAAGATCCTTTTTGTCTCATTCCTGCCTGTGGTAACAGGGAGGGTTAACAAATTTTGATTGTACATCTGAATGAATTAACTCAAAAAACACTCCAAAGTAAATCACGTCTGGAGGCATAGGAAGCCATTAAAGGCAGGTAAAACATTCAGTAGATGCAAAATGTTCATGTGACTTAGTCACTGAGCTGTTGCCGTATCAAACCAGCCCAGGCCTCGGCACATTTCTGCTGATCTTGCTTTCCAGCCTGTTTTAATAGCTTT
>JAOQGH010000019.1:19334865-19421073 GCA_025769975.1 Gallinago jamesoni | reverse complement strand
CTGGAGGCATAGGAAGCCATTAAAGGCAGGTAAAACATTCAGTAGATGCAAAATGTTCATGTGACTTAGTCACTGAGTCAATGGTTCTGCTGCTGTTGCCGTATCAAACCAGCCCAGGCCTCGGCACATTTCTGCTGATCTTGCTTTCCAGCCTGTTTTAATAGCTTTATCCATTTTCCATGTTATCATTGCTTTTCATGCATCACTTGGAGAGAATAGTTTGAGGTTTCTGCAAAAGTACGGGTCACTATCATTAAACAAAGCCTCCACAGAAAGAAGACAATGTTTATACAACACTGCACATGCTGTTACTTGAAAGGGAGCACTAATCTACTTTACTGGCACAAGAGTAGTGTTCCTTGAACATTTTTCACATTCTCTATGGATATGGGCAGACCTTTGCTCTGCACAGGACTTGAGTAGTTGCTCAATTCCTTTTTCTCTGTCTTCTTACTGGGTTTGCCCCATGTCCAGAAGACATGCCTGGAGCACTGAGGGGGAGGCTTTTCCATCACAGTCATTGGCACTGTCTTGAATCCCATGTCATTGCTTGAAGGTTATATGTAGTGGACAGCAATTAAATACTTTTTCAGCCAAGTCTGAAAGCTGACAGCCCACTGCTACAACTCCACATGCATGGGAAGAGAGAGACAGTGGTCAGCCAATTTATGTCTTGATTTGGTAATTGATTTATATGCTTCAGTGTGTTGCATAGAGCCTAAGAGGAAAAGTGGAAAGAGAATCCATGAACTTCCTGGTGTATGCCTTTAAGAGTAGATATCAGAGAAATCTCAACTGCATGATTGAATACCTACGTATTTCAGTGGTAGCACTTATATTGCTGTAATCGCCTCAGGATCTAGGTGAGCCAAAGTTTGTTGTTGACAGATTTATACTCAAAGAATGAGATTTCCTTCACATACACTGGTTTCTTTTATTATATCTGCAGTTAAACTACAGAATCATGTATTGGATTATGAAACTATGTGATAAATGGGGTTTACAAACATATTATGGTTATCATCTCACTTTCTTTCTGCTTACTAGTCCATTTTTACACAGATACAGAATTTCTGAGATTCTGAGTCATTACTCCAGATGACCCCAAAATTTCTCTTCCCCTTTGCAAATTTTTACCAAACTAATCGCAGCAATAGTAAGATGACATCCTTTTCAGAGTTCCTGTAGTGTGATTCCATTATGCCATTTGTTGTATGATTTAGAAAAGGTATAAAATCCCTTTTCTACAAGTACTTTTATCTATAAACCAATGGATTTAAACTCCTGGCAAAGCATTGGGATCTGTACAGTCTTCACCCTTGAGGGATATTCTAGTTAGATTACAAAAAAAAAGTCTGGACTTCCGGCACCTGAAGATGGCGTTACCAATGGATAAGCTTTTCACCTGCAGAATTGCTCAAATTATCCCTAAGCCAGTGTAAATGTCTTTTTTTTTTTTTTTTAATAATTTACATTATTTAGTTACGTATTACTTGGGGGGGGACCGGGGGGGAGGGAAAGAACAAATTTGTCAGGCAACATTCCCAACTTGATCTAATCCACACACCTGAACACAATTCAAACCAGAAAACATACTGGAACTTGATGAAGATTGTCTTGGTGAAAAGCAGCAAAAGATCTTCATTCACTCTCTCGTGTATGGGAGTAAATACACACTCGTATACATCTATCTGTATATTATCTGTGCAAAACAGCATGTCTTTTAAATGCCTGTGTTTCAAAGGATTCTAGCAAATCCACACCTCCAGATGAGCCACAGATTTGCATTATGATATTATCTAGGGATCCACTAAGGATATCTCTTTCTTTTTTGCTAGAATCATAGGAACCATCCATGTTAGGATCTACGCTATTGGGTTTTGTTACAGCCTGTGACAAGACAGTCCTTTTCATTTCCATGGTCCACCCATCTACATGATCCAAACACTTAGCATCCTAACATAAAACGCAACCATCTTCGCCAAACCTCTAGAGATTTCAGACATCTCCATAGGACACCAAAAGGAAAAGAAAAGCAAAATCCATGCAGCATTAAAAAATACTATTGCACTTGAATAATATTTCACGTAACTTATTTTAATGTAACCATGTCCTCCACCAGAGGGGAGTGTTTGTAGTCTGGTATTCTGTAAAATGTGTACCAAAGGATTGTTATATTCTTACCATAAGAATGGCCCTATCGTAGCAGATACACTGCAAGGCCTTGTAAAATACTATTGGTTTGCGTGTGTGTGTGTACACACATACATACAAACACATTACTCCAAAAGTTAAAGAGAGTGAAAAATCCTTTTAGAAACTAGTGATGAGCATTTCTGTTTGTTTAAAACTTTATAAAATAGGGTGACAGTGAACTGCTAAGCTACCGGAAGCTGCACAGATGTATAGTATCACACACTTTGATTCTAGCCTGGCAATCAGCACAAGAATTCCTCCTAGTGTGTCTGCTTTTAATTCCCAGCACTAAACTTCTTTTGTCACAGAAAGCCATAAAGTTCTATTTCCTTCTCAAGTATGACAAAGCTCAGATCTAAGATTCTGACTTATGCCCATCACCAGTACTGATTTTTCTTGAAATTGCATGTTTTCTTTCTCAAGATATGTCATTTTTTCAGGTTTAGTCAGGAGTAAAGAACACTGATTATGTCATTGCTTCTGCAGGCTTCTGAACGTGCTTCTGCAGCAGTCAAATCTTAGTGAAATTAATCACCAGGACAATGAGGTGAGTGAGCTCGTGCTACAAATCGCAGCCCCAGGCTCCAGGGGCATACAAGTCATGCTGTTCAGAAAGAGTCTACCGTACTCCATTTTGTGATGAGACTATGCACTGGTCAGAAATTTCTATAACACTTCTGCTGAACTCTGCAAAGCATTATCTCATTTTCCCTACCATACGGTATACACCTTTAGGCTAATAAGCCTTCTCCATATACTGCCAATTATGAGGTATCTTGAATCAGTCTCTCAACTCACTTACCAAGACATTAATTGCTTTTGATTCTTCTGAAGTTAGACATTGAACTAAATCTTCACCTTTGCTAATCATGCCATAATATAAGTACTGTTCTCAGGAAGAATATTGGAGAGATGGCATTATGCAGAACAGACATGGAGCTACAAAAAATTATCCTATCCTCTGATCCCCAAAGAATTGTGCCTTGCATATATACATACATACATACATATGTGTATATATATATATATATAGTGTACAGAGGAGAGTGTTAACTTCCCAAATAGAGTGTTCTTCTCCAGATAGAGAAGCCAAGACACAAGAGAGGCTCTGGATGCCTTTCCATATCTTAACTCTTAACAGTTGCTCAAGGACATGTCTCTTCTCCATGGTGTCAGAACCACCACAGGGCTGTTAATTTTCCTTCTTCCCATGAGCCTTCCTTATCCAATGCATGGTTTGCAGACCCTGCTTGAAAGAACCAGACTATTCTTTGTCTTGGTGTAGAATTAGATTGCTAAAGAATTGGATGGAACCATGGATCATAATTTCAAGCCATAATGTTTTGCCATAATGCATCACTACATGTGATTTGGAACTTTTAGTCCAGCTCAATGTTTTTTGGCATTCAGAAGATATTTGTTCAAGTGTCAGTACTGAGTCCTGAACACTTGTGTTTTCTGAAAAATGTGGATCCTCACAAATGACTGCAGCTAATAGAGATGTTCTCTCGGCATAAGTAAAACATTTCAGTTTTCCCATCTAACGCTTGAGAAAAACACCTCAATGAATGCATGAATGCTGAAACAGTAAGAAATACAGCTGGAGGTTTCACAGTTTCCACAACGGCAGCTCTCTGTGGGTTTAGTTATGTAGCCTGTGAAATGACAATGTGAAGAAACATTCCCTGAAAAAGCCTGGAATCTGGGCAAAACAAGTGTCACACACTATTTCCCACAGTTATTTCTTGGGTTTGTTGTGGGGTTTTTTTTCTCCTTTTATGTCCCCTATTGCTCCTTATTTTTTAGAGATGTGCAGTTGTTTGGCTCTCTCACCTTTAATGTTACATTCTGCTGGATCTTCAGCTCTGACAGTTCTGATATGACAACTCCCATGCTTCCCCTCACAAACAGCAGTCTCTCCAGCGGATGCCTCTCAAGGGTGGTATCACCATGCACAGATCAGACGGGTGCGGGCAACCACTGCCGGCTGCAGCAGGCCCACACGTGGGAGCTGCCACTACCACCAGCCCAGTGCTCTTTGCTCAGTTGGGTGCTCCAGAAGGACACGTGGAATGTGCAAATCGTTAGAAGAGAAGTAGAGAACATAGCAGGAAGCTGCTCCTTCTGAATCCTTGGTACACCCGCATCTTGAATGCTGGCTGCAAGAGTAATCTGAAAAAGGACGTATAAGAAAAGGAACAGAAAAGGACTACAAAGATGGTAATTGTTACAGGCTGGCTTCCTTTCATGGACAGGCTAACAACCAGAACAAACTAACTGCAACAGGACTTTGAGCTCAGCAACTATGTCAGAGGGATGGCATGGCACCATAAATTGCATGGGGAAGATTAAAGATAATTATTAGTAACCGGTTTTGAAATCTTAAATTATGAGGACACCTACAGAAATTAACAGGCAGTGGGTTTAAAAAAAAATTAAAATAATTACTTTTTCAGAAGATACATCATTACCCTGTGGAGGTCTGGATGTCATAGGAATTCTTTAGCCTGATTATCAAATGTTAGGTGACTGTATATCATCAAGCCTTGTTTCTTATAATTTCACTGTAAGCATCTGCTGCTGACCTCTCTGGGCTATGTCCATGCACTAGAGAGACCTTTGATCTCTGCCCGCAGTTCTCACACTCTTATGGTACAGGGGACTCTGCTGGTTACCACAGTAGAAACAGAGAAAAAGCTGATTTTTCAAGGATTGTTTTTTGTCCAGAGCAACAGACTGAGAGTGGATAACAGAAAGCTTGCCTGATGCACTGTAACTTCTCCTCTTTCAGTGATTTTTCCTGTTTTCCAGGACTAGGGGTGAAGAACCAATTCCCAGATAGGAAATCACTTCACAGAAGCCTCACTTCTCAGCACTCACATATAATGAGTGTCCCTCAACAGTACTAACTCCCTTGTGTCAAAATGTTGGTTCACTGACGTCAATGGCAGAGCTGCCATTAATTTCAGTTAGGGCAGGATTTTACCCTCATTTTTCGTTTTACAAAACCAAAACCACCTTGATTAAGCTTTGCAAACCCCAACTAAAAACAAAACTGCTTTTGTTCAACTGCTCTGTTTTGTCATTACCTATACTTAAGCCATCTGGGGACTTGAAAAGCCTGATAAGATACCTGATGTGTAAGAAATTAATAATAGGGCATTGAAGCTTTTTGGTAGAAAATCACTGCTAACAACTTCCACTTAATGTACTGATAAGCTTTCTGCATCAATGCTTTATAGCTTGTACTTTACCTGAGTTGATGCCAATTGGCTTTATGGGGTTCAATGTCAGGTTTTAATTTCTTTTCCCCTCTACATTTTTTGCTTTTTATCATTTTGGAAACTACACAAGACCCTTGAAATGCATTTTCCCTGATAAGAGGCAGTAAATAACACCTGCCCCAAGTAAAATGTTACTACACCTGAACAAATCTAGCAATTCTTAAGAAACACATTGAATGAGTAACTTTATACAGAAAATCTTTAATATTATGAATGTAGAGTAAAATATAGGTGTGTAGAACAATGCTGATGAAAGTAAAAATACAGGCCATGAATTCTCTGATCTACCAAGACTGACCGAACACAGCTAAAATGGAATAAAAATGCAGGTCAATAGCTTACCATTTGCTTTGTTTTCTCCCTAAACAGTAAATATGAAATGAAATATGAAATTTTTATATTATGACTTTATTGACATCACTGGGCCAGTTCCTTAGCTAGCTTATTAGTGCCCTCTAGAATACTAGCTTATAGTATTTATTTTGGATCAAAGATACAACCTAAAATAAACATCACACTGTGTCATGTCAATGCACCAGGCTAAACCAGGCTTTTCTCACAGGATGCAAACTGAGCAGTGAGGAACCATCCCCCAGCTGTCGTGGTCCAGACCACGCATTATTTATAACAGGCTATAGTTATGCACGAAAGAAACATGCGTATTTATATCTATTTTCTGTAATACCTCCAAAAAGCTAATCGTTTGGCTCCCCTTCATGGGTCCACTAATTCAGAAGCTGTTCCTAATTATTCCAAATCAAGAAGGAGAGGGAAGAGTCTGCGGGTCCCAAATGGTTTCGGAACTGTCTAGCTTATCTACAGAGACTTGAAGGGTGCTCCTGTGGGTGACGATTAATTGCTCTCTGGATCTGTGGCTTTCAGGGAATGACTTCACTCCACTGGGCTGCTTTCCACAACAGGCCCCAGCACACCCAGACGCTGCTGCACAGGGGAGCAGACCTGACCCTGGTGGACAAGGACTTCAAAACAGCTCTGCATTGGGCAGTCCAGGTGAGCCACCGCTGCCTTTCCACCGGGCACTTACTTGAGCTGAGCCGGCTATTGTGGAGTCCTGAACGCTCCAAAAGCAATTATTTCATCTGTGAAATGAGGGAAATGGATATTGGGAATGCCCACTAAGATCTTTGCAGTGGGCACAGATGAAGGATCCTCTTTGGAAAGCGAGGCACGCTTAATAAAGGCTCAGCACTGTTGCCCCAGACAAAGCTCTCATTTATCTCACCGGGGCTATGCGTATGCTTCATGTTGAACTTCATGTATGCTTAGTGTTTTGCCACTAAATCAGGGTCGCAGAAATGAGCAGCTTAAATAGTCTTGGCAAAGGCCTTTGGAAATAAAATAATGTACACACAAGTTAAAACATTTAAACAGCTATAGTTGTGGAGTAATTATCTGAAGGGTTGAGGCCCAACTTCTCTGGAGATTAAGGAAGACAAGGAGCCAAACACATTTCCTGCTGAGGTGTGTGTTCCTATCTCCTGTACAAAAAAAAAGCCCATCAAATTGCTATAAATTACTCAGGACATGATTAGAGAAGAAAAACATTTTAATGTGGCATTTAACTCTTTATTATGCAGTTGGTAGAAAGTGGTCTAAAATACAGTGCAATTTCAAAGTTTTGCCTAAACTTTACTGCAGAAAACTTCCCAGATGAAATTATATAAATACGTTTTTACTTGCCCACTTGCTGTAACAAGTTCCGGTATCAATGTTCAAAACACCTGCAAAACAGATAAGCAGAAATAGACCTTCCACAAAAATCCAGTAACATTTTCCTACAATGACTAAATATTTGCATCCTCACCTTTTGGTCTAAGTTCACTCGTTTTGAAAAATGTGTCAACAAAGAAATTTTAAAGGTCTGAACAGCCACATACTATATTTGTAAATGAGGAAGGACATCTAGAACGAATAATCTGTTTCCTTCAACCACAGCCTGCCACAGGTGGTTCATGTACAATAGGGTCAACTTTTGTTTTTCTGAAGTAGAGGTATATTTTGGCCTCTGCAACTAGTATGATTTCAAAATCAGTTTTGCTATTCTTTAATCCTCACCAGCCTGAAATTGGGTTACATTCCTTGCTATTTTGTCTTATGAGACTAAAGGTATCTACTCTAAAACCAACCTACTGTACATTTTTCCTAGGCTTAGTCCAATGTGGCTACTTCCAGTGGGAAGGCTCTGAACTCATGCAAGCTCCTGCAGGCTAGGCAGTGCCCTGGATCATAGCTCTGGGAAATAACTCTCAAACAGAAAAGCAAAAGGGAATCCCCTCCATATCAAGACCCTCAGAGTTCCCCTCATACTCTAATCTTTCCCTGTTTCTGTGTTTTGAAAATTTTATTACTTGATTCCACCATTAACTACCACCTCCACCTTTCTCTCACAAATGTGCAGAATAATTCTTGAGAAAGGGGGAAATTAAAACTGCACAAACCCCACTTGCTCTCAGGTGGAGGCAAATCACAAATCCCTCTTCTTTTTCCCTTTAAGCTCCTTGTAGAAATCAGGTGAAACGTGCAGGATGACATCCCATTTTTATTTCTTGGGAGATTCCTGCTATGAAGCCTTATAAATTGTTTCTTCCGTGGTCTTCCATATTCTGGGTCCAGAGGGGTAGTTGAAATACCAGAGCATGGAATAGATCTGTTAATATTTCTCTTACTCAAGCTTGGCCAAGAAAAAGTACTTTCAGCCAGTGCTCTCTGTTGCCCTATTAAGCCCAGGAGAAATAGATGCTGAGGACAGGCATGACTTTCTCTGCTGTGACAGAGAGCAGAACAACAGCTCTGCTGGGGGGAATTATCGTTATGTCTAATAGCCTGCTCTGCGGCTGCTGGAAAGGGGATTATTTTTCCTTTAAGAATTGTATTAATATCTTCAGGGCACAAGAGACTCACAGAGCTCAGGCAGCACCAGCTGCAGGGGCTGGTTTTGACTGAATAGGGCCCTGTGTTTAATTTCATTTTTAAAACACGCAGCAAGGGGAAGACCAGGCACTGCACAGAAACTTGTTTCAGAAGTTGTAGGAGAGAGGCAGCTTGTGTGCACTGGGCTGAAACACGGAGCAGGGTCGCGTGAAAACCATTGAAGGCCATTCGAGACCAGATTCTCAGGCACATTCTATATGAAATAATTGTTCCACGCTGGCTGTTTCAAAGACAACGTGTTTGGCACTGGGTCTCCCCTCAGACAAGCAGTGTCTGTGGGGTGCCAGCTGTGCAATGAGACAGACCTTGCCCACACCGAGGTCTGCTCTCCTCAAGAGCTCAAGCCTCCTGCCGCCCGCAGTCACGCCTTCCCTGCAGATGTGTTACGCCGGTGTCAAAAGCACAGATCGTTCTGGTTTGAAGTGAGAATATTCCATGTCACATTTTTTAACACATGCAACGTTTTTAAGAGCTGGTACAGACAGGGCTTTATTGGAAGCACCTCAGGAGGTATTTCTCTCCTTTCACTGCAGCCAGCAATAATTGCTGTAATGAAAAGGAAACACACCTCTGTAACAAAAATCTGTGAACTGGTACTCAGGCAAAATGTAAAGTCATTCTAACAGTTCTAGATAGTGGTGTCATTGGCTAGTAAAATACAGCATACACTTTCCATACTGCATACTACTGTATTGTAATAGTAATAGCAGTATCTTGGA
This sequence comes from Gallinago jamesoni, assembly GCA_025769975.1. Lineage (NCBI taxonomy): Eukaryota > Metazoa > Chordata > Aves > Charadriiformes > Scolopacidae > Gallinago > Gallinago jamesoni. The sequence continues at coordinate 19,411,922 of JAOQGH010000019.1, read as the reverse complement.
AAAAGCCTGAGAAGATCTGGAGCCTTCCTGCATTGCCTTGCCAGTTGTCATGATTTTTAGCAGAAGTTTCTTTGTCTCTTTCTTAGAACTTTGGCTCCATATTATTATGTAAAAATATCACCTTTTATTTAAAGAATAAACAATCAATTAAAGATTTTTTTTCTAAAGTGAAGAAATGAAAACCTCTAGGGATTAAAAGAAGGCAACTAAAAAGAAGCCATTAAAAATAATGCTCTGCCATGTGGAGCTGTGCTTATGATTTTTTTACAGATTGATTCGGAGTGCAAAGTTTTAGAAAACTATGAGCCTGCATATTTGCTCCATAGCAACAATGTAATTATTTCATTCCAGTGTTTCCTGAAAGCAGAGCGAAATACCTGTATAACTGAGACATATTGTAAAAGCAAAGCATAGGCAATTACTCATTTGCGTCTGGCTGAGCAAGCGTGGCAGCGTCTCTGTAATTACTAGGAAGGTGAGAGCACACCTTGGTTTCATGATCTCTAGGAACCAAGGTCTCTGCTGCTGCAGAGCACCTCAGGGACACAGCTGGCCACCCAGAGAGTGGTGGAAGAGGAAGGATCGAGGGAAAGCAGTGGTGGCTCAGAGCCAAGGTCCCTCCTGAGGGACCACTGCGCTCTTTCTCTCCTCCCAGCATCCCAGGATTTTCCTGAGGGCTGCTGAGGGTGGAAGGATTCGGAGAGACTTCCAAAGACTTCTTAAAACGTAGCGAGTGTTTCTCCATGGCAGACGTGTTTGTTGTTGGATTAAGCCAGAAAATGTGCATTTGCTGGGCACAATTCACAGTCTGGCTGGTTTGAGGGAGATTCCTTTCGCTGAAGAATTTACTTTTTTTCTTCTCATTTCATGTAGTTTTCTAGAGATAGAAAGAAAAAGAGAGTACTGATTGCTTTTTTTATGTTACTAAACTTTAAAGACAATTTTGACTGTTACCAAACAAATGAAAAACAGATCCAATTTGCAATTTTAAGCATATCCTTAAGAAATCCCTTTCTTGTGTAAATATTGTCATTCCAGCAGAGGTACAGCTGTTGCTGGTGGAGGCTGGAACATTGCATAGCAGCAGGGCTCTTCAGAGAGAGCTGTCAAGATGCAAAACAAGAAGGAAGAGAATTTGCAGATAGCTTTGAGTAAGGAATGAACTTGTTCCAATACCATCAGAAGCTTTTTCAAAAAAGTTCCCTAAACTTTTGTGACAATGTCTGCAATAGCAAATTAAATGTGCTTGAGTCTTGGCTCTGGCACTGAGCACAACTATCAGAGGAGAGCCGGTGTCCCTACTGCTAAACTCTCTCTTATGTAAAGCAGGATGGTCATATGCAGACTACTTATGGTTTGTGGCCCACACTAGCTCCTGAACTCTGTCCACGAACTGTTGGCGAAAGTGTTAATTGACCCATGCCAAAACATGTCAGGGAGGGTTCTAAAAATTTTAAAGTACAGACAACTGAGTTTCAATACTCAGGCATGTTCCCTAGTGATACTTAGGTTTTTTATACAGCTGTAAACTACTTCTCCACTTTCAATTATGTCAGTTCATGGGCCAAAGCACCTTTTGTGACTTGTACATTGTACAGCAGTACATAAACAGTATATAAACTCAACAGCACAACCAGATCACCAGAAAAACTGCCCTTACCTGAAATAATTGATGGTTAAACAGTAAGTCATTCAAGTATGAACATGCCGTTGACATTGTAATTATTCATGACAATCAAATTTCCAAGGAAATGAATTGCAGAACTCCCACTGAGCTTAGTAGGAATTTGTCTCAAGCAAAAATTGTAGGTAAGTGCAGGATAATTGCCAGACTTCTTCCCAGCACACAGTCTATGTGGAACTCTGCAAGCGGATGCCAGAACATGAGTAATGTACATGTACAACACTTTTTGCATATCTATAAATGTCCTGGTCTCCTATGCCTGACAAAATGGCACCGGAAGACAAATGTTTCCATTTCTCTGATAGTAGTAAGAAATAAATCCTTATTCTACTGCGGAACAGAAGATGACCTCTTTTTCAAAGCACGTAAACAGCTCATCCAGAGAAATCAGTCCTCAGAACAATGTACTAGCAGGGAAAGCTTGCCAAGTAATTTTAGTCATAGCCATAGTCATTTACACAGTAAATCATATGCACTTATTATAGAAGACTCCAAGTGAAAAGAAATTCTCAGAGAGGCTTGGCCAGTATTTCATGCAGTTTTTGGTTTGAGCAAAGAGAAGCTAGGAGAGGCAGCGACATCTGATAGCCATACAGTTATGCCTCCATGACTGCCTTTGTCATTTGGTAGCTTTTTCCAACACCCACTAGGGCTGCTGAGAGGATAAATATTTTAAAAACACCGTGTCGCCTATTTGTACCAGAGGCAGCAGTGCTCTGAGGACCACAGTGCAGAGTATCCTGTACAACAACAACACATTCTCCTTCCAAGAGTACCACAAAGTCAAGCCAAGCTGGGTCGCTCTGTGTCTGCAAGAGACACTGTCTCAGTGGGTGTCTGAGGCTGAAGCACTGGGGTTGGGAGAAGACAAATGAGCTTCCCTCTGAGGTGGCTGAGTCTCACCAGTGTAACTACAGCGGCGTCAGTTGAGTTGCTGTTAATTGACATTGGTTTGCCGTCAGAAACATGCCCTGGGAAGTGCCTGGTCTGCATCCAGGCAACTTTTGGCAAAGTTTCCCTGGCAGGAGGGAAGCTGAAGATGGTATTACGGATTGTTCCTTTCCTCAGCACAGGACCCAGTTGCCTCTGTCCCCAGAGGGCAGAGAAATCTCAGAGTGCTCTGAATTTTTGCACTGGTTCTGCACTGCCAGGGCATGGCGGCAGTGGAGGAAGAGTGAACATGCTTCCATCCCTCAGCTTCCCCTAGTCTGGAGTACAGAGGGGGAACACTGGGAGCCCTTAACAATAGGAGAAAGCTCCTGTGCGTGCAAAACTCTTCTGCAACCCAAGCTGCCAGCTTTAGGGCCATTTCTCACTGCACTAGGTTTGCTGCAGATTAGAAGGAGATGCATTATGTCTCTGCTCTTGAGTTAGGCATTCTCCATCTTCAAAACGGCAGACACTGCATCTACAACAAGGCAGGGATGTGTGGCTCTGATACAGATATAATATCTGATTCCAACCAGAGATGTCCTTACTGTTAATGCAACATCGTATGTTTCTTGCTCTGATCCTAGGATGAAATTCTGAACTCATGTTACCGTAAAGGTAATGACACAATACACGTGCTCTGAATATGAATGTGAACATGAGGAAAACTTCACTTCAGTGAAATAAATACCATAAGGGAAAAAAATGTACTGAAGGAACAGTTAGGTTTTGCCAGCATATCTGTAACTGAGCACGGGGCTTCTGCCAGCAAAGCCCTAGGTCAAAGATCAAGACTTCTCAAGCTCCATGCAAAAAAGTCTGTGGGAAAAGTCTGTGAAATGGCTTTTGCTATCAACAAATACTGAATTTCAGAATCAAAAAAGAGAAAAAGGTGACCTTGAATAATAACTTCAAGCGGAGTTATAAAGGAAAAAAGTCCACAGACAAGTTATTTGTTAAAATTTTGCTATGGGTCACTCATGTTTCTTTATTTTAGCAAAGGAGAGAAAGATCTTTGCTGTTTGGGGTTTTGTTTGTTTGTTTGTTTGTTACATGGCCCTGTTGGTGTTACAGCCAATTTCATATTGAAATATCAAATGTGAGCCTGTTTGTGAAGGACAAGGAGAAAGAGACCAGTCAGCATTGTGTTACATGTAACTCAACCAGCATCCACTGATGCACAAAGATGGTTTCCAGAAGGAAGCCAGAAGTACTGATGCAAATTTTATTTAATCTATCATAATTAATGGTGCTTCTTTATAAAATTACTTCCTGGAGTAGTGCAATGGGAATAGTATTTGTGAAGAAAGGAGTGAAATTATGACTAAAATGTCAAACCATTCAGGGTCAGAGCGGAAGAACATCAAAGAGAAAGTCAAATCTTTGGATTTACAGGTGTAGAACTGAAGGAGGAGGGAACACAGCGAGTACTAAAGTACAATGCTGATGATAAGAAGCAACATCAAGAGCTGCTAGTGGGGAATTTCCGTCCAGCAAAGCTGGCTGTAGATATAGGAAGACTTTAAATGCACAGTAATACAAAGAGACAGAAAATATAGGAGAGCTAATACAGCCTAACCACATAATCTCAAGAGGCAGTCACTTGGAAGAAAAATACTTTGTAAGGGTTTCCTGAAAACAGTTAAGTGGTCCATAGCTTGTCCCTCTTCCCCTCCCACTTCTACATTACTGGTAGCCACAAGCCAGCTTAGCAGACTGCCTGCACACGATTCTTCTCTTTGGTATTGACATATCTAGCTCATTAGAGTATTCTGATGAGTAGAAAAAATTAACGCTCTATATACTGCAGTGCACACGGAAAACATTGTACTGTGTATGACTGAAGACCTGGCAGAATAAAATGCAGTCTTATGGTAGAATATTACATAAATGACAGTAAACTTCCCAAGTAAAATTATTGTTCTATGTATCAGTTGGACACATAAAGGCCTGAAGTATAAGAACAATGGCTGGACTAAAAATGAGAATAAACTGAGTAGACATAGGTGAAAAATGTGTCAAAACCAGAAAAGCATTACAAACTTCCAGGATTCTCCTCATGGTACTTGATTCAGTGGATACTTCCTGAACAATTATTTTCTTATTTTGAAAGCACTGAGAGATGGAACTATCAGAAGTTGGGCTTTGTATTATCCAACCTAAAGTAAATGAAGTAATAACTTTCACTCAAGTGAAAGTGAGAACTAATGACCCTGATCGTGAGTTTGTTGTCTGCCACTCTCTGGAGATGACATAAATCTCAGTAAAAAAATTGTATAAAGCACAATGAGAGTTCGCCTTGCAAGGGCTCCTGGATTGAGATTTTAGGATGTTTATTCTTGAAGTAAGTTTAATTTAGATGAGTGATGTAAGAAATAAAAGTTTACTGAAGAGAATGAATAATGGGTGGAAGCTGATAAATATGTGAGATGGCACCAAAATGTAAGGAGAACTTGGGGGAAGCCCTGCAGAATTACATAGAAACACATAGCAAAAATAATTAATAATCTCTGAAAACATTGCTGAAAAGAATTTGAATCCTAAAAGGGAAGATGAAATGCAGGGATACATACAGTAAGGTTACAAAACCATGTAATTTTCCTATGGTAAATTTACCACTGAACATCCTGGTCTAACAATAGTGCTGTGGTTCATAGTACATTTACCACAGGAAGACTATATTTTTGGTAACCTCAGCTCAAAGCTATCAATCTAAGCATAAGGGCAGTGTAAGCATTTTAGGAGAATTTTGTGTGCAACCTAAAAAAGCCAAGATGAATGTAAAGATAAGAAGGCATTCCTAAGAAGAGAGAGCTGGAAAACCACAGGGCAGCTGGCCAAATATGTCTTTCAGCAGAAAGTTCAAAATACTAGGAAATATACTTCGATTATTTAGAAAATGTAATTAACGACATGACTGAATTGTTTAAACAGGACACAAATTTCATAGCCATCTTCAAAGCAATTATTGCTTCCTCAGATAAGAAGCTACTGGATATAGTATGTTTGGATGTCAATAAATCCAGGTAGTAAAACACACATACTGGAAAAGTGCCAACAAGATAAAATTTATCACATGGCACAGAAAGCCTGTTAAGCAGGCAATCAGTAGACAGATCATAAAAAGTCCAGTTCTTTATCTCTTTCTCGTTTGATTAGTACATGCAATTTTAATCACACTGAGTGACATCAATAGCACAATTTGTATAAGCACAACCTGCTACAATGGACCTAGAATTCAGTCCAAAGATAAGATGTCCCAGTGGGGAAGAATAAGAACTTATGCAATCAAAACCAACCCAGGGACTTACATCACACATCATATATTCTCTATCAGCTACATTGAGAACAGTTCTAATAATATTTGGAGGTGAACATCTCACAGAAGGTCCAGCCAGAGTTTTATCAAAACAATGTTTTTATTTGTTCTATAATGAGGCAATGAAATACAGAACACGTAGAGAGTGCACAGTCAGAACAAAATTAGGGGGACACCAAGCAGTTCATGTGTCAGGATTAAATTCAAAATTATTTTGATAAATTGTAGGAATGAACTGAAATTAATAGAATAGCACTGTGTACAGAACTGCAAAAAATTGAAGCTGTTTGCACAAAATTAAGAGTAGTAGACTACTAGATTAGTGGATTACGAAGTGAGTAGGAGTTTAAATTATGGTGTTGATACAAAACAAATAAACATCATTCTGGGACATATTAACACAAGTGTGATACATGTGGGCTACAGGAAGGAGCAATGTAATTTTCAATGTCAGGAGAGAATCTTCAACTGGGTAATTATGTCATTTGGTGTGCCATGGTTGAAGAAAGATGTAGACAAACTGGAAAAAGGCCAAAAGCAAGCACCAAGTATAAGTGGGTTGAAAAACTTGACCCATGAAGAGAGGTTGAAATGGTTTGTTTAGTCTAGAAAATGGAAGACTGGTGGGAGACAGAACAGTCTGTAAATGTATAAAATGCCAGTAAGAACACTGGGAAATTTCTTTTGCACGTGCTTAGAGTTGTGCAAGAACATTGAGGGACTGAAACTGTAGGTGCAGGATGTGATTTTTGGACTTAGCAATGCAATATAAAATCAGAGGAATAGTAGTGTCACTAGAACATGAATATAGGAATAGTAAGATACTGCATGTTAATGTTTTTTTGTCAAAACTGACTTAGAGAAGGATGGTAATGGATTGATATTTATTGTGGTAGTACTAGACATATATAACAGACTTCTAGATTCAGTTGGCCCTGAATGTGACTAGAGATTTCTCTAATGCTAGTAACCAAAAATGTAACTGAGAATTATGCTGGTATGGAGGACACTGACATTTGGCATAGGGATCAGAGAATAAAAACAACAATTATTCATAGGACCTCAGTACTCCTGAATATGAAGATCAACACTCTTTTCATTAGACTTTTATAAATTAACAATTATAGACAATTAGACATTTAACAACAATTTTAACATGATTAATGATGACTGTGAAATATCTGGTCACAGAAAATAAACTTGGACAGCACGACGATATGTAGACTCTAAATTAAACAGGTGAGTGAACAAAATACACACAAAACAAAATTCTTGATTTCAGAGGGATGCATATTGGTAAATTAAGGGAATTCTCAGCTGGATTGAGCAGCTTTGGGACCATTAGGTTCCAGGGATCTGAGTGTATCCTGTCAATGGTGCAAACTACAGCATGAATCTGTATCCTACGAGCAGCTAAGAAAAGCATGTAGAAGAGGCTTGAGATATAATGGATGGCTATTATGCAGGGGTTTGGAACTAGATAGTCTTCAAGGCCCCCTCCAGCTCTAACCATCCAATGATTCTATGATCTTTAAAAGATATATTTAGAATAAGTAGACATCTTACAAAATAGTAGGCAAAAGTATGAAGAAGCAAAAGAAGTTCTATCTTAAAATCAAGAAGTTAAGAGTAAACATTGAATAGAGGCTGGAAGGAAATTACTTTCAGGAATAAGGCTTGAAAACAATCTTGGTTAATATTTTCATGATAACTTGGCACAAAATACAGGGGCTTTCTGATGTAATCTGCCAATAACAAAAAAAAAAAAAAAAGGAGGACATTAACAGAGAAGAATGGGGATATCATACAGGGGAAGCTGGATTGCCTTCAAGTCTAGAGTAATACAAATGGACAAAATTGAATAGGATAAAATGTTTAAGCCATACACTTGGGTGCTACTAACAGAAAGTCCTCCCAGATACTAGAAACTCCATGTTTGGAAGCGACTATGGAAAAGAAGTACAGAGTTCTAAAGGGCTATTCCAAAATTACTAGGAGCTTCTAATGGGATACAGCTGTGAATAAGGCAAATGCTGTTTTCTGACATACCAAAAGAGGTATTTCTAACACAAATAGGAAAGAGCTAGTGTCACTGTACAAGGACCTGGCAAAATTGTTTGTGTATGACTCCTCACAATCACCCCTCTCCAGGGATACACAACTAAAACACAAAAGGAGAAGGGTTAGTGGGTTGATGAGATAAACAGAAAGCATATTTTATAAGAAAAACTTAAAAGACCTTGATTGATTAGAGCAGAGAGAGAACAGCACAGAGGGGATACGATGATTGTCTATGAACACATCTGAAGAACAAATGTCAGTTAAAGGAAAGAAGTATCTAATCTAAATAATGTTGGCACAGAAACAAAGGGACATAAATCAGCCATGAGTATGAATAGAAATTAGAGATACTAATCATAAAGCAAACAAGTTCTTGAACTGCATTCCTTTTGGAGTAGTGGGGACAAAATAAAATCTAATTGCTTTTAATGGACACAGTAAGTTTATAAAAGAGATGAGGTAACATAGCTGCAAATAATTGCAGGGATTTAATTTGATGGTCTAGAAAGACCTTTCCAGCCTTACGTTTCTATATTGTTATAAAATGCCAATAATTCTTTTTCTCTATTTCCACTAAGTTAGGATAAAAAGTTCAGTTTCATTTGCATGTTAGAGAACAATGTCAACTTTCTATTAAGACACTGAAGCACTGGAGCAACCTGGCTACAAAAGTTTTCAAGAACCACTTGAGTAAATATTTGACATGGCTTTTCTAGGTGGACTTGGACAGGCTTGTAGAAGTAGGTTGGTCTTTTGAGGTCCTTTCCAACCTTAAATTTCTATGAGAAAATATAGGCTCATATCTTTCTAGACTCTATCTTAGCAAAACAGCAAAGACCCCAAGTAATTTCTGAGAAAGCCGTTGAGTAATTTACACGCTGTAACTTTTGGAGATATTTGCAGTGGTACATTATTTATTATTTTTTCCAGTGTTCAAAGTGTTCTAGGAAATTCATAAAGCAAACCCAATTCCCGGCAGGAGATGGGAAGCTTTTGGCTTTCATACCTGGGGAGCCTGGTACACACAAAACAAAATACCGTGATTGTATTTAGCCTTCTCTAGCAGAGAAAAAGCTGTTTGGCGGGGGCTCCATTGTGAAATGCTTTTCTTCTCTGAAAACTTCCTCCCAGAGTGGCAACAGGATTCTGTGTTCCATCATTCTGGACCACTACCAGGGACCATCAATAATAAACTACGATGATGAGAATGGCAAAACATGTATGCACATTGCTGCTGCTGCAGGCTACAGTGATATTATCAGCGAGCTGGCTAAGGTCCCAGAGTGCAACCTGCAGGCCCTTGATGTGGATGACAGGTAACCATGGAAACTCTGAAACTGAAATTGCTGCTTCCTTTCTATTAACCTGAGACTAGCTCTGTTTATTCTATAATCATGTTTCCTGTTTCACAGGCCATGGCCTAGTTAATGAACTGCACTTATAGAGAAACACGCTTGCTCAGAAACAATGCAAAGCAGTCCAGCTCACATGTATAATATCTAGTATAATAACTGACCAGTAGGAGTGTTATTTAACTTTGTGCTTCTGGTAGGAAATGATAAGATTATGCGTGAATGGACTTTGTCAGCACTTGACTTAACTTCTTTCAATCAAGAATGTTCAAAAGGTGAACATTCTTGTCAAAACAATAGAACAGGATCCTCCAACTTGAAGCTGGGATCCTGCTGTTTTGTATTTAAGAAATGGCAGTGTTCCCTTTTTTTGCATTTAAGGTCCTAACCTTATTATGTTATTCTACAGGACCAGGGGACATTCACCTTCCATCCTGACAAGGCATTTGATTACTTCCAGGATTAAATCCCTATATAATAAGTGCAGAAGAGTCATCTTCTTTCCTCTTTTCAGCCCACACCTACCTCTCTTGGACCTTTGCATGTAAATTTATTTAATGCAAATAGAACCAAGTGACCATTCACATTGATTATCCCCCCTCAGTGGAGCACAAGCCAAGCTTTTCTTGGCTTAGGCTTTCAGGTACTTAAAATAATAGCATTCTTCATGGAAAAGTGCAATAAAATGGAACAGAAATAAACATTAGGGTTCTGGAGGAGTTTCTAAATATCAGTAAAAACTAGTTGAGAAGGCAGTGTTTCTATGGAAAGAAGGGCAAAGGAAGTACTTTAACTACACTTAAGAGCTCAGTAAGACACAACCTCCTGTTACATGTTCTCAGACATTTCCATAGAAGGTATTAGACTGGAAGAGAGGAAAAGATAAGCTGTTCACTATAAATACACAGTAGAATTCCATTCTGTTGTGTTTCTGAATGCACCCATCTGAAATCACTGGGGCTGGAAAGAAACAGGCAGAGACAAGTAAATTTTATTTTTTATTCTTGCACAGTTTTCTTATGCTTTCTGTTTTCTGTGCTTTCAGATTTTCACAAAAACAAAATATTACAATTTGGAAACTGGAAAAAAAGTTTCCAAAGGCAAGACACGAATCTTCTGCCAAGCAGAATCAGTTCAATTCTCTTAGAGATTCAAGACAATTATATCAGCTCCAGTCTGTGCCCGTCACAGAACACAGAAAGTGGCAACGGGGCAATGACAGTCTGGTAGATATGTCCGGTCCATCTCATTCATCCGGGGGAGGCTTCTTCTCCTATTACCTTCATGGGGAGCCCTGAAACAACCATTGCTAATTGTGTTTGACACAAATATGAGAAGAGCTTGTCCCTATTTCTCTTTTTCCCTTTTCTCCCTTTTTCTTCCTTCTTTTTTCTCTCTTGTACCTTTTTCTCTCCCTCTGCTCCACGCTGTTGAGACCCCACCTGGAGTGCAGTATCCAGCTCTTGGGTCCCCCAGCATAAGGAGGACATGGACCTGTTGCAGCGAGTCGAGAGGAGGGCCACAAAGATGATCAGAGGGCTGGAGCACCTCTCCTATGAAAACAGGCTGAGAGAGCTGGGGTTGTTCAGCCTGGAGAAGAGAAGGCTCCAGGGAGACCTTATAGCCCCTGCCAGTACCTAAAATGGTCCTACAGGAAAGATGGGGGGGGAACTCTTTATCAGGAGCTATAGCAATAGGATGAAGGGTAATGATTTTGAACTGAAAGAGATTTAGATTACATATTAGGAAGATTCTTTACTGTGAGGGTGGTAAGAACCGTTCCAGAACCTGGAACAGGTTGCCCAGAGAAGTCATGGATGTTCCACCCCTGGAAGTGTTCAAGGCCAGGCTGGATGGGGTTTTGAGCAACCTGGTCTAGTGGAAGGAACTAGATGATCTTTAAGGTCCCATGCAGCCCAAACAATTTTATGATTCTATGCAGTGTAGTCAACGATGTTTTTCAAATTCTGCTCTGAAAACTCCCACTCTACAATTTCATCAGCAGAAGGGATGCTATTACAGAGCATTTATATGCATTCGGCATCCCCGTATCTACTTTATCTAAAGCTAAATAGATGCACATAGACAGATGCCAGTCTATGGCCTTATTACCACCACTGACCACTACATCAGTGTTGGATAAGTTCCTGGAGAATTCCTTAAAATGGATGAGTGAATCTGGACAAGCAGCATAGAAGCACACCACATCATGTCATCAATAGCTTTGACAGTAAATCTATTCATCTATTTTAACGATACTCCCCCTTTCCTGCAGGACACCTTTGCACTGGGCTGCAGCAGCAGGGAAGGCTGACTGTGTGCAGACACTGCTAGAGCTGGGGATAGACAGCAGCCCTCGAGACATCAATGAAAACACTCCTCTGACGTATGCAATGTACTGTGGGCACACGGCATGCATCAAGCTGCTGTCTCAGGAGAGCAGGTAAAGCAGAACTTGGCATCTTGTTCACATTTTAACACTGACTAGAAAACAAATGTATTGCTTTTTGGATGCTACTGAAGGGTTTGAGCCCCGGGTGATGACTTCTCAATTCATATGCAATACTCAGTTCAAGTTTTCCACCAAAATAGCAGTGCTAGAATTAGTCATCTACTGAAAACTCATCACTGCGGTTACAGTGCTAGTCTGCTGATCAGCAGAGGGTTCTGAACCAAGAAGAGGTGAGTATAGCTCTTGCTCAGTCACCTTCACATAGAAAATTTATCTTACAGAATTATTTCAGCCCTCAGATATATGGCTTGCACTTTTTTGAAATCTCTAAGCTCTAGCTGTGTGTCCATTTAATCAGACAGAAGGACAGTTTGAACACAAAAGCAGATTTGCCAGATAGGTAATAAAACAAATTTTGTGTTTTCATCCTCAGAGTGAGGGTTTGGGAGTGTTTTCCTAGCTTTCTTTAGCTCTTTACCTTGATTGTCTCCTCTTATTCTGAGTTTTTTTCCATTTAAAAGTGTATTTCTTTTATCATTGCTTATGATCTTCCTCTCTTTCTGTATTTCTCATGTTTCAGCAGCTGTCATTTAATTCATTTCAATTCTTCAACTTTGGTAAATGAGCATGTACTTACAAAGACACTTATCATCACATTTCTTTGTGCTTTCCCCTCCTTTCCAGTCAGCAGTTAGTATTATTTCCTGTGCTTCAAACTGTAAGACATGGGTAACACTACCTCTCCTCCTCCTCCTCCTCCTCCTCCTCCTCCTCCTGTGCTCTGCCTGTCACAGTAGGTCTGAAATGCTGATTAGTCAAAATCTCATCCAAACCACTACAGCAAAAACACTGTAGGTCATTATCTTGATAGATCTTCTGCAACTGTGCCAGGCCTCTTTAGTATGGGCAAGGGAAGAGGAAGAGGAAGAGGAAGAGGAAGAGGAAGAGGAAGAGGAAGAGGAAGAGGAAGAGGAAGGAGAAAGGGGTGGGAAAGGAGAAGGGCAAGGGTAAGGGCAGGAAGGAATTATGAACTAGTGCCTTTGTTACACTGTTAGCAATGACTGTGCTGTTGGAAATACCATTTTCCAAAAAAGACATAATACAAAGACCTCTTGGTTTTAAAGTCCCCAGCACGTTCTTCTTCTTGTTATTATTGGATCTTGCCTCACCATTAAGAATAATGATTCTGCAGCTGGTAGATGCTGAGGCCAGGAAAGTTTGTTTTTTTCCTGATAGCTGCACTGAGCCTACATCAAGACAAGTGTAAGGCAATGAACCCCACAAGAAAAAGTGAAATAACACGGTATCATTTTCAGTCCTAATTTCCTCTCTCCCTGAACTACCCCTACAAATGTATTCAAAGTGTATGTACCCCATTTCATGGGCTCACACAGGCAGGATATTTTTCATCAATTGGCAATAATGACATCACATTTTAATTTGTACTTCCAGTAGATCTGAGCCAGTTCACCAGTTTCCCTCCCACAACAACAGACTCTTAAAGAAAGAAGGACGTTTCAGCATGCTGAACCACATCTTCTCTTGCAAAAAGAAGAAAGATGATCAGAAAACCGGTCAGAAGGAGAGAAGCAGAGACCGGTATTCTAGAGAAGAGACCTCAGAAGTAGATGACATCATCACCACTTTTGACTGCATTATGGACACAAACTGCAAAGATATTCCAGACGAGCGTGTGGACACTGCTGACTTTAAAAGAAGGAGCATGGACACAAAGTACCTCATGCCTGAAAAGAAGCAACCAGAGTGTCAGGGACTTCTGCCCATCAGAACCCAGAGCCTCCCCCCAATCACTGTGGGCAACTCCTTCCTAACTGCTTCCCGGAGCACAACGTCAAGCTTCCCCTCCAGCACCAACACCCACTATTTTACACACAAGTCTCAAAAAAGTAGGAGTGAACACAACTTGCTGGACCACAGGAGCACCTGCCAGGCTTTGTTGGATGATCCCTGGAACACAGACTCTAACCAGCTACTCCCCTACAAAGTCTGTACTAGGGCTCCTTCAGACAAACTGATAAATGGCTTAAACTCTGATAGATCTCACCACATGCTTTTGTGCCCTTCCCGCCTTCCCTCACTTCCCAGTTCTCCATCAGGTAATTTGTTTCTTCTCTCTCCCAAATCCAATAATCTCTACTGATGCGGCAAGATGGGTCAGAAAAAATAGTAAGTCTGAGCCATGACATTTTTATTTCTTTAATATCTTTTTTCTGTTTCTTCTCCTTGTATGTAGTAGCAATCGCAGATAGCATGTGGACGGGAAATCAGCTGACAGCTGAAGCAAGGTGCTTAGGTGTGGGAAATAACAGACTTAAGTAGGTCTGATAAGCAAGCAGGTAGTTAGGAAGCATGTACGGTACCTGACCAAGGTAAGTGGCTCCAGGTTACGTACGTCCTTTGTGAACTGCACGTTAACACCCACTGCCATGCCTGAGCCTTGTGTCCATGTTTAGTCCCAGACCTACATGTGCAAGGGAACAGTACTGCACTCAAATCTCCAGCTGTGCTGAGAGCTGCTTCTGGACCCAGGCAGGTAAGTCCTTGTGTGCCACGCTGGACGGCTCTGCACCATGGCACTTTCCCCTTAGAGACATATTCCGACTCCAGGCTGCAGTGCCACCCCTTCCCATTCCTCCCACCCTGCATGCCAGCTCTTTGGTCTAACGTGCTGTTCTTATGGTCTCTCCAAAGCTGAATTCAGGTTGCTAAATTTACAGAGATGGAGCAAATGCTTTTATGTTGTGGTTTGGAAAGTGTAATGTGACAGTGATGAAGCAGAGCATCAGAATTCTGAAGTAAACTCGAAACCAGGGCTTGGCAGGGCTTGGGATCTAGTACTTTGTTTGACTCACTTCCATGTTTAAATGAATCTGGCTGGCTGGCTGGCCTGTGAACTGGAGTTTACTTCACATATCAGTGTCTCCAACTTCATCTCCTTTGGGATAACTCCCATGCCAAAACTAAACACATCTAGCATGCCTTCCAACCACTGTAATATCCAGCTAAAAATGAAGCAAGAAAAAGCAATCCCCAAACTTACCAGTACACCATTACAAGGAATAAACATTACACAATAAATTAATCTGTCCTCTCCCCAACACACATGAGCTGTTACCCTCCAGCAGACAGAGGAGTGAACAGAAACCCTGTCTGAGAAGACCCCTCAGCTAGGTCAGGTCACTTCCTGAGCTTGCATGATAGTGCGAAATGTACCGACTCCTAAGTGAAGAGATCTATAAAATAGAAAATCTTTGTCCACATCTCTAATAATGAGAGTAGAGACGGCAATTTCGGAATGACAGGTCATTCCACATTGCGCAAATAAAGCCTGGAAATAGCTTTGCAGGGGGAAAAGGAGATATTAAAAAAGGTCCACTTCCTGAACATCAGGACACCTTCCTGAATGCTTGATAGATGTGTTCTCTAGGCGTCGCTACTTTTTTACTGTGCACTCTTCAGATATTCACTCAACTGTACAACCCCCAAACTCCACGTGGCTAGCAAGGATTGCTCTAGCACGGCTCTTTCTATACTGAACTCTGCGAAGTTCAGCTGACCTGTGGAAGGCAAGAAAACCTGCAGGGCTTCTTTACAACCTACCTATAATAGGGTACAGTGAGACTGAGCTTTTTGAGATCATTCATGTTGACAGTAGAAGGATGAATGAACTCAAACTGGATAATCCAAACCTGGGGACAACTATGAGGAAACATTTCTTGGTGGAATTAGCTAGACTATGAATACATTTGATGTTGAAGTAACTACCGTGTTATTTAAAATGTGATTATAGATTTTCTTGAGACTGTAGTATACCGTATGGCTAAGTCCTTGTTTGCTCTGGACAGGACAGGTGGTTTTCTATGAACATCCTATGGCAATAAGCTGCAACCAGCTGAATCAGGATGGACCCTGTGTACCCACTCAGTGCTCCACAATCTGCACAGGGACTTGGTACAGGACCAGTCTACATACATGAATGAGAGCAAAATCATACCAATTATGGGAAATCTTCTAATTGTTACAATGGGAGCTGTCTTTTTGAATATAGAAAGGAAGAATAAGACATTTTAGAACCATTTACTATTTTCCTCAGAGAGAAAAAAAAAAAAACACAAACCCGAATCTGTTTTAAACCTAGTTCTCTGTGTACCAGCTCCCTGTAACAAAACTTTCCATCAATAAAAGGAGTCCTGCAGCTGGCAAAAAGGACTTCCACTGATGCATGTGAATTAAAAGCTTATAAGGATGCAGAGAGTGCCTAACGGGAATACATTGCGCAACCCTGATACTCTCTAACATTTCTTCACAACGAAAAAGATCTGCTTATCCCTCTTCACACACACGTGTGTGTGCGTGTGTGATTTAAATCTGTCTGCCCCTGTAATTAAAGCCACCTGACATGCTGTGAATTAGAACTGCATTTACTGTATGAGCTCCAGGGCCTCCAGGTCTCCAGTGCATTGTGCCTGCAGGACTGAGGGGGATGAGAAGCAGAATAAGCCTGGCTCCAACCCCACCAGCATCTCAGTGCAGGCAGCTCTCTTGGAGGAAAGATATTTCCTTGTTGGTTTCTTTTTTCTGCAGAAGGTCTTGCTGAGAGGAAAAAAAACCCAACCAACTGGTCTTTGAAGGACACTGAAGTGTTAATACTCCATTTCTCAAGTCATGGCTGGGCGGGCTACACGTAATTTCCTAATGACTGAATATCCAGGGTAGGATTATGGTTTCAATAATCTAGGGAACTCAATCTGAAAGTTATTTTTTCAGCTGACACACAGTGTTGATTGTCTTGCATGTCCACGCCTTTATTAAAATCAGAACTAAATTTTTGTGCTTACTGCTCCTAAGGCAGCTGGCATATAAAAGGGGACTTTTTGAGGTTTTTTTGTTCTGTTTTCTGTGCTCCTGGAAATGAAAGATGAGTCAATTTTCTAGCTGAGTCTTAGCACTTACACAAAGCGGAGTGGTTGCTGTGAGTAGCAATGAGGCTTACCTTACTATGATGCCCTGGTTTCTCTCAGAATAACTACTTTGTCTTGCCCTCCACTGGGGAAAGCAAAGATAGACTGTACCAAAAAATACTGTCAATATTGCAAGAGTGCTTGCCAGCTACAGTGCTGAGCTGGCATCCACAATATGAAGCATTTTGTATTTATGAGTTTTGCAATCATCTCATTTTGCAAAATGTACTGCCATCTATTTTCCACGGGCTAAACAGTGTAAGTAGAGAAATTCCAAGTGATATGGGTAAAAGGAAGCCTGCCTCAAATGTAAGGCAGCTCTTAGCACCCTCTATGCAGCTTTAGCCCCCTTCTCCCCCCCACTCACCTTTCAGATTAGTGATCTCCCATGCCTAAGGTGACACTTCATGACAAGTCTTATTATAGCAGCCTGGTACCTTCTATTTTCTTAGACAGGTGATGTAAATAACAGGCTATTATTGAGCTTATGTTGGCATCAGCAATGTGGTATAGTCCAACAGAAAGGAAGCACTTCTCAGCTGGGAAAGAGCAGAGCAAGCTGATCAGTGTGGCTGTTTGCTTCTCAAACTGAAGGACTGATTTACAGTGGGACATTCATCATAACATTTGCAACTTTTCCACAAAACACACCACAATGTGGTTCACCTACCTACATGCAAAGGAAAATCAAAGAACGACCTGTAAAAAATGTCAGTAAATAAAATGAAATGCACAACAGTCCTGCATTTTTTCAGTAATGAAATTGCCTCCTTTCCATTACATTCAAAAATAAATGCCATCATAAATATGCTCTTGGGGGATGGCAAAGATTATGTCTTAAAGAAAGAAAAACTTTCTTCTCTGATGTTAGGTGGAGCAGGCAGAAAGGAAGAGCAGAAGACTATTTCCATTTATGCCAGAGTTTTAAGACAATGTGGATTCTTTTCCAAGCATTCATATCAGACTTCCAAACAGGATTATGCTTCATACTGTTTTTTTGCTGCCAGATATCCCCATTTAGGAAATAAGCACATTTCTTGATAGAAGAAAACAACCTCCCATCATCAAAGCCATAATAATCCATTAGTTCTCAGCATAAGCATCACTGAAGCCAATATAACTCAAATTGCACTAATGGGAGCAGCAGGTTTGATTCTCTGCTATTTTGGAATCGATATATTTATTTCTTTGTGCAATGTCTATTGAAGAAATTTGCGAACTTTTACAGCCACTTTTTGATCACCCTGGAGAAGTGTTAAAGGCTAAATAAAGAGTAAAACATGGGAAGAGGAAACCAAACTGTTTCTATTAGACACAGCTCAACCATAAGAGATAGTTTATGCTTTAGCCCAGATAGATTGAGCCAATCTCTATCAGCTGCTGTGGCCTTTGGGTGAGAATCCTGCTCCATGCTGAGCTGAAGGCTGCACTGTAGCATGGGGGTTTGTCTGGCAAGCACCACCTTAGCTGCTTTCGCAGGGAACCCGTTTAGTCAGCAACATGGCTACAGAAGCCTTGACAACAGCTTCAGTGCACCTCTGGGAACCTGCTCTGCACTATTTTCCTATAGTTTTACCTTGCAGCTCAGCAACACACAGTATTTTCAAGTACCAACTACAAAGCCACAAAGGGCAATTTATATCATTCCACTTCTTCCTATTGCCTAAGATTGCTCTACTACATCCAGCCCCTGCCTCCCCTCGTCTCTCTGTGCCGACAGAGCGGATGCTTGCTCTGCAATGAGCTGTGTTGCAATGCCATGGTGAATGAGCTGCTCTTTGGCAAGACAACTCAAAGCTCCTTACAAAGCTCATCTCAGATCTGGGGATAACAAAAAAAAAAAAAAAAGAAAAGTTTGAGGGACTCAAATATCACTGAATAAGATCAACTTAGGGAAAGGATCTGGGGAAACTGTATTTGGTGCTTGAGTTTTTCTACTTTTTTAATATATTTGATGTGTCATTTATGTAGTGAAAGGCATTATATCATCTAACACATTGTCATTTTTAATAGTACTAGACCAAAGTTAACTTTAATCTTAGCCAGTGAAATGCCACAGTTAGCCAATTAACCTTTAATTTTCCAGTATCTATTCTTCTTGGTAAAAATGACATTGCCATAAACACAGTTTAATAGGATTCAGTATCAGTTTATATCAATTCTGCTAGGTTTTCATCTGCAGCAAAACCCTCTCAAAGCTCATCTTTACTGCTGATAGACTTCCATTAGTCTTATTTTCTAGCCAGCATTTGAACTCCATTTGTGTTCTAGTACTAAGAAAGGCTGAGGCCCTATTAGAAAAGTTGGCAAACAAAAACTTTGATACAGAAATCAAATCCATCTAGCTGAATATTTCCACAAATTTAGCATCCAAATATTCTTACATAGACCTGGCTACTGCAGCATGCTTGTTTTAAGACCAATTACTGTATTATATGAGAGGATATATGATAATGGTACACATGAAGGTTATATTAAATCAGTCACTCTTTTTCATGAATGTAAAGAGAACAAAGCAACAGCTTTTTTGAGTCAGTGGTTTCTGGTTATATATTTCTGATAATTACTAAGTAAGTTTTCTTTTTCTCTAGAAGCCAGAGACCTACAGTGCACTGTATTATTTACAATTATTTTCATATAGTAATATATTTCTCTTTCACAGGTAAAAATTTTCAACAGATGTCCATAGATCAACCCAAAATAAAAAATCTTACTCCTGTGCGGAACAGCCTAGCTCCCATACCCAACCACTGTGCTCACAAAAGTAAGTACAGTCAAGTCTCACTTACAGTCTCATACTGTGTGCCTCCGTCATTGGCATCTGAGGGCTTGAGAGAGGTTTCATGTTCCTTTTTCACAGCATCATAGAATGGCTGAGGTTGGAAGGCACCATTGGAGGTTGTCTATTCCAACCCACCTGCCCATAGAGAGGCCACCAACAGCAGGTTGCTCATGATCCCATCCACTTAGGTTTTAAATACATCTAAGGATGCAGACTACAGAACTTCTCTGGGCAAGCTGTTATAGTGTTTGACCACCCTCTTCTTACTTATTTGTGCCTATTGACTCTTTTCCCTTCATAGGACACCGCTGAGAAGACTCTGGCTTCTTCATTAGTCCCCCAAATCAGGCATTTATACAATTTGACAAGATCCCCTAAGCTGCCTTTTCTTCTCAAAGCTCACCCCAGCTCTTTCAGCCTCTCCTTTGAGGCTGGACACTCCAAACCCTTAATCATCTCCATCACCCTTTGTTGGACTTGTATGTCCATGTCTCTCTTGTACTGAGGCCCCCAGAACTGGACACAGCACTCCAGAGGTGTCTCACCAGCAGTGAGTAGAGGAGAAGGATCATCTCCCACGATCTTCTGGTAACACTCAGTGCATCCCCAGATACCGTTGGCTGTCTTTGCCACAAGGGTCCTGCTGGTCTCTTTGCCATGCTGGCTCATGTTCAGCATGTTGTCTATCAGGGACCCCAGGTTCCTTTCTGACAAGCTCCATTTCATCTGTTTGATCCTCGGCATGTATTGGTGCAGGGAGTTATTCCTCCCCAGGTGCAGGACTTTACATTTCCCCTTGTAAGAGTCCCGTCTGTCCATTTCTCCAGCCTGTCAAGGTCTCTCTGAATGGTAACACACCCATCTGCTGTATGATCAGCCAATCTTCCCAAGTTTTACATCATTTGCAAACTTGTAGAAGGTGCACTCTGTCCCATCAGTCACTAATGAAAACATTAAATAGTATTATCCCCAATGTCCACTTCCGGGGTATTCCACTAGTGACTGGCCCAGTTGGACTTGGCTCCAGTTGGACTTTGAGCTACTGATCGCAACCCTTTTCTCCAATGAGTTACATAGAGTTGGCCTAGTAGAAGTGATGTACATCAACATAGAGGAGAATTTGGTTCTGCATTTATTTTCAAGAGCAGAGGTGACTGGAAGTCTCATAGACACGCAATTCTTCACTCTTGATTTCACTCTTGATTGCGTATGCCTGTATGACTCTGGTAGCTTTTCATAGGGAACAGGACATGATGACTTATAGGATGCAGAGAGATGGATGACAACACCCGAATGACTCCATGGCAGAGGACCATTGGATATGTGAGATGAAAGCCAGGATAAGGAATGACTCTTCTGCAGACAGCATGACAAGTATCACGACACTGATTTTTGTGTCCTTTTGCTAGTAAAGATCAGAGGGAAGAGGATTAGAACAAGACCATCAGGTTTCCAAAAACTTTGTCATTTTCTGAATGTTGCATAGGCAAAAAGATGCTCTATCTCTCTCTGTCTTAAGCATGAGGACAAGAATAATTCATTTCTCTCATTCTAACAGCAACTGATTTGGGTAGCTTCTGTAACACGGGAGCTAAAATAAAGGCATTGAGAGAGCAGCAGCGGTTTTTTTTTTTTTTGCTCAGCACTTTCAGCCAGCTCTTCATTCCCAAGGCAGTAAAAATCAAGGTCCCAAAGAGCAGGGAAAGGCTCACTCCATTCCCACAGCCACGGCAGAGTGTCAGAACTCAGTGTCACTGGCTGGATCCATCCAGCAACAGGGGTGTTCTTCACATACGAACACTAGTCCTGCTCCTAGCCGTGGGCTGCCCTCACGTTCTGGTGCTCCACTAATCGCAAATCCCCCAGTGAATTTTGGACGAGGATTTGAAGTTTACTATTTGTCATCCTGCAGATCAGCCAGGCCCCAAAGCATTCACACTTCAGAGCTAAATTTAAAACTCATTGCCTATTACGATCTAAATTACAGAAGTAATTCTGCAGCTATAACAATATTACTAAAAACGAAACAGTAGAGGTAGCTTTATAGGGAACATCAAATTGGGGAGGGGAAATACAAAATCCTGCACTGCTGCTGCACATTAAACAAGAAAGGAAGAAGAAAAGTAGAGATATATGGAATATTGAGACAGTATTCTCTATCTGCTCAGAGGAAAGAAAAATAGTTTAACTGCTTTCAAAACCCCAGCTCCAAGTCTTCTATTTTTAAGCTTTCTACTAATGTTCTCCGTGTCTTCTAGTTAAAATAAAGTTGTAAGCAAAATCCTAAAAAAAAAATATTTCATAATCGCTAGTGTTCTTGCAGTAATTCATACAGCCAGGATTTTAGTTCTAGTCTCATGCCAAAACCTGTGTTTTCCAAATAAGATAAAATTATCCCAGTTAATAATAATGGTTTAATTAACTAACACAGCACACTTATCCAGGTGCCATTACTGCTTGAACATCAGTTCAAATCAATGACAGAAAAGCAAAGTTATTTGCAAAATAGATCACATTTCTTCTTTGTTAACACAAATGACACATTTCATCCTGGAGTTTTGCAAATAACTATTTCAGAGCCAAAATTTCAGTCATTCTCCATCCAGTCCTAAAAATATTACTGTTCTGGACGCAGCCTTTACCCAGGGAAATGGCTCCAGCAATGAAGTCTGAAGATAAACACTTGTATTTCTCAAGTGTTTTTGTTACATGAGATATGTGCTAAAAACATGCAACAAAGCCGGGGGGTGGGGAGGGTGTGGGGGGAAAGCAACCAGGGAGCTTAAACAATAAAATAAGCATAAATTAGAAAGAGAACTGAAACTACTCAGATTAACAGAAAGAAGAAACATCTCCCAAAAAAAGGAAGGGCAATGAAAAAAAAAAGGAAGAGACGCTTTAATCTCTAAGCAAAAACATTTAAAAATACAAGCTAGAAAGAGGATAATAGGAATGAAATAGCAACCTAGGAAAAGAGTACTTGAGTGACTTTAAACCATAGTTTATAGACTCGCACTCTCCAGGGGTTCCTAGGGCCAACGAAGTCCCTCGCACGGCTTCATGAGCAGCCTCAGGACAGCCTGGCATCTCTCTTACTCCCCATGCTGCTGCTCCATTCCCAGCACAGCCTTTCTACTTCATCACGTCTCTCCTAAAGACCCCTAGAAAATAGGCTTACAACCACCACACACAGCTCCCACAATGCCAGAATAATTATTCAAACAAATACGGGACTTCCAGAGAACTTGCTGCTGCTCTCACTTCTTCATGTGGCTTAGAAGGTCTGAAGCCAAAGCGATGTTATTACTTGTTGGGAAAGAGAAAGGAAAAATAGAAGAAAAAAAATCTATTTCTGTAGGTCATGTAATAATATTTTCTGGGGATCAGTAGTTGGTTTTGCTGTTAATTCATCATGCGGTGAAGTTTCCTTTATCCCAAGTTAACAGAAAAGGATTCCACACAAGCACCCTCCCTTCTGCAGAGGGCCACCTTGGCGCACTGCTTGCAAAAGGAAGAGAGTTTGAGAGCCATCCCATCTGCTGGAGTGCGTCCTCCTGGGGTAAATGCCTCCCTGACAGACTTATTCTTGCCTCTGCAGTTTGTAATAGCAGCCACTGGAGAGTCACTACTGAGTGGAAAAGGCTCCCTGAATTAGTAGTTCTCATTGTACCACTGACTCTGCCCTCTGAACATGAATAATTACTATTGCTTCCACTGCGTATAGCTTCTGGCAACCAGAAGTAAGGGTTGTGTCTTTCACAGAGCCCAGTGCTGTGTCCAGGTTCACGAGTTTCAATACATATACCAGTCATTATATGTATTATCTCAAAGTCATCTAATGTCCTAAAGTATGTAGGACTAGATGGAAAGCATCAATGTTTGGTTGGGTGCTGTTTTTTACTTCTTTGAATGTGCATGGGTTGCTGACAGCCATCCGGTCATGAGGGGGAAGTTTAATTACACTGCTTTTGCACTACTTAAACCCATCATTAAGGGCTTATCTAGTACATAAAATTGTTCTGGAGATACTTTGCACAGGTGTAAACTTTGAATGCATGAACATATATGTGCCCACGCTCCAAAGAGGGAAACAAGTGAGCCTCTCAATATGCATTCGGTTTACACAACAAAGTTTCAATGAATTCAAAGCATTCTGTCATGCTCATTTATTGCATTTAGCTGTCCTGCATGATTCACACAAACTCAATATGAACTAAAGCAAAGTATTAATGGTTTGGGGTATTTTTTTCATGGAAAGGAGAACCAAGAGATTTCTTGAACCTCTGGACATGAATGAATGTTGCAAATGACCCATGAACTACACTACATCGCCAAAGGCCAGACAGCTCTAGTAAACATTTCCAGGCCATCACAACTTGAATTGTACTGAAATTAGCATGAAAAGATTAAAAAAATTTTTACCAATTTTTAAAATCCACTCTATAAAGATTCTTTGCCCCAAATAGAAACCTGATGAATTTTAGAGAATTACTGCTCCTAGTAAATAAATAGTGAATGATGAAATGAGTATATGATACATGGTTCAGGGGAATGTGGCAAAGGAGAACTTCAGCCTCTTTTGCACAATGTGTATAGTAAAAAAATAGATAGATGCAGAGCTCTTGCAGTGCCCACTGCAGACATTAGAGAGGTAGCATTTGCTTTCAACAGGGCAAATTTCTGACTCACTAATTATATTCTCCGTAAATCTCCAGACACAGCAGGGCTTGCATGACAAGACTGGTGTGCTTCTGCTCTGCCGAGGCATGGAAGCTCCGGGGTTTCTGCTTGAACTTCTTAATTATATTTCTGACTTGGGCACAGTCTGTGACCCCAGTTACCTGCAGGACTGTTATTCCCCAAGCCACTTATTCCCCATCTGACATCTGGACTTTTGGTGATTTGGGATGTCATTGTTTGTTTATTTTCCCTAAGTATAGTGGTTTGCATTTGCCTTTGCTGAGTTTCATTATCCGAATTTCTTACCATTCCTCCAATTTATCAAGGTCAATTTGCATCGTAAACCTGCTCTCTGGGAAATTACACCTTGAGTGCCTTTTTTTCATTAGGCGTGTGTCCATGTTATAGTAATGGGTCTACCTTATTTTTTATTAAAATCTGTGACAAAGTTAATAATCCTTCCTTATTAAACTACATAATTTCTCACTTCTCCTGCATCCACTCCTCCTATATCCCAGTTATGGTTTTTTTCCCTCAGTGTTTCTTGGTGAGCAGTGAGAAGGCAGACTTCACAGGTTCAAAGATTCATTTCCATGGAACCAACTATGAGCAGGATTTTCAATATTTAGGAATTTTTTTGTTAGGTTAACTGACTTGAAATTTGTTAAGTCCTCTTTTCTTGTCTGTTTACTCTACATCCCTCAAGAAACTCCACCCAGTATTTTGCCTATGGTCTCCTCAAGTGTGCTGAATGTTTAGTTTGGTTTGGGGATTTTTTTTAAGAGCAAAATTAAATCGTAAGGTCCAGCTTATCACAGGTGCATTGACTGCAGTAGTTACTCAGTTCATACCAGTTGAGTATGTGGTCTGTTATTTCTAATAAAAACTAGTTTGTTTATCAGCTTATCCTCTATTAAAATAGTCCAAATCTAGATCATCTTCAGATGTTCCTCTGGAATTACACAAGATTTTCATTGGGTTAAGCCAGAATACTCTTCTCCATTCCTCATTTCTGTAGAATTTCCCCAGAATTCCCTGCACCAGGAAGATTTCTGTCAGAGATTATGAAAAGGGACTCATCAAAGGGGCTGCCAAGAAAAATGCAAACACGGACACTCAGGTTTTCATTGGAGTTGACTAAAAAAGGGAATGATAATAACAGGCTGAGATGGACAAGTCTCAAGCAGAGTGCTTAATCATAAGGATTCTTTCTACATGTAAAGAACAGGACACAAGCATGATACAAATCTAAGGAAAAGTGGTTGGCTCGGAGAATGGTTTTTGATACCTGACCACTAGGAAGCGTTTGTGGTTAGTGTCAAAGGTTGAAGCCAGCAAAATAGACAGAGAATACAAATAACATTCTGGTGGCTGCCATGACTAGTAAGATGAAACTCAAGCTAAAACATCTTAGGGAAAACATTAATAGCCTCTCATATATATTCATCACAACAGATGTAGATGGAAGGACATCATATGATGGAATGAGAATGGAACCAACTAAAAATAAATGTGAAAAATTGCAGGGAACATTTGGTAGCCAAAACAGAGATGGTGATAACTCCAGTAGGGAACTCTTTAAATGGTTAAACTGAAAAACCCAAACTATTTGTATAAAAAGAGCTTGTGAATAAAACAGAAAATTAAATGAAAAGAAGTTATTGCAATTCACAATAAATCCCAAGGCAGAGAAAAATAGGTCTACAATTAAGGTTTTGAATTCTCCTTTTAAAAAATCAGGAAATGAGATAGTGAGTTGGCTGAATGAAGGAGCTTGAGGATTTCAATTTAGGGAAGATACAGAACTCCATCAACTTTAAAGCACAAATGTTATACTGCTGAGTGTGAGGTGGAGATAAAGGATGATCTAAATCCACAGTTTCTTACAAGACTGTCGACACACACAAGACATAAAACAGCTGTGGCTCTTCTGTTTGAGTGTGGGTCTTAGTGTGCTACAGGGTGATGGGCTACTTTTGTGGCTTGTGACATACAGAGCACCTGTGGGCCTATCTTCATTATTGACTGTGTCTAGAGCAACCCAGACAGCGTGTCCCGGGTTCTTCAATTTCATCTTCCAAAGACTGTAATCAGAATTTACCCTAGGTAATAAAGCATCCTCCCACAAAGGTTTTATTAAAAATAATATATTCCCATGGAACTTTCCTGTTTCAGTCAGCCTGTGGTTTTTGGTGAAAAAATGTCTTGTGGAAATCTCCCCAAAGAGACCAAGTCTCCTTCAGACAAACTATAGATTCTCTGCTTATCAAAAGTACACCTTTGAACTTACCAAGTCTTACTGATCACCAAACAGAATTAACACTGGAATTGTCTTCTTCTTTAGTGACAGGCTTTAGTGATTTGTCACTCATATTTTGATCACATTTTTTAAATGCAGGTTTATGTACACATAACACAAACCAAACGACCAACAGTTCAAAGAAAGTAGCAAACTCATTTGTAAAAATGTCACGCTTTTCACTTTCTGTGCACTCTTTCTCTTTTTCTCTTTTTCCTCTAGTTCAGCTACCATCTCAGGGTGCTAAGAAGTTTCAGTCCCTGCCTTTAAATTCCCTAAGGACTGGTGCAGTTATTCTCCCACCAGCCCTAACCTCCAGATCCCAGAAAAGGGGACATTCTCAGAGTCATTTCCTCTGCTCTCTCTTGCCTGGACTATCAGGAGAGCCTCTGAAGCCAAGCCGTGTCCTACCTGCTATCCCAAGCCAGAAGAAATCTAACCCTGCAGAAGAGCTTGAGGAATCCCTCACCAAACCAGATGCTGAAAATTAACTCACTACATTGGCCTCGATCAGCTGAAATATATCTAAGAGCTTGTTCCAAGATAAGTGTACGGTAAAATCTCATGAATTTGCACTAATGAAGCTCTTGTGAAATGGAGTGTAAATGAACACAAAACAAGAAAGGGTAGCACATCACAAAAGCGGCACTGTGTATTTATAGAGGCATTTTCATTACAGTTTTCATTTATGATGAAATTACTAAATCAATATTTAATGTGCTGTAAATCTGTTTTGTGAATGGAATCCTCATAACATGCAACCTCGCAACAGCAATGTGCTGTTAAGCCTTTCACAGAAAACGGGAACAAATATAAGATTTTCTGCATGATTTAAAAGTCAGAACTAGGGAAACAATATGATGGGGATTCTCTGTAGTCTGTAAACGCAAAAGTGCTGATTCTGAGGCTGTGTGCCATCAACATATCTTTTTAAGGTTAAAATGATAAGCTCACAATAAAAGGCTGTTTTATCAAATGCGGGATTTTTGCTCTTTGTTTTTCACGCATTTTCTATGTTGTAAGTTTGTGGGTTTGTGAATTCAACACACACAATGAAACTATCCCTGTGGGTTATACAGGGCTAGAGCACACACTGTTCAAAACTGCTCATTGCACCGACAGATTTATGCCTCTTCCATTTAATTCTTTGTATTCCTCAGTGACAAAAATGCAATTGTGTGTTTCCATTTTCCTAAAACAGGGACTGCTTGGTCCTGAGTTATTACCCATTATTTCATCACTTTGATCACCAAACTGAAAGAAGTCCAACTGACTGACTGCTGTTCAGTCAAGAGCCTCGACAGTTGCTGTAAGCCTTTGACTAAACATTTCACAAGACTGTCCTTTCCCAGAGGATGACAAAGATATCAACCATTCAACCCCTGCTTGCTTCAGGATTCTTCTCTAAACCTTGCTGCTAGTACTCTGGAGGCTTCCCCACTTCGGATTGCAGAGGGGCTGTGGGCAATGCTGTGGGCAGGGGAAAGGGGGCTTCATCCCCTTTTGTCACCCCATCTGTATCGCCACCATTGCTAGCAAACCTGTCCTACATTAGCTCTACCTCAGCCAGGACATGGCATTTCTGTTTATCTCTAGATAAATGTTTTACTAGCTGTACAAACATTTCTTTTGCTGTGTCACAGTAAAAGACAAACCTGACAGGAAAGAGAAAATAGTTATGTCCCAGTAGCTGTAGTGTCCAATTTCCTTCCAGTAATGACTGTAAATAGAAGGATGGCTGGTGGCTGTCACAGAGAGTCCCAGAAAGAAAAAAAGCAGAGCACAACAGCAGCTGCTTTGACACAATACAGGGAAGAGGGAACTTTTACACACAAATAAAAGGATATTTTATTTTTAAGCATCTAATCCAAATGTTGGGGTATAAAGCTCAACTTCAGTAAGTGATGTAAACCTATAGCTTCTTTCTGAAATCCATGCAAGTAAAAAGCTCATGTGCCTGGGCCTGACAGGCAAGCTAGTTGGAGGCAGGATGGAAAAACTACAGCATGACAGAAGCACGCTCTGTTAGAGGAAAAATCAATTCTGGCATGCTGTGTCTTTGCACCTGACCAGTCCTGCTCAGTCCAGCCGCACTAAAAGGTCCAGAGTCCCTCCTACTGTGTAGGAGACTGGTATTTGCTCCACAGGGGCACTGCCTGAGCTGGTCTGCTCTCCAGTGTCCCTAAGCTTCTCTGCCCTGGAACTCCACCAGTTGCAACCATCAAATTCTCTATTCTGACTCCAACCCTTTTGTACCTCTCCCTGCACCCTCACAAAAGTGGTTCATGTGTCAGTTCCTAGAAATATCCAAATTTCAATGCAGACTGGTACAGAGCAGATAGTTTTGGTGCACAGAGAAGGAAAAACCAATTCATACAGCTCTGGCTGGCCGTGAAGAGCCTCTATGTTAACCTTAAGTGTCAGTGCAGACATCCCAAGAACGAGGTTTGTCTTCCCAGAGAGAGAGCCCAAAGTAACCACTCTGTCAGAGGTTAATTTTCTTTAGTTTAACACACTGCTTGGGAATGGCTACATTGTGTGGAAGGAAGAGAAGACCAAGTGGCACAGCAAGGAAATCCCAGTGAGGTCAAATATTTGTAACTCCATCAATCATGTGACTGGGTGAGAAAACCAGGAATTTTGCCACCAAAAAGAGGCAGGTCACATCCTGCAACTCCATTCTTTCCTTAGTAGAAGGGGATCCTTGTTGCTGTTATTGGTTTTGAGAGAGGGGATAAAACTCTCTCACCTCTTGTGTTACCTTGCCTGTCCAGGGATCAGGGGAGCCCTGGGCTGCCTGATGGCAATCATATAAATGCTGTGGTGGTGCCCATTTGTTTGCTGGCTACAGTTCCATGCTGGAGACAAAGGTACAGGAGCAGTCTGTGTTGGCTTCCCATAGAGCCTTGAACAAATTTCAAACGTTACAGCAAGAGAGAAAGGGAGAGATGGTCCCCAACAGCTTGGGCTAGACACTTCCATTCCCCGAAAGAAGTAATGTGCTTTCTGGTTTCCCTCTTCAGCAGTGCTTTGTTAATGCAGCATGGTTGGAAAAACCTGAATAATGAACTATTTTGGATATCAGATAGTGCTGTCTTTCAAATGAAATTCTTTCAAAAATGCAGAATTTCACATGCAATCTTGAAGCTAGAAACCACTGCCTCCTCCTATACAATCATTTTGTGTGACATGAGACATCTGCTAGCTGATTTTTTCCTATCAATTGCTCCCTTTTTTCCTCATCTTTTTCTAGGCATTTTTTTATTTTCCTGGGGTCTCTAACCTGGAAAATAGACTTCTTCAGGAAAGGAATGCAAATCAAATTGCCTGTTGAAAAGTAAGCCTAGAATACACTACTTAGCTGAACAGAGATAGTCTTAAATGCAGGGTAATCTGAACTAAGATCCAGGTCACTTTTCTAATGTGTTTCTTCTGTGGACTGTCAATAAAGAAGTAGTTCACAATTTACCAAATACAGATCTTTTAAAAATTAATGCTCACAGAAAGCACTAAAAATTATTCTCAGAAATGTTCCCACCGGGAACTATTCTTAGCTTTTCGGTTTGATAGCCAAATTTTACAGTAAATAAACAAGCCAAATTAAGTTGAAGTGTTTCACCTTCAGAGGAGAGCAGACGGTTGACTGCAGCATACTGCATGAGAGATAACAAATGAACCAATACCTACTTAAGCTACACTGACCTCTTGCCCAGACCTTTCCTGGAAGACAATGGCAGGAGAGACAATAAAAGGGTAACACAGTTGCGTAGCAATTGCCAAGAAATGGCTGGTCAGTAGGTCGTGACAGAGACAATTTTTTTCCTCTGTCTAGTGATTAAATACCTCTGGTACATTCTTCTGTGGCAGTAGTTGAGTGTTAACTCATGGAGTGTTGCAGTACTCAGGTGCCTGGGGAGTTTGGCTTGGCACAGAGAGCTAAGAAAACATGTATACATACAGGATACATTTTCTGACCAAAACACAATATTCTTCCTCACTGGAACACATTCTATATTCCATATATCTTTCTTATGAACAGAATTTGAAAATGCTTTTAAAAATGATGCAGCCTTTATTCCAGTGGACCATTTACTTACACATTGATACTAAATGGAGTGGTCCGCTCTTCCAGCAAACCGTGCAGGAGGTTAGCACTAGTCCATTATTTAAAACAGAGAAAAATGTTCATTTGTAAAATGAAGGATCATCCAGTATTATGAGGATCTTTCAAAGGCTTTTCTATCAATGAGCAGAGCATCTGTTGAGCAGGCTATTTTTCCTCTATAAATACATAAAGAGGGAGCAATGTGCTCTAGAATTCAGTCATAATAAAGCATTTTAAACACCCTAAATGTGCTGCCAAAGGTAGAGATCTCTGTCCCTTCACCCCAAATGCACTGCATTCTTTACCGTCACCAAAGACAAGTCTGCATAATCCCTATGGTTTTCCTCTGCAAAACACCAGAAGCATCCTAGTTACCACTTCAGGCCATAAAAGCATAGAAACTTTTCAAATAATTCTAACAGATACCTCATCTGATCATACTGTCATCATGTCATCAGAACTGTTATCTGCATCTGCATTATAATAATGATTTCAAAGAAGACATAAGTACTGAAAGTATATATTATTTGCCTTTGTATTTTAAAAGTTGATGTTTTCTCACATTATTTTCATACAGTTTTCCTACGTTCCTTAGTTTCAGAGAAAGCAAAGATTTTCCTGTGCTGTCCCTACTTGTGGAAAAGCTCTGCATTATGACAGAGGCAGTTTAGACCAGAGGTTGTCAGGTGTGCAGCATCAAAGCCACCTCCAACCATGGGCAGTGAGCAACACTTGATGTGAAGCAGTTGACACAGAGCCAAGAAACAAACTTCAGGCCCATCAGGATCCTAAAGTTCAAGTGTTCCCTCCCTGACAGTCAACACTGTTGAGGGCCTGCCTTCTGCAGCTGCTACTGAGCCTAGTAAGATCTGCAGAGACCTACAAGGTACAGCCTCCTGCAGTAACTTTCCGTTCCCCATCTCACTGCTCTAGGGCACTTGGTAACATGGTGTGACCTTTTGCTGCCCTGCAAACACCAGGAAGAACCTGCAGAGTTAAGGGGGTGTTCATACCTGTACTTGACTCTATGCACATGTGCCCTCCTCCACCTTTGTGCATGTTGCTGTGCTCAGTGTGTGGGATCCCATCCTTTGGAAGAAGGATGGTGGTGGAGTTCCTTGGATCACACAGGAGCAGACTAAAACTGCCTGGACACATCAATGCCCCAAGAAAACGCTCAGTCCAGCCCTCCCAATATGTCTCTGTAGCCATCATCACCACTATAAAAGACCCCACAGCCATAGCCTTCCCTATCAAGATTACATCAAGAAGATTAGTTGGGTAAGAGGACAACGGAGAGGAAGGAGCAGGAGAAGCAGATTCCCTGCTTACACACAGTTTCACACACTTCAGCTATGATTTCAACTTGTCAACTGAGCTGAAAGTAGCTTCGCATACACAGCGAAAACTATGAAGGGAGACCTCCCCAGAGTGCATGGACAGTTGGCTGCACTTCAATGATTGAAAAGAAATGGGACTGTATCTTTCACACTCAGAAATTGAGGGTAAATATCTGAGAAAGCAAATAATATGGAATCTAACCAGAAAGGCTATACTGAATACTTGTAAAGACTGCATTTTCAGTTTCTAAATTTGCCAATCCTCTCCTGTTTCTGAAGTGACTATTTGTAGCAAACTCTTCAAAATAAGGCAGAGATTTATTACGAAGAACAGCTAAACCAAACTGTTAAATGATGGCTTAACCCAGAGGGATGCTCTGCCTCCTGTTTTGTCCAACTCCTAGCACCAGACAGCTATACTTTTTTTCTGCTCTGGAGACTGTAGCTTCTTAAAGGTTCATTCACCCTCCAGCTGTTGATCCAAAGAGACATTCTGTGTAGGGAATCTATCAGAAAGGGGTTGGAGGCTTTTGAAAATTCTAATACTTGAAACTCTAGAAATGTTTTAGTGCTTTGCCCTCTCCTGTTAGAGTGTCTAGTGTTTTTCCACAGTGTTGTGATCTTATACAGCTTTTCCTCCCATTGTTGATTTGGGTATTTTTTTCAGTATGCCCTAGAAACTACAGACTGAAGCCACTTGAAGTTTGTCATTGTCCCTGCGGTCTTTCTCTCTCAGCAAAATATTTTTAAAAGATTGATTTTCCTGTAAAAAAATTTGTCATCTTATTTTCATTGTGGTTCCAAGACGTATCTTGGGAAAGCTCTTCTAGTTTGCCATTGCTTAGATTTCTTCATGAGACACAAAATCATACCCACTGAAAGGGTCATGATAATAAATATACATGGAAATTTCACCTCGGAGATGTTGTGGCTTGTCAGTGACATAGGCCACGCAGAGCAATTTGTGCCCTTGCTGTCCTTCTACTTCCTTCTTTTCTTTTGGGATTTTTTCATGCCCAATGAATTTACATCAGGATTTTATTGTTTTTACTCTTACACACATGCCTACTCTACTCTTTATTAAATGCTGCATTTATAGGCACTTTAAAAGCACAGCTCAAGTCTCTCCCCTACGTTGTTTCTATGCAGAGCTCATACTACTTAGTTTCAGAAATTAAAAAATCAATGTGACAGGACTTTCAGGTATATTACTCCTTTCCTTGGGGTAGTCATTGAGAATTCAGACACCACTTTCTTAACCTCAATAATGTGAGGTCCTAAGACTCTCAGTTCACAATAGCAAGAATATTTTTCCAAGTTCTTTTCACAAAGAAAATTTCATTTGGCATCAATACTGTTAGATCTATCAACATAAGTTTTCAATGTTATTTTTGTAAACATAAGATCAGCACGTCAGACCATTGCCAAAAATAGACTGTAAAGTTGTGGCAGGAACCAGGGTAAGGCCTTTTATCTAAATGGCAAAAAGCAAGCACCAGTCTTTGCACACTTCTGGTGCTCTCCGGCAAGGTGGTAAACAGGAAGATAGTCTGCTTTCACAGAGGTTTTATTCTCCTCTCAGCTTTTATGTGAAGATAGCACCTGCTTACTAAAATCCACAGAGATCTTGTAACAAACTGGAGGATATTTTTATATGTTCTAATGAAATTTAGCACATAAAATGTAATCACCCCATTACTGAAACCCTCCCAGTAGGCTGGTAAATGATATTATCCCAATGACATATTTGAAGAAACTACGGCAAAAAGATTATAGACTAAATTTCCAGTAGTGGCTTCTGAGAACTGGGGCTGGAGTGCTATATTCAGTGCTCAGGTGTTAACCTTCCAAAACGTGGCTTCTGTCTTCCCTCCTTACAGGAACTTGCTTGTGAGTGTTGAGTATTTATGACAATCAGGTGGAGAAATGCAGGAAGTGAATTAAAGGCTGAAAAGTAAAGATTATAAATGGTTCTCCTCAGGGCACGGTGCAGAGAGTCAGAGTATGACAGCAGATCCCGGCCACTGGCTTATGCTTATTCTTGGCCAAAAGCCACCTTGGCTAGTTTAACTGCAAAGCTCTGCACTGCTTTGGGGATTGTGTAGTCATCACAGTGCTATCACTAACTGCCTTAAAAGCAACACTACCCATGGCTATGCACAATTCACGTAGGACACTGGGGATCCTGGCCAGGAACCGCAGTCCCAGAGCAGCAGTTAAGGACTGAGAAAGAGCCTTTATCTTCAGGAAAATTAAGTGACAAGCTTTTTCATGTCAGTTACTTCGTGTGATTATGGTCGGGGCTAGGAAAGAGAGAGAGAGATGCATTGGGTAAATTATCTGCCAGCTGAGATTAGCTCTTCCTTTTTGTCTCCTTGATCTTCTTTGTCCTCTTGTCTCCTCAATCTCCTTAGAGTATGGGAGAGAGCAGGCAGAGATTTTGGAGTCACAGTACCACTCTGCACTCTGCCATTCCAAACAACAGAAAAGAGATTAAACAAGCTAATATGCAAAGAGCATGTTCCAGCTGCTCTCCTGACGGGTTTTGTGAATTCTAACTGAAGTTGTCATATAATACCTACAGCAGCCTTTCTGCAACAGTCACTGAACAATTGCTCTTACCACACAGGAGAGCTGCAGCCATTAACGTAGAGAACAGTTTTGTTTCACATCCTCTAGCTGGTCCAAATCAAAATGCTGCTGCCCTCTAGTACTGCCTGTGGAGGGACACCAAGTATTGTTGAGGTCAGCACAACCTTTCTTGCACAGCATCACTTGGTAAACACCTCAGCACACCATTTTCACCCAAACGAGATGTTTGGGTGTCTTAATTGCACCCTCGGAATTGTTGCAAACCCCTCCCAGACCAATCAGACCAGGACTTCACATGGGTGGCCAACACACGGGAATGAAGAGCTGTATTTCCAGGGGTTAACCATAGGAAAGTGCTGAGGAGGCGGCAGATTGTCACGTTCTCCATTTGTAGCAAATGGGAAACTCTTGCAGTAAAATATAAACCACAAGTTTCTGTGTTCTTTTCTTTGATTTGCCCTTAAGATTTAAAAGGCCAGTGCTAACAGTGTTTATAACTGTCCTCTGTGAGCTGAACCAAAATTATCAACTCTCAACCATGGAGGCCACTGGAACGCTCTAGGATGCGTTCAGTTCTTATGGACATATTCTGCTTCAGATGGCAGTCTACCCTGAAAAGTTTCTTGTATTACTGTTTCACCCAGACACATGTAGTTGCAGAAATAAAATCCACATGAGCATAAATCCTTTATTTATGTTGTCCATAACCCTAGTTTACTATACTAACCCAAATGTTGGACAAAGTTCAACCAACAATTGAGGCAGTTCAAACTAACAGGTATGAATTGTTTCAACTGATGACTTAAATTATCCTAATTTAAAATGTGCATAAAGCATGTAAACTTTCCTCTCTGCACTAACCTGCACTTGTTTACAGTTTTATGCTGTTACATGAGTAGAAGCTTTACTTAACTCCTGGACCATCTTCTCAGCTCTGTCAGAACATCAATCTAATTCTCACATTCGTATGCATTTCTGCAAGTTCACAATCTGCAAGAGCGTGACAAATTCTGCATTCCACACAACAGAGTTTGGGGTTTTTTGTCTGTTGGTTGCTAGGCATAACCACATTGTATTATTTAACTATGAAAGAGTATTGCAGTGACAGTTAAGTTGATTTTTCTATTCCAAACATTCTTCTAGAAAAATTCCTCAGCTGCCTGAAGCTGAGAGATGTCAAGAGATCTGTGTCAAAATGTTCTCTAAACAAAGAGACCTTCAAAGAAATGCGGCCACAGGTGTGAACTACTTCCTTTCAAGCACATCTACTAACAATCTCAATGCTAGAGTTAGTCTGAGAAACCAACTCTCAAGCTATTTTTAAATATATTTTCATAACAGAAATCATGTCTCAGCTCAAGAGAAAACTTTCAGAGAGAAAAACATCCTAGTGACATTTTTGATTTGGCAGCCATCTGGATTTCTACAAGCCTGAATTCTGCTGGGGAGTATTCTTTTCTTCTGTTTATAGGAGATCCCTGAGAGAAGTCAGCGCTGACCCTCCAGATGTTGAAATGTTATCCACATGGTAGGATGAACAGTGTTAACTCCTCAGTGCCATCAACACACACAGTAATGTGATGCATTATTGGAAATGATAACACACCGCATTATATGAACTCTCAAACTGCCATGTTGCGACGTCAAATGGCTGTAATTACTTCAAGTACATCAGGGTATGGTGTACCACCTCAGTATAATTACATGTATTTGCTCAAGCGTTATTTTTTTTGACTAAAACTGTCAGCCTGTCATTTTTAAACTGATTACCCAATCCTCCTGGGCAGGTCTCCCAGAGTATGCTGTCTTGTCTGTACAGTGAGTAAGAAAACATTGAATAACAATACTTGGTGATGTGGGGTGGTTGTGTGTGTTTTTTTTGTTTTGTTTTTAACGGTAAAGGATTGTCAGCTGAATGCTGAAATTCTAGGAAAACAAAACTAGCTATCCCAGTACCAGTTCATGTCTGCTGTTTACGCTTTCTTTATAAAAATGGTGTGCTACCTTCAGTTATTTCAGTGGTGCTCTCTAATGAACTAGGAAGAGATATTATTTTCAAATCAGAACTTGCTTCCTCAGGCTTGCCCTCCCCCAGCTCTCTGCAAAGAGGAAACGTTAGTGCCTAGTTCAGCACAACAGAGCAGCACCGCAACAAAATGGAAGGAAAGATGCCAATGTGTTGAGTGCTGAGTCCCATGTGCCCATAGAAAGACACTCTGGAAAGGTGTTGCCAAAGGGGAAGGAAGGAACCAGGGAGCAACCACGAGATGCCACATTTCCAAGGTGAAGCTCACAATGTGATTTGAGCTACACCAAGAGCTTCAAGGAAGCATTCACAGTAGTTGTCAAAACAGCTATTGCCACCAGATCCTAAGAGATTAGCAAATAAATCAAAACCTTCGCAAGAGGTAGCAGCATGGTCTCTGACTTGGCCTATTTTTAAGAACATCTGCAAGGTTATGCTTCCTACATACAGTGAAACAAACACCAGAAGAGAGTTCCAGTTTCTGCATTCAAAAATGTGAAGCTGCTTTCCAGACAGAGCCAGGGGAGTTCATCCTTTCTCTTCCTGTTGTCCTTTTAACAGTGACTCTCCCTTCTCTTCTGGGTTGCTGGCCACCTTCTGCTATGAACATACACTGATTTTCACACTGCCCTTTTATACTGACCAGGACCAACACAGCTGGCTCAGGAATCACCTCAGGAATGTGTTCTATATACATGCAAAACGTTTAGCACTGCACAGCTATGCCATACAGTGCCAGGACTGTGCTAACAGTTCTGACTTTCTGGGAATACTTATCCAATTTAAATTAACATCTTACTGGCAAGTACTCTTAATAGCCTCTAGCAAGAGTTTAAGAAAGTAACCAATAAATATGTTTATGAGAGAGTGGAATGTCACGGAGCAGTGGGGCACGTGACAGTAAGCAGATTTATAAAAGAGAAACCATTTAGGGTGTGATTTGTGCGGTTGTCCTAAACAGCAAAAAAAAAATATGCAAATTCCATTATGCAAAATATTCTTTCACTTTGCAGTCAGCATAACTGGAAATACAGCTTATGGCAGAAGTCAGCATTGCCTCAGACTGCATCTGTCCTCTCCCAAGCTGCAGGTAAAGCGTTTGCTATTCATTCTTGTTCCATTAGACTCTAATTGCACCAAAGCCCATCTGTTATACATAAAATGTAACTACTTTTTTAACTGTTTGCAATTGTTTTATTTATATCAAAGTAACACCTGGACACTCCAATGAAGATTTAAATCTCATTGTGCTTCTTACTGTGCAAATATATTACAAGAAGTAGACCCCATAACTCCAAAATCTAGAACTGAAATAAGAAGTGTGCACACAGAATAGCAAGAGTAATAGGAGCAGTGAAATGAAACAATTTCGTCAAGGTGATCCAGCAGATGCCTTGGTTGGGTTCTTGATTCAGCCATACATATTGTTAGTAGCTTTCTGACATTGAAAATATGATGCCTGCTTGCACTTAATGACTGAAAATGGTGGTATTCTCATGTTATTATCCATTAATATCAGTCCCTCTGGTTATCAAAACAGCTCAGCAGGAAATGAAGCTTACAGAGTAGCAGGGAGTAGTTTTTCCTTTTATGTCGTTGCTTCAGATCGTCCAGCTGTAAAAGAAAGATATGTTATTTGGAGAAAGGAAGGCTAAGTTGTCCATTTCTGATACCCATGAATAAGAAGGATCATTTGCTGATAGCATGTTGTAAAATTCACCCATTTCTCCATAGAACTATGGTAAGAAAATAATAAACGTTATGGACTTCATTCCCCATTTTCTTTATGTGAGCTCTGTGAAACAACATTTCAGAATTAAATAAATGGTGCTTTAAATGACATGTTGATGAAACCATTCAAGTATGAAAGGTCTACTTTCTCTTTCTTACACTTCTGGTGGTTGTTTTCCCTGTAGCATTACTCTCTTGGGGCCTTTAAATTCTCATACAGACTGAAACCCTTCTTATTGTCCTTGCAACGCAGCATGGTCTTCCAAATAGGACCAACGTCCTTGCTATTTGATTTTCAGAAGCTTATATTGTCATATTCTCATTTCATCTGAATGTGGGACTTAATGAATGTTTTACAGAGATTACATATGCGCTGACTGACTTTCCTAGTTATGTACAACGCATACAACTTTACCTTTCTCACTGAGAAATGACAGGATGGATCTATTAACACATACATCCCTTGAAGTCCTTAAAAGTCCTTTTCCACCCCAGGAGGAGGCTGCATTTTAGCAGTGCATAAAATATAATCATCATACATGCATAATTCCTTCAGCTTTTTCTAAGCATTAGCTATTTTTAAATTAATGATTACAACCTGTACTCCTCCAAACTTGTCACCAATTAAAAAATCCACGTTCTTTCAACAGTTGCATAGCTTCACTCTTTCAAAGGATCTTTTACAGAATACTCTGTAATCCTTCTGCAGAGCATCTCTTACCCCCTACATCATTCCTGTTACTATTTTTAGAAGCCAAAGATTTAAATGTATTCTCTAAAATGGAAGATTGCACTTGGTGTAGGACAGATACAACAAAGCCAGTTGAAAAACACAGCTGCTTGAATTCTAGCATATGCTATTGTGAAATCACTGTAGAGGCACATTGGGCCAGTCAGAATCAAGTGAGCGATTTCCCTTCAAATCTTCCAGTCAACCTTAAAATAACATTTGTAGAGCTCTGGGACACTGCTGGACTGCAGATAAGGGCAGCAGGGCTCTTAGAACCCTTTTTGTGTCATGTCACAAGAGCCTCAAGATATATTTAGTATAAATGCTTGATGTTTTGTTAGTAATATAAAGCATGTCAAGCATTTTTCTCAATATTTGAAAATTTTAGAATTTTAAAACTCTTTTCTAGGCTTATTTACATTCCTGGGGTGAAAAGAAAAAAAGAATACATGATAGACCCATTTGCAGCAATGCTTACATGACTTTGGATTAGAGAAGAGCATTACAAGAAGTAAAGAGGAAATACTGTATTCAGCACCCACAAGGTTTGAATGATTTAATGTAGAAAGTGAAAATGGAAAGACAAACATCTTTTTCCCAAAATGTCTCATCTTCTTTAGGACAAACTCCAATTTGTATCTGAACAATACTCCAATACAGTTCAAGTGTTCATATAAAAAATCACAAAAAAAACCCATGTTATGTTCTCT
Source organism: Gallinago jamesoni (assembly GCA_025769975.1). NCBI lineage: Eukaryota > Metazoa > Chordata > Aves > Charadriiformes > Scolopacidae > Gallinago > Gallinago jamesoni. The sequence goes on along the minus strand of JAOQGH010000019.1, from coordinate 19,372,147 downwards.
GGTGCTTTTAGGAAAAAAAAAAAAGTTTCTTTGTCACAGAGTTTGAGGCTTAAGGCCAGGTAGAAAGTGCAGCAGCTGCTCAACAACTATTTGAGGTGAAGCGTAGACAGAGGTACTTTTATACATGGTACTTTTATACATTCACCCCTCCCTTTTCAAACCAGAAACACAGGCAAGATGCCAGGGGCTACAGGCTATGAGTATGTTTATGAAGGGGGAATTCACCTGCCAAATCATGAGCTCCCTGAGCACGACCTTCCATACCCCCTCTTCCAGAATATACTCTGAAACAGCTTCTGCTTGTGTTGCAGCCTAGAAAGATCAGAAACCGTGACCTAGTCCCATGGTCTTCCCTGGACTTTCCCCACTACTGTTATTTGAGCCTGTTCTGTGTCCTGCATAATAATTTTCTATGCACATACAGAGAGTCCTATCATGTACCTACAATACCAACAACCTCTCTTACCCTAGACTGAAAAGGTTCAGAAACTCCTATGGCAGCTTTCTAAACTGATATAAGACCTGATCTGGATGAATCAGCTGACAAAAAAACTAGGAAGGCAAACTTTCTGCTACCAATATTTTTTAACCACAAAGTTTGGATTAATGTTTCTATTTTACATCTTCTCTGTAATTCCTAGGTTTGGAACAGAATTGTTTCACTGCAAATGGTATCTGGCTGCTGAGAACACTCTTTAAAATAATCTTACCTCAGTACAACTTGAGAGTGGGCCACAAAATGTATAGTGGAAAGCAGCAGCTTTTCTTGTTTCTGTTATTACATTACAAAGGTGAATTACCATTCTCATCACCCCTAACGGTAAACCACTTCAATGTCAACATATCTTCAGCATAGCTTCACTGGTTTCACGACACTGCTAAGTGCACGGAAAGTTTGTGCTTCCCAGCCTTGCAATGGTGTTGATTCAGGTATTTAGAATATAAATCCTGTATGTTTTAGCAGAGGGTGGGGAAGCCAGGTCACCGACACAAAGCACAACCGAAAACATAGAGTTAGTCTTCCCAATTTAAAGACAAGCACCTATAGCACGCAAAATTAGAGAGATGGTTTAGAGACGTGTTTTTTTGTTTTTGTCGGAGTTAGGTTGATGGTCGGACTAGATGATCTTAAAGGTCCCTTCCAACCTATACAATTCTTTGATTCTAAACTTGGCACTCTTCCAAACCAGGAGAAAAACTACACATAACATTGTTGTGTTTTGCTTTTTTAACAATTCTTATTATCTTGGAATTGAGTACCATTTTGCTCTTCCTGAAAGCTGGAGCATTTGTTTGTTTTCTAAATTGTAATTGTCGGACATGGTTAGCACGGTTTTCATGAACGCAGAGCTGCAAGAGGCAGCAGAGAGGACTTGGGAGTACTTCTTCAGAGCAGACTGCCTCTCCAGACTATGCTTCTGCTTTTATAGCATAGTCAAAGCAAAGCGAGGTAAGATGACAAACAGTGGCATCTAAGAGATCTCTGGGATCATCAAGAAGTGCAACCATCAAAGAAACCCCTTATGAAACATATTATTCCAGTGGTGTCTTGTTCCATTATAGCCCAAAAAAAGAAATCGGCATTCTTTGGAAATGTGCTGAATGTGAGGAAAATGGAACATTCCTCCCCATCTGCTGGAAATACTCTAAAGTAAATAAGGATGCTAAGCACTGGGCAGAAATACTGGAAGTAATTTTTTAAAATAACAAAAAAGCAGACGCCAATGGAGGCCCCTAGTTGTCCTCCTAGGCTTAGCACTGGAAAGAAATTATGGTTTGGGAAACTAAATCTGCAGATAGCTGCCAGATGGTTAATCATGGTTAGTGGAGAACACAAAGGGCTTTGCTTGATGATTTGGCTTAGCAAAATAACAGTGGTCCCAAAAACCTGAAAATTTTACAGATTCTGAAAGGTCTGCAGTCGGTAAATTTATACAGTCTGGCTCATGAATTCAAACCCTTCATTTAAATGCACGTCAGACCCCACTTAAAAGTTGATTGTTGCCTAGGAAATACAGACTGTGAGGAAAAGCCTTAACAAACTTCCAGTTGAGGGGAACGGTGCAGGGCTTGACTACACTATTAGTACACCACAACCAACCTTAGGCTAAGACAATAAACTACCAGATCTCACTCTGATGTTATTAGTTGCTGGGCCGGGATGCATTTCCCATACCAACATTAGACAACACAATGTTTGCTACATCTGCTACAGTCACCTTGGGTCTTTAGATACTTTACAAAAGAGGTAAAAGTGACCTAGGAAATACAACATTCACAGTAATTGGAGAAATATGTTTCTTTTTCACAGGAGAGTGAGCTGTATGGCCGTTCTACAAATGTAATCAGAAACTGACAGAAATCCCAGAGGTTTTAGTGCAAGAAATAAAGCAGACTGATACGTCGAAATTTGGTGGGGTTTTAAAGCAGTTTATTGTTTAAAGCAATTTATTTTAAGCAATTTATAACATTCTTTGTGTTAGGTACATAATAAAAGATATTTTTTCTTTTTATTGCAGAAGCTAAAATTTATATACTACCCAAAATACAGTTGTCAGAGCCACATGTGTTCTATATCTCTTCAATAACCTTGTTACTTGATTTTTCCTCCTTTTTACCTTAACAATTTTTGGTCCTTTTCAGACAACTTACTTTGCTGTTATTATCCCTAGTTCTTTTTTTAGCACTAGGGTTTGACTTGAATAGGAAGTGGATTTACTGTGTTTCCTTTCCTTTCAAGCTGCGTGTGTCAGTCAGTCAAGCACTAAGCATCCTGTCCTTGTTTTCATGTTTTCCATTTCACTTCATGAATATACTAGAGCTTCATTTCATAAAGGAATTGACATTAGTGCACTCAACAATGTTTCAAAAACCAAGTAACTGAAAAGATACACATGATTAAAAATGTACTGTTACAGGCTCAAAATGCAGACAACCTCTGTTACTATGACTTTTCTTTACATTTGTAGTTATATCTCACTAACCTATTTTTGGAAAACTGAAGATGAAAACTGACCTTGTAAAAGACAACGAAAAAAATGTAACTTTGGTGAGACCAAAATTTCTCTCTATTTCTTCTTTTATACATTAAGCTTTTCCAAGGAAACTTTGTTTTCCAGTCTCCATTTGTACATGGGAAACTTTCAAAAATGCTACTTGGGCATGACAGTTTTGTGCACACAACAGATGAAATTCCCTTCCAGAAAATGAATTACATCTGACAGAGCGTCATTTTTTGTCTGCATTTTAGACTCATCTGCAAAAAATTAGTTCAACAAAGCTAGCACGTATAGACCAACCTCATTTAACACAGACACACTGCATTATCAGTATGGTACTTTCACAATCACACCATATGCCTGTAGGTAATTCAAAATGTCTTGACTGTTATAATTGCAAATTAGTATTTTCTTCTTACTAATTCCTGAGCAGCATCCTGTCTTAAGAGCACAGTGACAGGTGTATTTCCACTCCTTCATAATCTGAGTTTCATCCTCCCTAACAGTACTTTAGAAAGGGATACTACACTTTAAGCATGGGCTATGACTAAAATCCTTGCGTGAAAGTCACATTGTAAGTTAAAGATGAAGCAATATAATTCTTACAACAATTCATATTCTTGAGGATTTTCCTGTAAATCATTACAAATCCATGCTGCTGACCACTTAGGTTCCATATAAACAAGAGGGGTTAGTCAAGGTCAGCAGAACCCTGCAGAATTTAACGGGAGTTCAGTCCAACTGCTACTGTACTCAATAGCAAATTCCTATTGCTTTAAATGAAACCAGAATTAGGACCATTATAAACTCATAATCACGCTTAACTTCCTAACAGTGGCTGAACATTTAATTCCTCAGAGAACATCTTTACCCTACAGGGTCAAAAATAAAACACCCATTAGCTTTGCCGATCTAGAATTTGTAAGTTTCACTTCAAGGTTGAAGAACCAAACCAGCAAGCCCTTAATACAATGAAAATCTTGCTATGATTCTGCAATATAATTGTATCATCAAGATGACTTCATGTTCCTACCGATGAGAACACTGAAAACATACTGGTCATGTTGACTCCAACTAGTCTTAAGGAAAAAAAAGAGGAAAAAAACCAACAAAACAAAACAGTGATAAGGCTATTACCAACTGAATTTTTTCATCTATGAGCCAGCATCCATGATACAAAAAGGCATACAAAAATCCTAAATCATGACCCAAAAAGCTTCTGCCAAATTTATTATTCTTTTGTGCAGTTGACTGTTGGATTGTTAGGCTACATTCCTTTTCTCAAGAAAGGCATAACTGATTAATGAGCAGGCCAGAAGTTGTTTCTTGAGCTGGCTGGAAAAGTACCTTCTTACAGCACAGTACATACTCACAATGATATTTAAAAAATAAGTATGTCAGTTACCACTTTAGAGCTATCAGGCTTACAGTCTGTGAGCCAACAAACCTAATCTTGATCGGGATCCAGCTTTGGATAATTAACTTCTTCCTGTCTGCAAAATCCCCCTGCACAATCAGCTGGATACAATTTAAGGCTTCACATTATTAAACAGTTGTTACATTCACCCCAGACATGGCTGAATTCGATCATCTGTAAAAGGGACTTCTAACACACAGAAATAAGACTGAACTTTCTGTCTTCAACCCAGACTTTTTTTTTTTTTTAAGGTAGGGACAAAGAATTTCTGCTTATAGAGAAAAGAAGTGTGTGAACACTGAGAATGGTTTCCCCTTATCCCTCAGATACAAGGGTCAGCAACTTATCAAGGATTACATGTCAGATTGCATTTTTCTTTTCTAAGTCAGTGGTTGAACTTGCTGGAAAGAACTCGGCGGGAGCCAGGAACTGCTGCTTCCCAAGGGGCAAGACCCCACCACCGTACAGTCAATAGTTCATCTGACTGTGAGGTGCTAGTTTCTGGCCACCACCGAGTCCTAACACAGGCAGTGAGGGCAGTGGCTTTTTAATCACATTCCTTTTCTTCGCAGGCTGTATTTGCCCCTGGTGCCTCTGTCTGAGGCAAGGGTTCCCACAGATAACAGTCTGCAACACTAGCCCACCTTACCAAATTTGCTTCCTGACGTGGAGACGTACCCTGGACGACACTAAAATAAAGCCAGATGCAAAAGTCAGGAGAAGGAAATGCAGTTGAGCAAGTAAGGAAAAAATACTTAAAAAAAAAAAAAAAAAAAAAAGCTCTAAAGCTCTAAAAGAAGACAAGGCAGGAAAAGGGGAGCCTGACGCCTAAAGCACTGCAGGACAGCAAAGACAGCAACTACCAGATCATTCCTGGGAACACTGAATGTCCTAAGAAACCTCGAGCTACAAATAACCTGGCAAAGTAACTTTAGACCATAACTTACACAACATTTGAGGAGCTTTCCCAGGGGTGGGAGTGGTACACAAAGGCACTAGAGGCCAGTTTTTTTCAAAATGAGATATGAAATACATCTTTACACTAAACATGTAATTGCTCCATAGCAGATGGGAGCTTATTGTGAATATTTTGCTGTATTTCTAGGCATTCTCTGATTCTGTGATTAATGGTCATGTGACCATGTCTATAAAGTATGAATATTCTCAGTGATGCACAATTAATATTGTAATAAGGTATGCATAAATGTAACATTTAAAAAAAACCAAACAACCAAACCAAAAACAAAAACCAGCCCAGAAAGATGTTAAAGTTTCTTCTCCCTAGGTTTGCCATAGCAGAGTCTCAAGGCAATAGTCCAGAGAAAAAAAAATTTATTTGAGCAGTACAGCAGAAAGGACAGCCTACAGTGGCAGCCTCCAGAGAGGGACCCAAAATTCCTGGGCAATTGCACCCTTACGATCTATGGGTCCACCCCCCACACTCTTCACGTGCCTTGCCTGCACCACCTGCTCCAATGGGATTTTGTGGTCTGGGGTCTTGTTGTTCCATATTGGATTCTGTCTCCAGGCAGAACGGACCCGTTACCTGTTCTTATCTTGTTGAGGCACATCCTGCACCAACAGTAATAGTTTCCTTATCTCCTGGTTTGTACTGGTCTCAGGGCCTACTCTTATGTAAGTACAAGTCCAAAAGAAGTGCAGCTTATCTATCTAGGTGAAAGTTCGAGGCTTGCAGCCTAAGGCTTCAGCAACTTTAGCGACTTATACTAAGTGAGTTATATATAAGTAGTACACCAGTGCAGCCTAGCATTATTTTTAACTCTAATTATTAACTCTAAATCATTAATTTTATTTAAACTAAACCACTAATATTCCATATTCCTTTACAAAGACCTGTTGAATATACTCCAGTAACCCTATAAATAGAATGGATTGGACAGTACGTGAACTAATAGCCCAATCTTCAGTGATAAGCTAATGATTATCACAGAAGTGTAAAATACTTCAGGAAATAGTTTAGAAAGAAAGCTCTGAAGGCACTGTGCTACAAACCTCCTCTCAAAGCTCATATCTCTCTCCCATCTTCAGCTCATGGGAGAACAGTGCACTCAGCACACTCAAAAATGAGATTACTCAACTTCACACTAACGTTTCTCAAACATTTCATTTAAAAGATCCTACATATACTACTGCTGTTACATGATGACACGCATGTAATATACAGTGTGAAGTTGACAACAGGAAAATACCAACATAATTTGAGAAATTTTTGACAAATCTAATGTATCAAAAGTAATTTGTTAACAGGTCCTTTTGATTCAAGCTTATCAGGTAATTAATGAGTGACGTAAGAATTTATAAGCATTTCTGAAATACATTTATTCACATTGCTAAGGATTGCATATAAAAAATCAGGTTAGTGAAAATGTTAACACCTCTTTTATCATTGGTGAATGAAATATTCTTTTAGCTGATATTTACTATCACAGACAGTCATATAATAAAATTCAAGTAATAGTTTATGAACTATTACTTTGCATCAAATACTAGCAAGCAGTTTCATAAAGGATCTGTTCAGGAAAGGCACTAAAATATTAACAAGAGCAGCTCACGTATTTCAGGATATATTGATACTGACATGACTGGAACCCAGTCTTGAATACATATGTATCTTCAAGAAGATTCTCCCTCTGCTTAATCAGCTATAGACAAAATATATTTAAGTCAGACTTTACATACTGAATGACAAGTGGCCCCAAGAAAGGAAGGGCAAAAGAAAAGACGCAGGAAATTGACAAAGTCTGTAGTTTCAATAACAAATTGGTTTATAGGCTACGTCTCTTACCACTAATGTTTGTCTGCCATTTCCTTTAATCTTTTAGGATCTGTGATTCTGGGAGAGCATCTGTATTTTTCTACATGTTTATATAGCAGCAAGATAATGAGCTCCTAGTCCAGTCTGGGAAATGTGACTGCTACAACAAAACCAAAAAGAAATCACAAAAACTACAAAATTCTGTTATTAGAAGTTAAAGCTTGATAACAAATATTCATACCAGAATTTCACATAACAATGACAATTTCTAAATTAAGGGTCTAGGAAGAATGCTTCACAGCTCAGTGCAAGAGACGCTTTCAGGCAATTATTCATATCTCTCTGGTTTATCTCTTAAAGCAAGCTTTTACTGCTGTTAGCACTACAGAGGAGTTTTGGTACTGAGAAATTTGGCTTGATTTTGCGATGCTTTATGCATAATCATTATTATTTTTGTTTGCTAAATTGTGTCTGCAAAGCGCTTGTTACTACAGGTGCTGAGACAAGAGGAAAAGGAACTCTGTGTAATTTCAGATTTTTTGCCAGAATTTCATTTGTTATATAGCTAAGGGATAGTATAAATGTGAGACACAAATGCTCTTACCCAATTAATCTTCTCCCTAAGATGATCCTTAGAAGGAATTATTTTGATGGATTGATCCTGGACAAGTTGTAAATATAACAGCTATATTTAAGATCATGCTAAATGGAGCAGAAAAAAAGAGGAAAAGATATGAAAGTAAGGTAGGCAATGGAAGAGAAGAAAAAGAGCACAAGGAGATAAAAGAAGAACTCTTAATAAATATTAAAGAATAATGGTAGAGGAAGGAGAAGAGAATATAGATCAGTGAGACCAGAAATGTAAAATGCAAAGAAAATCCTTAAAGGTAATGAAGCATATCCAGCAAAGATCTTTATCTGTATCTTTATACCACATATAAAGTTGCAGTATGAATTGACTAATATAAATCATTATTGTTTCTTTTATTTTCCAATGAATTCATAAGTTTCCTGGCTACCTAACTATATTGTTCACTCCAGATTTAAATTATTTAAGACCTGTAGCAGATGGAAGCTATACCACAGTCCAGTATGTCTTAGCAATGGGAACTTACAACTGAAAGCCTGTGTTCTCCTTTGTTCTCCTCCATTCTATTGCTTGCTTCATTCTATATATACACACCTTTTGTGCTGCACTTTTGTGTACAAATTCCTATATTCCTTGTATCTCTTAGTTACACATTCACACACAAATAAACCTGGCATGCTGAATTTTTTTACTATTTTTTTGATCGTTTCTATTCTCAAGTGTTCATTCCTTCATCATATGATGTTGTTACTCTTTCTCATGAATGCACTCACTTTTTGTGACGTTACTCTATCAGTAAAGTTCTCAGAACTGAATATATGTTTCTGTGCATGGCCTTAACTGCCCTGAATAGCATTAGTCAATTTAACTGTAAGGCAGCAGTGCATGAAGAGTTCTGTAACACAGAACTTGGCTTCAGTTTTATTGATGAGAATGTACTTTCCCAGCCTTTACTTGTAGCAACAGGCTCCGGCCTTTTGTGCTTTGTTTCTTGCTCAAGCAGAAAACTTCAAGCACAAAGCTGTCAAGATCCCTTTTTTAAAATGTGTCACTTTAAGACAATTAACTATATATCATTGCTGATAGCTCTCTTCCTGGAAATCAAGTGGTGTCTCACTTTATTGATTTCTGTCTAACCGTAGGTATAGCGTGGAAAACTACAAGAAGGATTTGTCAGTAGTTTGCCTGCAACAGAATTTTTCTCTCTAAGCTCGATAGACACTGTTTCTTCCCTTAGTGTCTACCCTCCTATACTGAGAAGTCACAAGCTGTAGTATGAGAAAGTCTGTGTTTCCAGCCCTAACAACAGCTTAATTCATACACAGCGTGCTGCAACAGATCTCCAGAGGCTGGGTGTCACCCCAATGTGTGAATTCACAGGAAGCAAATTTATGATTAAAGAAAGTCAAGCTGAATTATTTTCTACTGCATAAAGGTTCTTATACCACAACCACCCTGCTGGATACTTTGCAGTACCAGACAGCATGACTAGCAGTTATGAAACACAGCAACTTAAAGCACAAAGTTGTTGTTTGTTATTACAGCTCCTCTTTGTGCACAGGAATGTGCACACTGTTTAAGATATAGCAAATTTGTTAATGTTGTGTTGTTACGTGATCCTGCTTTCCTGATATAAATCACAGAATCAAGAATGGTTTAGGTTGGAAGGGACCTTAGAGATTATCTAGTTCCAATTGCCCTGCTCTTTGCACATAGAGGAAGGATGATGAGGTCAGCAATAGTTCATATTTAGAGTCATTCCACTAGCTAAGACCAGCCCCTCACACAGACAAGTTTTAGCCTTAGTATGGAGAACTCCATTATGCAATGGAGTAACCACAGTGTGGAGGCTGGAGTCGGGCATCCCCTGTGCTGTCCCTGATACGCTCTGCAGTTGAGGACCAAGAACACGAGCTCCATTTGAAATTCTGTGCCTTGTAAGCCAATTAGCATACAACCTGAAGAGGCATGTCATGTGATTTTGTTCTTTAATAACTGGAATATTCTTACAGTCTGTCCAAAACACAAGGAAGGTCTGAATAACCATGGCCAGTAACAATCTGACTAGGACTGCTCCCTTGCTCACTGGAAGGACAGAATTACATCCATATAACACAGATTGGCTGTGAATATACATACCATAACAAAGGAGACTGAACCATGGCGTTGAGTTTTCAAAATACCTTTTTCTATTGCTAGAATCACTTCTGCCAGCCTATGTTCAGGCTCAGCTCAGCTGTTCTTCACACATTACCTTATTTTGTCCAAATACTAGATTACCTTAGCCACAAAAGACTGACATTTTCTTGCGTATTTGTTATTGGCCATAGCGCTCATTAAAGTCTTTATGGCCAAGTAGGAAAGACAATCCCACTCATTTTGAGGGCATCTTCCTTTCCTTTTTAATCATCTTCTGCTACTCCTGGTTGGGTCTTCTTGTCCACTGTCCTAGAGTTCTGCCTTAAACATTGTCCAAGAACATGTCTACGCTTTGGGCTGTGTATGCAGAATCACTCTGAAGTTTTTTTTTCTCTAGCAGCTGCCAAAAACATACGAACCTCATGGGCAGCTCACAGTTGTGGCATAAATGACTCCAGCATGTCATAACACCTCCAGCTTCATTCTTAGCTACCAGTCTGAATCAGCACTTGCTTGCAGTGAACTGCAATTCACTTTATCACTCATTCTAACTTAAGCATTTTCTGTTTGACTAATTTAATACTTTTCAGTATTTTTATTTTATCTTCACTGATATTTCATATTTGCTTTCTTTGATTTAGAAGCCTTTTCATTTTTCTGGTCTCACTTTTGGCCGCCTTCTTCCAGTGAAGGTCGGGCTCCTTTTTTTTCTGCCCACTATCTTTTTTTTTTTGGAAAAAAACCCACCTAGCAACATGTTCCATCAGTCAAAGCTTCCAGACTAGGTCTAAAATGACATTACCTGTAAAATTTCCACCCCAGAAAAACAATCAGATTGCTAGGTTTTGCACCACTCTGTCAGATGTGCCACTATTTTTCAGTGGGATACAACCAATCTTCTTTCTGTTCCACATGCCCTGCTGCAGCTTCATGGTGTTGTCATTCCTAGTCCCAAGAATCACAGCAAAACAACTGGGTCAAGTCCTCTTCAACAACCCAGAGCTTTCCTGTGAAGCTCACCCCGTGTGGAGGAGTGAACTATCCCCATTTCTAACTTGTTTCAATGGTCACAAGATTTTCCTGAACCGCTGAACCTGTTACAGCTCTACAGACCCTTACTGAATTTTGCAGTTGTCCCCAGTCTCAAATTTTAGCAACCTACTGAGCTCAGTAATGCTAAAGAATGAGGATCGCCCTGTTGCCATATGCATCACTCATTGCTTGATGCACCCAGTGCCATGAAGTATCAAGTGGACTTGCTTTTGCCTAGGTTGTACATAAAGGGCCTGTGCAAAGCTCATGAAGTTAAACATGGCCAAGTGCAAGGTCCTGCACATGGTTTGGAGCAGTCCCAAGCACAAATACAGGTTGAGCACAGAATGGATTGATAGCAGCCCTGATGAGAAGGGCTTGGAGGTGTTGGTTGATGAGAATCATAGAATGGTTTAGGTTGGAAGGGACCTTAAAGATCATCTAGTTCCAACCCCCCTACCATGGGCGGGGACAGCTCCCACTAGACCAGGTTGCTCAAAGCTCCATCCAGCCTGGTCTTTAACACTTCCAGGGATGGGGCATCCAAAACTTCTCTGGGCAGCCTGTTCCAGTGCCTCACCGCCCTGAGTGAAAACGTTCTTCCTGATATCTAATCTAAATCTACCCCCTTCCAGTTTGAAGCTATTACCTTCATCCTATCATTACATGCCCTCATAAAAAAGTCCCTCTCCAGTTTTCTTGCAGGTCCCCTTTAAGTACTGGAAAGTCTCCCTGGAGCCTTCTCTTCTCCCGGCTGAACAACCCCAACTCTCTCAGCCTGTCTTCCTAGGAGAGGTGCTCCAGCCCTCTGATCATCTTCATGGCCCTCTGCTGGACCCACTCCAACAGGTACATGTCCTTGTGCTGAAGACTAAAGCTGGATGCAGTACTCCAAGTGGGATCTCACCAGAGTGGAATAGCGGAGCAGAATCACCTCCCTTGATCTGCTGGCCACGCTCTTTTGATGCTGCCCAGGATGTGGTTGGCTTCCTGGGCTGTGAACGCACATTGCCGGCTCACATTGAGCTTCTCATCCACCAACACCCCCAAGTCCTTCTCCTCAGAGCTGTTCTCAATCCATTCTCCAGCCAGCCTGTATTTCTGCTTGGAATTGCCAAGAATTCCATTCTATGATTCTATTTGATTGATTGCAATAGTGGCTGCTTGGCTGAGTGAACTTTACCCCTATGTCACAAGGATTGCAAACACCTACTTGCTCTAGGGAAAAACCAATACCCTACAATCTTCCTCAAAAGGAAGCAATGAATTACCAAGCCTGTTTTTTGCTGCCACTAAGTAGGTCATGTTTGATAAGTTATAAAGCTGGGAAATGCTGTGACCCTCAGTAAATTATTTCCAACAGTTACATCATTGACCTGGTTTTGGCTGGGGTAGAGGATTTTTCCAGCTATTGCTGGTATAGTGTTGTGCTTTGGATTTAGGATGAGAATAATATGGATAACACTGATGTTTTATTAGTTGCTGCACAGTGCTAACACAAAGTCATGGACTTTTCAGCTTCTCATATTGCCCTGCCAGCAAGGAGGATGAGGGTGCACAAGAAGTTGGGAGGGGACACAGCCAGGACAGCTGGCCCAAACTGGCCTAAGGGTCAGTATTCATTCATGGCATATGCCATGCCATATGACATCATGCTGAACAATAAAACTGGGGGAAGTTGTGGGGGTCAAGAGGGTGCAGACACTGCTTGGGGACTGGCTGGGCATCAGTAAGCAGGTGGCCAGCAACTGCATCACTTGTTTTGTATATTCTTTTATCATCATTATCATTTCCCATTCCTTTTCTGTCCTATTAAACTGCCTTTATCTCAACCCACAAGATTTATCTTTTATCTGATTCTCTTCCCCATCACACTGCGAGGGGACAGAGCAAATGGCTGTGTGGTGTTTAGCTGCCTGCTGGGTTAAACTGTAACAATCATCCATTATTTATCTTGCTACTGCCTCCCAGCCTGCCTCTTCCCTTCTTCTTCAGGAGACTTTACCATGACTTCATGACCTATACGACTTCAGCACAAGTGTCTGCTACTGTTCTGGCCATCCAGGCAAAAGGGCTAGTCCTCTCCACTCATGGGGATTAAAAAATTACTCTTTAACTGTTAAAGAATGTCAGAAGATGGAGATCCACCTTAAGTGTAAGGATACTGAACACCCATATTTATAAGTTCAAGTTCAGGACAGTCATACAAGCTGAGATATCATCACTTCAGCAAGAGTATTGGATGTGTCACTGAACCTCCCAGATGAATAGTTCCATATAATGATTCAGCCATCCCACAGAGTCAGAACATTGCCATTAAAGGGTCTTGTTGTTCAGCTTCTCCATGACTGAAAAGTTTTCCCCCACACGCTGTTATGACAGCGATCCATGGCCAACAAAACCACGTGTCCAGGACTGAGGAATATTTTCACACCCCTGATGTATCTATGGGATGTTTTATGTCCTTATAACAAGATAAGAATACATTCCAGAAAGATCTCTTCCTCTCTGTGGCACATATATTGTAGGATTCAGTAAATTCTGCATTGACTGCAGACTTTGTCACAAAACTTGTTACAAAACTGCTGAAATGATCCATAACGAGTAGTACAAGTTTCATCCTAGGCATTCTCTAACAGCATCTCTAAAAATATAACTGCTCCCACAGTCAAGCAGCTACCCAGAAACCTTCACCAATCACAGAATGTTTTTCAGGTGTTACTGCCCATCACCATATTCCCAGGCTATCCCCTTCTTCCTGGGGTTGAAACTAACAAGAGGGTGTGAAGGCATGCTCCACCTGCCTAAATCCTAGCTGTGGATGACGGGAGCTTGGAAATATTCTATGTTGGCCTGATCTGAGCACTGTGCTGGCACAAAAACTGGAACAAAAATGAGCAGTCAGTCAATTAATCTCAAAAACCTTCCAATTCCTGACAATTAACTTCCTTTTATTCTTGCCTCATATATTTAGTAAATTCAATAGACTAACTTAGTTCATAAAATGCTTAATTCAATGTACAGATTAAAATGCTTGTTTGCAGGAACACTTAAAATATGGTCAGAATTTTTAATTTCTCTAGGTATTTGAAACTTACTGTTAAGTCACTGATGCTTACAGTACCTATATATCAGTACTGTATTGCATATACAGTAAGTATATAGGAGTATAATGTGTATCAGTAGGGAAGAACATAATGCAGTAAAACAAACTAAAGAGTCTTTCAGGAAATCATCCATGTGCAGAAAATGAGCAACAGGCTTGAAGGACATAACTGTTTTCTCTACCTGGGATCCTAAATGTTCTGATTCTATCAAATGGCAATCATGATGCTATTAATTTGTTTTTACCTGCTTGCACCAGAAAATGCCTAGTGATATTGTAAGAAGAGTCAGATTTTTGGTGTATTATTGAAAGCACAGTCTGTATATTTTGAAAGGCCACAGTCCAGACAATTTATTTTATTCTACAGGCTACAAGACCCCATGCCAGAATGTAAGCATTAACAGCTCCCATGGACCATGTTGTTTACATCAGCAGAGGGTCTGGCCCAGTGTTTGTGACCACAGTTGAGTTTCACCTTCACCATCAAGATTAAAAATAACGCATTTATTACTAGCAAAGATGCTGACACAGAACTAGAAATCACTGCAATATGAACAATCCTCCTGTTAGATTAAAACCTTAGGTTTCGTAAGCATAAAAACAAAACTCAGCCCAGAGTGATGTAGTGTAATTGCCCAAATCATTCAGTCCTGCCTGTGAAAGAAGGAAAAGATTAATAGAGACTATATTCGGGATAGATAGTGATCATTTAAGAAAAATATCTTACCACATTTCATTCCATTTACTTCCTTTAGATGTCAAATTACTTCCTCTGAGAAGCACAAGCCAAACAGTAACTCTGACTGAGAATTACTGGACTATCAAGAGCAACAAGATAAACTAAGTAATCAACAGGGGCTATTACAACTGTCTTCAGGTCATCCACAAGGTCAGTGGAGATCCCACCATCCCTGTTGCAGTTAGGGTTGGTAGTAAACAAAGAACTGACTTGTGCCTGCTTACTGACACCACAGAGAAACAGGACTCAGGGTGTCTGTTTCTTTATACTTTTACAAAAGGTTCTGAAGGGGAGATAAGGTGTATAGGAAAGCATGCTGTCATCACTTTCCAAACCAACAAAAAAATATTTGGGGAAGCAACTCATCTTAGAAGAAAAACTCACACACTACTAAATAAAGCAACTAAATTGTTACTATATTAATGATATTTTGTGCCAACACAGAAAAATTAAATACAATTGCTAATTGCTTTGCTCTTCTGTGCAACTTCAGCTATGTGGAAATACTTTTACATTAAATCTATAAATAGCCTGTGAAATACAAGAGCTTTTGCTTATTTGAAGAGTTACAATACAACACGTGTCATATGTAAGTGTGGACTGAGACAGGATTAGTTTTGATGAGGGGGTGGCAGGGGGGTGTTGTTCTACAAGTTCTGGCAGTAAACCAGGAATCGCTTCAGGCTATTGGATTTCGGAATAAGAATGTCACAAGAGGCTCTCTGTTGGTTGGGGGAAGGGAGGAGAGTTGAGCATCTACTCCTGGAATGTCTGTTTAGCAGCAGAATTCTAACGATCTTACATGACTGTCAATCTACCAATTATACATGATTCTCAAACTGTAAATATACATCAACATAAGCAAAAATACACCACCATAATCTGAAGAGAAAGCAAAAGGGACAAATCATAATGCTGAAGTACTTTTTTTTGTAATGAAGAAACTGTGAAACTTATATCCCCAGATGTTAGTTGTCCTGAAACATGAAGAAGACTTTGAACACCAAAAACCTGTAAGATAAGATACCAAGGACTGGAAAGGAGTATTGAGTGTAGAGACCACCAATGGGAGAAACAGCAACACTGCAAGCACCTAAGGTTGCTGGAAAGCACATCAGATGTGAGTAGGGACACTGAAGTAATAAATTTAATCTACAGGTTAGATAAATAGCTATCAGAAACTTTTTAAGTCTAGACAATTTTGTCGTGTGGAAAGCAGAGGAGCTAAATAGCCTCTGAAGTGCACATCCAGCTTTACTCTGTTATGTATAAAATACATAACATTCTCAGAGTTGGTAACAAGGTTTGGGGGGGGGGGGGGAAGGGGGAGGGTAAATAGTAAACCATCTCAGAAAATAAAAAAAAATCAAACATAATCAGAGATTTATACTAAACATGTGAGAATCAGGTTATCTTCTACTATCTTCTTCCAAAGTTCTTAAATCCTGTTAGCAGCTCACACCAGCCAATGTTTGAAACAGGATATTAGACTAGATGCCCTGTTTGGCTAGTCAAGCTCCCTATGCCCCTGAAAAAGTAATTAAAAAAATAATATAGCTCATATCCCACTCAGGCTCAAAGGTAATTTAAGAAATAAATGGGCAAATGTCTAAAGTATATGGCAGAAAGTAACTCGGGCATGCATCAGTGATATCTGCAATTATTATTTCCTAACTAGAAACAGCATACTTTGACTCTCTTAGCACAGTGTCAGTTTGTCGATGTGGCACTGAAATGTGCTCCTTCTCACTCGTGAACTGGAAAAAATTAATCTGGAATGAAGAGGCCATCGTACAGCACATGACTGCGTCCCATTTTAAAAAGTCATTTTTCAGGGTTACTGAACGCAGAAATGTGCCAGTATAGCTAACCAGCGAGGTTAGCCCAGAGGCTTCCCTGCACCCTGATCACATGAACAATCTATTTTAAGGGCCAGTTCCTAGTAACCCAGCCTTCCACAAACACCTTTTCTAAGGGCTGCTCTCGATAACAGCGTTGTGCTAGCACTGCTACTCCTGATAACTCTTCTCCAGCCGCTCCTGCTCCCAGGGGAGCCTTGCGAAACGCCGGGAAGGCCGCTCGCTCCTCAGGCCCGCCCGGCAGGACAACCTCCGCACAGGCCCGGCCGGCTGAGGGCCGGCAGAAGCTTCCAGAGGCCTCGCCGGCGGCGGCGTTGGCAGGGGCCGAGCTGCCCCCAGCGAGGGGCCCCGCGGGTGCCGCTCGCCGCGCAGGTAAAAGCCGTGGGATGGGAGGTGGGGAGGGAGGAGACGACGGAGGTGACTGGGTTCACGCCGCCCTCCCCGGGTACCGGGGCTCTCCCGCCCCTCGTTTGTTCTTAAACACCTTGAGGGGGGGAGCCTTTCTCCGCGGAGAGGCAGCGGGGGAGAGCGCAGGCAGTGCCGGGCAGATGGCAGCGGGGGAGGGCACCCTCCTCCCCTCTCAGCCCACCGCCACCGCCCTTCCCGCCGGCCGCGCGCGCTCCCCTCGCGCCCGGGATCCTGGCACCGGCCGGGCGCGTTACGGGAAGCCCCGCCCCCTCTCGGTGGCGTCACGCAGCCCCCTCCCTCCCCACCCCTCGCTTCGTGCGCCAATGGCGGCGCGGGTGGAGGAGGGAAGGAAGGGCGGTGGGAGGGAGGGAGCGTGACCGGGCGTGGGGCCGCGCGTGCGGGACAGCGGCGCGATGGCGCGGGGCGGCGGAGCCGTTATTTAGGGGCTGGCGGCGGGCGCGGGGCGCCGTGAGGCGGCGCCGGGGTCAGGTAAGGGCCGGGGAGGGCTCACAGCCGTGGGCGGTTCCCCGCTTCTCCTTGGTCTCCTGTCGGCTTCTTCGCTGCCTCTTTGAGCCCCTCTCCCTTAGGGGCGTCCGCCGGCGGGGGCCGCGGCGGGCCTGTTCTTCTTCTCCGGGCTTGGCCGGCCGGGCCGGGCCGTGCGCCGCGGGCGGGTGGGCGGGCGGGCGGGCGCTCAGCTAGGGTTGACTGGGAGGTGTTGGGGATGTCGGCAGCTCTGTGCCGCTCGCTTCCCGAGGCGATCCCTTGCCTTCCCCGTCATCCGCGGTCCGGCTGCCTCCCTCCTCGAGTGGGGCCGGGCTGTGAGGGGGCGCGTCTGGCCTCCTCTCGGCTGGCGCTGAGGGAGCCGGCGCGGCGGTGGCGGCGCTTGAAATGCCAATATGGCCTCGCTCGCTGACTGGCCGCTCGGCCTACTCGGTGAGGGGGCCCGAGAGGCTGTCGAGGGTCTCTTCTTGCCGGTAGTACCAACTGCTTGAGGTGCCCCACCCGCTGCCTTTCCCTTCTCCGGGTGCCGCCGCACTGACCTGCCGGCGCGGCGGGTGAGACCGAAGATGACCCCGGTTTTTCTCCAGTGCGGTGGTTGTTAACACCGACAGCCTCAATTAATAAAGTTGCTGCGACCCTCCCTGGACTCATGTCTTTAGGGCTTTTTCAGCTCTCTGATAAACTTGGGCATATTATCAGCAGGCGTTTTCTTGTTGGAAAGCGTTGTGCTTTGTTGTGTTCACGCCGAGTGGCTTAATCTGGTTGCCAGAAGGTGGAAAACTGCTGGCCTTGGCAAAAGTGCACACTACCAGAGGGATTAATTTCCTGAGGAACTGGGGAGGAGCGGGTACAGTGGGCTGCCTGAGTTGTCAATGAACTTCTGATGTGCTCCTGAGCTCCAGCTATTCTTGCAGTGGGTCTCTCATGCTCTTCCTAAAGAAAAACGGTGTCATTATCATCATCTTGCAGATGATGAGGTTGGGGCACAAAGGAAAGCGGTCTGCCAAGTGTGCTGGCAGTGCAGAGAAGAATAAATCCCAGCCTCGGCTTTCATCCTTGTTTTAAACTTACTAGGTGATTGCCAGCTGGTGGCTGCTTGTTACTTCTGAGGCATTTCTGAAGGAGAAACCTGGGAATAGAATTACGTGGGGGTTATAGTTCTGTCATCTGTGATCTACCCTGTCACTGAAAAGCGGGGAGGGGGGAAGGGGGCCTACAACCTGAATACTTTTGGGAGTTCTGGGCTTTTTCTTTCACTCTTTTTTCTCTTGCAGAACGTAAAATGTATACTTCTCTTCCTTAGTACTGTTACTTTAAGAGGAATAACGATATGTAAAAGATAATCTGTTAAAAGTGTGTAACTTCTGAATTTAATAAACTTTTAATCTGTATGTTGGTGTATCACAATAGGAAAGGATGATGAAAATCTGACATTACTTCCTAGAAGTAAAATGTTAAAAATAAATATTAGTCTCCTGTTTCCATGTCTAGAAATGTGTTCTCTTCAAGTAAAGCCTATATATATATTCTTTGGGATGAGGGGGGAAGATGCATGCACTTATGAAAGTCTGTACACAAAATGGAGATAAACTGTCTCCTGTGCTTCTCTGGAGGATTAACACTAGTGCAGTTGAAAGAAAATAAATAAACTTCTTGGCCAATTCTTTTAGAATGATTCTTATATTAGCAAGAACTGTCTAAATTAGAGAAACAGCATTGGTGGTTGTTAGTCTTGAATGTTTGACTTCAAGTTGAGAACATGGAATGCTAAGACTACTTTGTATAAATTCATTTGCTTTTTAGTCTAAAGCTACTTGCTAGCTGCAAAAATAAAAAATCTGAAGTATTTCAGAGAAAACGATCTGCAATTTAAGAAAGTAGCAGAAAGAACTTAATTCTTGAAAGCAAATCTTTGGTGCCTCTAATGAAGTATTTAAATCATATTAACCTGTGTCACTTCATTTGGGTTTTTTATTCTGGGTGCTATACTAAAACTCCAAAGGTAGGGAGAAGCCTCCTTCAAGAGGCAAAGGAATGAGTAATGTCGATACATTACTTACCTGTTTGGTGAAAGGAATAGAGATATTGTTTGTGAGTAGGTATTTTAAATATGAAAATTAATTTCAGAATAGTCTGTGTGTATAACGTTACATAAGATTTTCAGGTGATTTTCTTGAAGGTGTTTGGGGTTTCCAAGAAGGAAGTAAACTTGAAGGAAGGAAGGAAGCTTGTAGATTAAATACTCCTAATTAGAAAGCAGTTACAGGTTGAGTAATCAAAATTCCTTGACAACAGTTAGAACTTTTAGATGGGCTTTAAGTATTACCTGGTTCCTTATAAAACCTCAAGAAGTAACTGCTATACGCAGTATCACTTTTAGGTACTGGTTGTTTCTCTACTTGCCTAACCTATGTGGATTCTTAGTGAGAGATTAACACTCAAAGCTGTAAGATTAACTCTTCAGTTTTTTTGAGGAATTTCTGGCAATCCATTTGCCAGCAACCTTTGGGCTTTTGTGATAGGTGCAGTGATGAGCCTCAGTAGACCTAACACCTTCCTTTGGTGGTTGTGGTGTTAATTATGCTTCCTGACTTGAAAGCTGGCTTTGCTGGCAGGAACATGTTATTTTGGCTATAGTCTCTTAAACTGAAATTGACATTTGTAGGTCACTTGGACAGTAATTCTTACCTCTCTGAAATGGAGAGATGGTAACTCATATGACATATACCTGTATACAATTTAGGGTAGTTTTCATTATTCATCAAATAAGATGAATTTGTAAGGCTTCTTTCTGTTGCTCAGAATAAGTAATTCTTATTTGCATTAATGACTGACATTTCTTCAAAAACTGTTAGTTTCACAGGTTAGTCATAAGACTCTATTCTGCTGCTATGCTTTATGCAATAAAACTTGAAAAAGCTAATAATGATCCTAAATCATAGGATGCTGCCTGAAGGATCACTTCAGGTTCCAGGTGTAAAGGCTTAGTGCTTTGCTTTCAAAATGGTAGCAGGATGTAAAGAATAAAAGAAGTCTGGTACGATTTAGAGATTAAATGGGGTGGTCTCACAGTATCTGGGTTTTGCATGTCTGTTGTTACTGAAGTAATCACAACATTTTAACAGTTTTTTTTCCTCTTTAAGATAACAAGTTCTGTGAGTTAAGGACTGTCACCGTCAGCGGTTCTAGATTGACCATGTTGTTTTTCTTGTGTAGTATTTTGACAGACTAATCCTTTGCCATTTTGGCAGACTTAATTATGAAAGTAACCTGATGAACTTTTAACAACAGTTTCTTTCTCTGTCCCCCTTTCACCTTCACTCAGTTGTCCATAACAACTACATAGCATAGATACGATGTTGATTTGGCCTATTTCTTTTTAAACAAAAAGCTTCTGAACTGACTGGCTGCTTCAGTGTTAGTTCTGCATCGGATTGAATTTAGATTCCTAATACAATACACCAGTCTGTAAAACAGAAAACTTCAGGCAATGCTGCATAATTGCTGAAACTACTGAGTCTTCAGCTGTCCAGACTCGCAATTTACTCTCACTCCAAAGTAGTTAATAGTGAAAAATTGCTGCTTAGCAGCATTTCATTTGAATAATGGCACTATGTTTTGAAGTTTAGGTATAGCTTATGTGCAGGTTTTCTGCGCAGTTGGCACCAGAGTGCCTTTACATGCTCAGATTAGAAAACGCTATTTTCCACGGAAGTTTCTTCTTCTCTCTAATTTGAAGTATGACTCCTCCTTTTGTTAGTTACAAGCCTCACCATATTTTTTTCCCTTTTTTTTTATTTTAAGACTTTCATATAGACAAGGTAGATGGAAGTGCTTAGGGCAACTTTGGTTCTTTCTCCTAGAACTAAATTTCAGTTAAGAATCAGTCTTGTAAAAGCCCGAGACTAATGTTTTTTAAAATGGCACACATTAGAAAGCCTTGTGATAGCCCCTTTGAGTTTGGAGGTGTGAAGCTTCAGTCTTCAGACTGCATTGATCAGCAGGGAGAAAAAGTAAAATACATCAGAACAGCCTAAAAGCAGATATATGCTGAACTGTAGCATGATTTTGACACTAATGACAGTCAGTTGTTTCCATACTGCGGGCAGGTGGGCTTTCTGCTTAACTTTAGATTGCAGGTAATGGAGCATGAGTCTTAGTTCTCTTGCCTTTCAGGAGCCAAGTGCAGTGGAATAAGTACTGTAAAATGTGGAGGATTTCGTTGCTCCCTCAAAACAGATACTAGCCTTTCCTAAGTACTGAGTGGTAGGGATTTGGACTTTAGTTTCCCATGTGTAAATGAACTTGCTCGGGACAATTAATATATATTCCAAATCTGGAAGACAGTTAAATATGGAAATGACATTTGTTTAAAAAGATTAAGTCATCTTATTTTGATTTCTTATGATAAAAGTTTTACTTTATAGAAAAATATGTATTACAATGTTATATGACTGTTTTCTTCTTTTGAGTTGGTTATTGGTGTTTAAGTGTTGGCTTTTATGTTCCTTCAGGTGCTTCACACTATATTTCATTACACTATTGTTCACTATTTTATTGATCTGAGCTATACTTAATGTGACTTCATATGATTTTAAAACCAGCAGTTCTTTAATAGTTTTGTGGAAGTGCCATTTAACCTGAAATAAATCATTACCAAAAAGAAAACCAGTAACTGTATAATGATGCAATACTTCGCATAGCTGACACTGCCATTATTCTAGTGTGGTACCAATCATGGTACTAAATAGGAGAGAAATACTATATTGAACAGTCTTTAAAAAACTTTCCTTTTTGCCTTTACATCTTCACCCTTTCCTCTTCAGTGTGGAAGCTGTTTCTGCTGTTGTTCTGCAGCTTTTGGCAATTAGTGGGAAAGCGGAGCTGCTAGTTCTTTCCACCTAGCTTGTAATTACTCTCAGGGTTTTCCTGAGTATCATATCTTCCCCAACTCAAATTGTTCAACTTAAATTACTTTAAAATAATACTACTTAAAAATAAAGACTTTTAAGGTCTATCTTTAAGTAGAACACACGAAGCTTTAGGTAGGAAGCAGTATTTCTGATAAATGTTAAAGTCAAGGCACTAAAATAGATTCCTGTGTGCTGATTTTTTTCAATGTCTGAAGACCTAAATTAAAAGAGAATATTCTTCTGGGATGAGGTTGTATTCACCATGTGATTTTATTTAAATTTGGGAAACAAATCAGGATTTTAAAAATGCAGAAAGGCATTTTTAGATACTGAAAGACTTTACATCCATAATAAGCAAAAAATCAATTAGTTTGTTCTCTTACTATACTCTTGTAATAAATATCTAAAGATGTATTGCACTTAAAACTGTATAATGGGTTTTATACCCAGGCCAATAAGAGTACTTGAGTATAACATAGAAAAAATGAATAGCTTTTTCGTTCTTAACTCTCCATATAACTACATTCTGATTATAAATAAATCTTGTTATTTACTTTAAGAAAAACCCTAACACCTAGTAACAAATATAAAAGCTTGGTAACATAATTATCTAATCATCTGATTGGCAATATTTCTAGTATAAAATTTCTATACAGGAAATTTTGGTGGGCTTTGAGTAATGGACTGACAAGTATAGATGCAAATAAGGATACTGCTGGGTGATTCTGATGGCTATTATTTTAGTCCTAACTGAAACGCATCTATGTTGGTGAGCCTTAGAAAGACTCTGCTATAAAGGTGTTAGTTGTTGGTTTCTAATTCTTGTGAAGAGAGATTCTCTTTCTATTATACTGTTTACCTTGATTTGTTTGGTGGTGTTTTGTTTTTGTTTTTTTTTTTTTTTAAAAAAGAAGTCCTAGTTATGCTGATGCCTAAGGAATGAGGTTCTAGCTTGGAATTGATACATCAGTGATAAATGTGTTTAGTTTTATTGATCATTATGAAATGTCTTGCATCTTTCTGTCATTATTATGAAGTAAACTCCATGCAATCAAAACAACAATGTATTTCCTATCATAAATTGCAGTTTCTTTCCCTTCTGATAGTAGTAAATAAAACTTTTAAATTTACTTTTATAGGGAATACTATGGAATTCCTTAAAACTTCTTAGTGAGTTGCCTTCTATAGGGTAAAGCTCAGCATACCAGTTTCCAAATAAGTTTTGTCACGTCACTAAAAATAAAACTTCAGAAGCAGTGTTGCTGCAGGCAATTTAATCTCGAATCTTAATAAATGTAGAAATTCTATGTTTAGTTTCTAGATATAAGAACAGTATGAAGTCTGTTTCTAGAAAAGTCTGTGGACTAAATGCCCTGTTTAACTAAGCCAATCTACCTATTCCTTTAAAGATACATAAATGTAACTAAAAATAACATAGCTGATATGCTTAGTAGAAAATGGTCACTTGCTTTTGGTAATTTAGGTGCTTTATGAATGAGGGCTGAGAAATCCAGAAGAGGCTTTGTGGCTTCAAAACAACTGGAGTGGAAGCTGCTCTGTGAATGCTTCAGTTCTCTAAACTGTTTTGTAGAATTGTCAAAATAGAGAAAAAGTGAGCTCTGCAGAAATAAATAAGATGTTAAAAGAAATTTCTAACTTCTGAGGAATTACAAACTCCTTTTAAGGTTTTGGAGAGTTAGTTAAAGCTTTTTACACAGTAGTAAGCAGTTCTTGATATGGAAGCGCTGCACTTCATAATTCTTAAATGTATTTTAAGTCACTCTTGTGAATGAGATGCATGGTTTTGTGGTGGGTTGTTCTGAACCTTTGTGCAGAGCATTCACGTCAGTGCCTTTGAAATCTAGGTAAGTATGGTAACCATAACCAAATGATTGGGTTCTTTTTTAAGACCTGACCTGTGGCATTACACTCTATTCTAACTGAACCTCCCAGAGAACTACCAGTGAAGCTTGTCTGCATACATGACATAAACACCTTAAGCTCATGTGTGTTGTGGATGTCCCATCCCTGGATGTGTTCAAGGCCAGGCTGGATGGGGCGTTGAGCAACCTGCTCTAGTGGGAGGTGGCAGGGGAGTTGGAATTAAAGTCCTTTCCAACTCTAACCATTCTATGATTTCTTAAACTTGTAACTAAAGAGTCTGTAAACTGCATCAATTGTCTTAAGTAGACATTTGGAATTTGTCATATTGTCATACTGGATTTTGTTCTACAAAATGGAAACAATATGCCCATTCTTTCTCTAGAGTGAGAATATGCTTACTCTTTCAGGAAAGTAAACGTGCATACCTGAGAAATTGTCATAGATCAAATACAGATCTGAATTTGTCAGTGATCTAAAGTGAAGAATAATAGTTTAAATAAAATAATATTTTTTCTCTGTTACAGAGATTCTGTGCAGCATGTTTTCTGGGTGGAACTGGGTGGCCCATGGCTTATATCTGCTTTTGAATTTTTGTTCTCTTAAAGGTAAGACTTCTGTGTCTTAAAACACAAGATATTTATAGAACATTTTTAATCAGCTGCTTGAAGCACATACTTGATTTTTGTCTAGATACTTGTAGGGTGGGGGCAGAAAGCAAGGTATATTAGCATAGAGGGACCTGGTCTATGGTCTTGATACTATGGTAAAATAATGCATGTTAAACCAATGCTCACTTCTCCTATTCATTGCTCATCTGTGTACAGAGATAGCGAATGCTTTGGTTCGTTGATGGCACTGAATCTGGTCACGGTAGCAAACTGAAGTTTAATTTCACATATGCCAAATGGTATCTAAATGAAGGCATGTCAGACTAAATGCTGTTAAAACAGGAAGCGACCAGTGAACTAGTGTAGTAGGCTCTGTAATCAAGTTAAGAGTTATTGTGTAGCAAGATGTTTAGTATGGTTGTTGATTCAAGGCAGCATTTCAGTCATCTCTTTCACCTTTAAAACTTGACACGTTTCGTGTGCCTCTGTAGCAGTTGTCAGTTTTATTGCTGTTTGGAAATTCCTTTGTACAAAGAGTACTATCAGATATGCAGAGTTCACTGTTAATTCCCAAATATCCTTATTGTGTACGCACTGAAGCTTTTGAAATGGACAACTCAAGTACTTGACTGTTTGCATGCAATTCTTGGAAAATTCGTCCACCACAACAAAGATGCACGCTTGTCCCAGTTCTTTGTCATTAACTTTCTCAACAGAAAATACCTTTTTAATTTCAAAAATAACCTTTAGTTACATTCCTCCTTCAAAATACACTAAACGTTAAGTCCTTTCCTCTCTCTCTAATGGCCCCTGTTTATTAATAGAGCTTTTTTTTTTTTTGCGTGGTAAAACACTTTTGCAAAGCCTGGGGAGCACTGCACTTATTTTGCCCCTTAAATCCCTTACTCTCCATTTGACCCCTAAAATGCTTGGTGGTCCATTAATACACTTCAGTTTTATACCTGTCAGGTATACCTGTCAACTCATTTCTTGCTTAGATGCATGTACTATTTTTGACAGTATGCTAGTGTTGTAACAGCAATATTGATTATGGAATGTTTTTAACAAAGATGTAATTCTTTTTAGTTTCAGGTGGACTCGTGCAGTCGTGTGGTCACATCATCCCAGAGTCTCCTGTATTGGCCCTTGGTTCCAATTTCACAGCATTATGCATTTTGAATGAAAGTTGTCTTGACTTTGGCAATATCTATGCTAATCAAATTATCTGGAAAATTAAAAATAGAGTGGTACCTAAAGAACAGTATCGAGAAATAAATAGAACAGTTTCCAGTGTCACATTTAATGACACTTCTTCACTAGCTACTCCTCTGACATGCAACATTTTAGCAGATGGACAGATTGAGCAGAACATTTATGGAATTGCAGTTACAATAGGCTGTAAGTACCATTTTTCTTGCCTTTTATTCTGATATTAAGAAAATTGCTTTTGAGAAACAGGGAAGAGAATGCAAAGAGTACAAAATGTTCACATTTGCAGACACTTATTTCTGTTCCCTCACTTCTTAGATAGATGTATAAAAACATTGTCAAATCACGTGCCATCAAAGCTGGTAAATAAGCACAAAATAAAGTTTTCTCAAAAAACAGAAAATACTCTTGGGTATTTCACTGCTGAAACAGGAAGAAGACAGACCAGCAAATTTTGAAGCAGGAAGATTTGAATTACAGAAAGATGTAAATTTACAACTGAAGTAAGTCCTGGAAAAAAGTTTAACTGTTCCTTCTTACTTCTGTTTCAGTGTTCAAGGACATAAAATAAAATAAACTCATATGTCCTGTTTTCATATCCACAGTATGAAATTAGTGTTTTCTTCATTAATATACTGGGAAATATTTAGCCCATCTGTATCACTAAAGCTAGCCTAAACCACCTTAAGAATGGAACATACTATTTGGATTACTCTACCTTCATACATAAGAAAAAACTTATATATTTTTATATATATATAAAATAATTACAAACTTTCCTTATTCAAGCATGGTAGCACTTGAATAGTTTTGAGCAAGTGCTCTTTGAGACAAGACTGAGGTCTCAAAGAAGTAACATGAATAACTTAATCTACTACTGCTTAATTAGTTGATGGACCATTTGTAAGTGCCCTCTATAGCAGAGTGTGAATTGCTGATGAATTATGTTGCCTCCTAGTGTTAGCAAAAGGTATTGCAGTTGTTGCATAGTCTACCAAAAGGTGGCTTGAGTTCACAATTTAAACTAACGTGGTTCTAGTTACAGAATGAAGCAGAAGACATTGGTTTTCTGTGAAAGCAACTTCTGATGAGTAAATTTCTCACTAGAAAAAATGTTACATGCAAAATCTATAGAAAGGTGAGGAGAGGTACTATATCCTAAGATGGTAAACTGAATGACAGTACAGATAACATTCTGCACTTGAAATTCACATATGAATCTTGAGATGCATTTGTATATACTGCCTCTATATTTTCATTTTGTCAATTAAAGAAAAATTCTGTAAACAATGAGAATAGCAGGCTTGAGAAGAATACAACTCTTTGGAACAAAACTATAAGGTTCATAAGAGATTTCTGTTGAAAACAGCATTCTGCTTGAAAGTAAATAAGATTCTTAAAGTATATTATACTCTTGTAAAAATAGTGATATTCTAAAAGCTAGAAATAAACTCTGTACTATGATTTGAATTTAAGAAGTAAAAACACAGTTCAACTGCACTATGTAAAAGTTTCTTATGTGCTATTAAAGTTCATTGATGAAGATCCCTTCTCTTTCTTGTAGGTGTTCACAGCTAAAGCGTCCTTCTTCCATAGCTTGGTTGGGGGACAACAGACCTATCACAATTGCCTTAGAGTTCAGGTTATTGGCAAAATCAGCACATGCCAGTCCAGCTTGAGTGTTCCTTAGCATTTTTTCTATGTGAATTAAAATAGATTTAGATGAGAGATGGTTGATACCAGGTGTTCTGCCTCAAAGAATAAAAAACTTCCTGTGTTACTTACTGTCAGGTGCTTGTTCCTTGTATAGCCTGCTGTTTGTTGGAGAAGCTGGTTAAGTTTCTTATCTTCCATTGCTGGAAAGTATCTAGCACTTTTTGCCCCCTCTGTTAGTAATCAATCTGACTAAATACTTCTGATGTTCACTGAAATTGCACTGATGGGACATTTGGCATGATTCTTACTGGGTTGAAATAGGTATATAGATTAATTATCTTTAACTCTTTCTGTACAGTGCCTCCAGAGAAGCCCAAGAACTTAAGTTGTATTGTGCGTCAGAAGTCAAAACTCTCATATCCTATGACTTGTACCTGGAATCCTGGAAGACATACTTTCCTAGACACTCACTTTAGGTTGAAAAACAGATGGTAAGTAGCACTCTATAGAATATCTAAGTAATTTTGAAGAATATTCTTACGCTAAACCAAACTTCCTTGAAATTCCTTGTTACTTTGGAAGAGTTCTTAACTTAAATCCAGTTTTCTGAAGCATTGCTGTTTATTTTGGGGGAAAGGGAAGAGTTAAAGAAGCTCACATCTAAAGTAGTTCTAAGTCAGACTTGAAATTTTGCTGCTGCACGTGTTTTGGGGTAACAGCTATCTCATGTTTTACATCCTTCAAATACATGATTAGTATGGCTTGACTGCAATGCACCTGTTCATTAGCTGGCTAGACCCAAATTACTATTTTCAGGTTTTCTGTGTTGACTGTTCTATCCCATACTAAACAAGTAGAAGATGTCCCTCTTCATTACAGGAGGTCACACTAAATAACCTTTAAAGGTCTCTTGCAGCCCAAACCATTCTATGATTCTAAGTAGAGAAACCAACATATAGTGACTGGATTTTGTAGAGGTGTTATCTACTCTATACTGCCCAAGAATTCAGAATGGTGTTTGTCCACAATTCATCCTAACATGAAAGCTGCAACAAAAGTATTTCTCCTGTGAAAATAAATTAAGTATTTTTCAAACTTTTCAAATGGTCTCTTGTAGCTTAAAATGGGCGGAATTGTTGCTCGACTTTGGAGGCAGGAGTGACTGCCTACAGCTTTCAATCTACCTCACTCTGCTGAAGTGTTTTTGTAACAAATGTAATAGAAAGCATGGATAGGTAGAAAACCTTAATGCTTTGCAAATCTGGTGCCCCTAGAACTATCTGCTGTTAGTGTAGCAGAAGATGATGAACAGAAATGATGTGTTGCAGCTGTAACACTGTACTCTTGAAGGGTTTACAGGTAATATTCATTACATCATTTAATGCATGAATAAGCCTCTAGTTACTAACCATATTGCTTTTGATTAAACGTATCAGCACTTGATCTGTATTTTTTAAGCTAAGTCAGTTTTTTATACAACTTTATAGTTACAGTACTGTGGCTTGTGCTTTTGCAGTTATGTGACTTGAAGTCAAGAGATTTTATTATCATTTCTATTCTATTGTCATCACATGTTCGTGGCTGAACAAGCGGTTCTAATCTCTTCACCTTTTCCCCCCTGTCTACTTACAAGGATAATGGCAGAAGGGAAATAGACGAGCTAAACTGATTGATCACTCTGATCAAAGATTCTCTAAAGGAAACCGAACTTACTTCTTTGTACCTTGTTTTTCCTTCTCTTTTATTTAGGCCACAAGATGAATTTCCTGACTGTATACGAAAAGATGTAAACAATTCATGTACAATTAATGATGTTCAGTTCTTTGTTAACTTGGAGCTCTGGGTAGAAGCAGCAAATGCTCTTGGGAAGGCTGAATCTGATCACCTTGTTCTTGATCCTGTTGAGATTGGTAACTATATGCCTCTTAAAGCTTTAGTAATGCATAATGCTGCTTCTGTGCATATTGCTGAATCCGTGTGTTAATGTGTCTTCACTATAAAAATTAATACTGCCAAAATATATGTTGACTAGAACTGTGCTGGGCAAAGGTAGGTAAGGTGAGAGATTTGATCACAATTCAGGTAGCAAGTTCTTGTTAAGTAGTCTGCTTTAAAGCCAATGTGATGTAGCAGCCATTTGAGTGTTACAGCATAGCATACCAACTGCTAGAGGCATGGTGAAATGCTGCTGTAGAGATGACTGTAACTCCTTCTCTTCTAGTTAAACCTCTGCCTCCACGCAATTTATCAGTCAACTCAGGAATACTACCTACTGTTCTGAAGCTTTCCTGGGAGAATCGGATTTCAGGAGCTGTGATGCAGCTGAAATTCAATATTCGCTATAGGATCATTGATGACACAAACTGGATGCAGGTAATGTTACTAATGTCCCTGACACTCTTCTGCTGTGACCTAGCCATGTGTCAAATGGCAGTAAAAGTGATCATCCCCCTGTAATAAGCACTGGCGAGGCCACACCATGAATACTGTGTTCAATTTTGAGACACTCACTACAAGAAAGACATTGAGGTACTGGAATGAGTCCAGAGATGGGCAGCAAAGCTGGTGAGGGGTGTCTTAACGAGGAAAGGCTGAGGGAACTGGGGTGGTTTAGTCTTGAGAAAAGGAGGCTGAGGGGAGACTGTATCCCTCTCCACAACTACCTGAAAGGAGGTTGTAGTGAGGTAGGTACTAGTCTCTTCTCCCAGGTAACAGACCACAGGACAAGAGGAAATTGCCTCGAGTTGTGCTAGGGGAGGTTTAGATTAGAGATAAGGAAAAATGTCTTCACTGAAATGGTTGTCAAGCATTGAACCAGGCTGGCCAGGGAAGTGGGTGAGTCATCCCTGGAGTTACTTAAAAGACATACAGATGTGACACTTAGGGGCGTGGTTTGGTGGTGGACTTGGCAATGTTAGGTTTACAGTTGGGCTCAATGATCTTAAAGGTCTCTTCTAACCTAAATGATTCTATGATCCTGTACAGTATGGTTATCCTGCATAGATGCCTTAAGCCTGATGCAGTCAAAGAGCTGGAAAAGAGTAAGGAATATGTCTTCAGTGCACTAATATGTTCGTGTCATCAAGAGTTGCAGTTTTTTCTTCTACATCAGTATCTTAGCACATTTTCAGTAGCTTCTCAGTTTTGCTTCTCTTTAAGCCTTCTCTCAGAGCAGCTATATTCCAGCAACACTCTTTTCATCAAGATCTTCCCATATTTTGTTTCAATACAGAGGTCCAAAAGTATTCTGAATTTTGTGACTTGTTGGAAGGAACACTGCTTCTGACTTAGCAAAATATGGTGTTTGAAGCGAATAGTCACAAGCATTTGTGTTATGCTAACATAAATGTATTCCTTTGGAGTAACTGTTTGAGCTTTAGATGCAGAGATTAATTATTAAGGTCACCTGTATTGATATTTTAAAAAGCCCTGTCCCACACTCCAGGATCTGTTGATACATTGTCCTATTAAATTCCTTTAACTTGTTTTGTCCATGAGCACCAGACCATTGAAATAGTGACTTTAAAAACAGCTAGGTTTGCTTAGCTGTGGTGAAATTTGACTACTTGGACAATTCTTTGCATTCAGGATTAACCTCTTGAGTGTCTTTCACGTGTGTTTAATCTGTGGTCATTCCTCTTGCAGGGTAGCTGACTATAAAAACCCCTTAATTGCAAGTGGAACAACATGTGATGGAGTCAGTGTGTGTCTAAATATCTATATGTACCTATAAATTATAATTGACATCACACATGTGTTTCTGTACATATACAGTAAGAATATTTTCTGGCATTCAGTTCCTGATCTAAGATAAAGAGCTTGTGAAAAGAAACTAATTTATTAGCAAAAGTACAAAGTACTCTAAAACAAACTATTTCCACTGTCAGTTAAGGAACACTGTTCTATATCAGTGGGAGCAATGATCCTGGATTTTCTAGCT
Source organism: Gallinago jamesoni (assembly GCA_025769975.1). Classification (NCBI taxonomy): domain Eukaryota; kingdom Metazoa; phylum Chordata; class Aves; order Charadriiformes; family Scolopacidae; genus Gallinago; species Gallinago jamesoni. The sequence goes on along the minus strand of JAOQGH010000019.1, from coordinate 19,340,372 downwards.
TTGTAGGAGGCTTCTAGCACAGGTATTCTGCAATCGATAATCAAGAAGATCACCTAGCAAAATTCTGAAATGTAAGGTAGGATATTATAGATCAGTAAGTAGAAGAATTATATGGGAAGGAAGGAGAACTATACATAAACTAATTAAAAAAGAAAACAGAGTATGAGACGTTGTCCTGAGATAACTGCTTCCCTATTCTAGTGTATGTATTGTATCATACCTGGTAAATACACACAACTGTAACTGATCCCTAACCCTTAATCATGGTTAAGAATTGAAGCTTTTGGAAATAAGAAGGGACTAAAACTGTTGTTTTTATTGGGTTTGTATGCAGTGGGGAGCCCTCTTGGATAGGAGGTGTAGTAGCACAGAACTCAGCTTTACAATTTTTGATCAGTGCCTCTGAAATATTTCTTCCGTTTATAGGTTCCTCCTGAAGATACAGCTTCACAAAGAACTTCATTCACTATTCAAGGGCTCAGACCATACACAGAGTATGTCTTTTCAATTCGTTGCATGAAGGAAGATGGAGTGGGCTACTGGAGTGACTGGAGTGAAGAGAAAACTGGGGTCACCACTGAAGATAGTAAGTAATACATGAACATAGGTCATTGACTTTCAGAATTGCTCAGCAATTTGGCAATAGCCAGCTGAAATTGTGTATGCTCACTTGAGGTGTCCAATTATACATGCAACAAGGTTCTCCTGAATTACTTTCAGTGCTGACTGACTTGATCCATGGATTCCATGGGGAATGAGAATAGCTTCCCATAAACCTAGTCTAGAGGTGCTCCCTGAAAACAGCTAAAATGGGAGATAGGGAAGAAAAACTTTCTTCACAGAAAGTTATATTCTCAAAGTCTCTTAGAGATGAAGGGATTTTACTTTTTGTTCTGCCTTTGTGCAAGCTGTTTTTATTTCAGTAGACAGGCTGCCTTAGTTTATGAAAACTTGGTATTTAGGAAGCCATTAGATAAAGCCATAGGTGAACAAGCATCAGTAAGTATGAAACAAAAGATTTTAGTCATATAGGGTCACTGTGGTGACCTGGATGCCAGGTGCCCAACAAAGCTGCTCTTTAATTCCCCTTTCTCAGCTGGATGGGGGAGAGGGAATATAATGAAGGGCTCACTGGACAGGGTGATCACTGAGCAATTACCATCACAGGCAAACCAGACTTGTCTTGAGGACATTAATTTGTCAGAATAGGGTAATGAGAAATAAAAGCCAAATCTTAAAATACCTTCCTCCCACCCCTTCCTTCTTCCCAGGCGCAACTCCACTCCCAGTTTTCTTTATCTCCTTCCCCCAAGTAGTGCAGGGGAATGGACAATAGGGGTTGTGATCAGTTTATCACATGTCTGTTGTTCTTTCCTCCTCAGGGAGGGACCCCTCGAGCCCTTCCCCTGCTCCAGTGTGGGTTTTTTCCCACAGGAGACTGTTCTCTATGAACTTCTCCAACATAAGTCCTTCCCACAAGCTGCAGTTCTTCGCAAACTGCTGTAGTGTGGGTCCCTTCCACAGAGTGCAGTCCTTCAGGAACAGACTGCTCCAGCATTGGTCCGTCCACAGCATCACATGTCCTGCCAGCAAATCTGCTCCAATGCGAGCTTCTCTTGACAGATCCTGACAGGTGCCTGTTTCAACATGAGCTTCCCATAGGGTCACAGCCTCCTTCAGGGCATCCACCTGCTCTGGCATGGGGTCCTCCACAGGTGGATATCAGCTCCACAATTAACTTCCATGGGCTGCAAGGAGACAGCCTGCCTCACCATGGTCTTCACCACAGGCTGCATAGGAATCCACTCCAGCACCTGGAGCACCTCCTCACCCTCCTTCCCTGACCTTGGTTCCTTAGTAGTTTCTCTCTCTCCTGGTTGCTCACACACAGGTTATGTTTTCCTTCTTATATATGTCATCCCAGAGGCACTAGCACCATCACCGATGGGCTTAGCCTTGGACAGTGGTGGGTCTGTCTTGGAGCCGGCTGGCATTGGCTCTGTCAGCCATAGGGGAAGCTTCTGCCAGCTTTTTGCAAAAACAACCCCTGTACACCACCTGCTACCAAAACCTTGCTATGCAAACTCAATACAAGTACATAGACTTACTCACAAACCTATTAAAGCAATGATATGAATTAATGTGCAATATGGGAAGTGTAGCCTGTCACACACCAAAGCATCTAAATTAAACACTGTGGTTTACTGTTAACTTTCCCAAGGTATTCTGGATCTACAACACTACCTTGCTTGTCAGAGTCACTTATAGCAGCCTCTGCATTGTCTCTTACCCATTTGTTTACAGTATTCTACACACAGCTATCAAGAGTTCTGCTGCTCATCAGTGATATGGTTGTCACCATGGGAAGTATAAGAAACAGAATGCCAATTGTAAACTGCTGACTTCAAGATTGAATTTGTGTGGAAAATGGGAAATGATTTTATTTTGGCTATATTGAACAACAACATCACTGTTTCCTTAGAATTTCCTTTCTTGATGACATAATTCTTGCAGTTGTCATCTTGTAGATCTGGGCTTGTAATATCCTGTCTCTTTTGCAGCAGGGGTGAACTCTGCATTTCTGGTATCATGACGTAATGCTGAAAACTTCTTAGCAGCATCGGCTATTGGGAGAAATAATTTGGATCATGTTTAGTCTTGCACAAAAAGACATGATATGTATAACTTCAGACTATAAACTGATTACTACTTAAGATACAAAAAATACAGCAAACCACTAAGTTAAGCTTCAAGTTTGCAGCCCTGGGGGAAAAAAGAAAAACTGCTTAAGAGCCTCAGTCAAGTGTCACCCTTCACTGCTTTGTGGAACAAATCCTCAGCATTGTAGAGCTGCTGCTGACCACCAATCCGTTCACATCACAACCAGCTCATCAACTTGGCTGGCCTTTCAGCTCCATTTGATGCTCCAGTCATCTGTCTCCATTGAACTATATGCTCTGCAGGCATGCTGCATCACCCTGAACTCATTTGTATTCCTTCAGGATAGCAGCACTGGGACACTGCACTTGGTGTCTTCTAAGATCTGTGTCCACTGCAGTCCACAGCATGTTTTTAACTTCATTGATTGCTTCCAGTTGCTCATGAACACGTGCATTGCTTGGAAATATACTGTGGCATTCAAGTAAAACTCACTGTGTTATGGTTTTAATATGTTTCACAGCTGATGGAAGTCACTGCAGTATTTCCCCACTATAGACACCTTCCTGCAGGATTGCTCTTAAGTAGAGAGACTGCCTTCTGGCATTGAGTTGTGCCAAAACTATTAGTTGAGTATGTTTAGAATTTTCTGGTACTGCTTTTTTTCTTTAGCTGCTTTGTTTTGCAGCATTTCATCCCTGCATTCGCTATGGTATGAAAAAATCCTGTTCTCAATTAGTGGATTCCTACATTTTCCATTAACAGAACAAAAATACATGCAGTGCATATAGAAACACAACCTCAACCTGTGCATTTAGCCCTTTAATTTGGTTTCCAAATAAGTCCCAGGCTTTGATAAGTAACTTACTTTTCTGTGGTGTGTTTTCCTGTTGTCATTTTTCTGAATGGCCCACTTAGACTGAATTAGAACTAATTTAGTGTCTCTACTAGAAGCTTGAGAGGTGCTATCTGGTATCTTCTTGAATCTGAACCTCTGCTGGTGTCAGAACACCCTATACTAGTTTCTTACTTCTTGCTAAGGGTAAAATTAACTAATACCAGCGTGCAGTAAGCTTTTGAGGAATACCTGTGCCATTGGTTGTGATTCACTGCAAATGTAAATACAGTCTTTTTTTCTGCTGGTAGAACAGCATTTTAACGAATTGTTGTAGCTACCCTTCTTAATGGTAACAGGACAGCCACACTTTTTCTGCATAGCTTGCTAATCAGTTAGAATTTTTTGCTATTGTAGCAATAAGTTGACAGTAAGTTTCCGATTTTGAGTTTGCTTACCAGAGGTGTTGTCACCTCTTGCAAATGCCTAAATGCGCTTGCAAATTTACAGACTAGTGGGATAACTTTCATTGAAAAAGATCTCATGAGGGCTGTAGTTCCCTGATCCTTTTTCAAGCAAATATTGGGCTCAACTTCAGGTTGCACTTCTTGGCAAAACCTGCACCAAAATTTTATTCATAGATTTTTTTAATTTATTTTTCTTTAATGTACAGTTGCCTATTGCAAAGATTAAAAGAAACAAGCAGACAAGGGATACTTAAGTTATTTATAGTATTATTAATACCCTCAATCAAATTATAAAACCAACTTTTAGATGTTGTGCTTTTTCTAAGACTGTTAGACCCATATCTGAGAAGATTCCATGTCTGCTTGCCTTCTGCATTCAAAAGATTTGGCGTTTGTCTCCATAGCAAACTACTGAGATAAAGGGATATTTACCACTACTATATTCAGGAAGCTTTAATTCTATATTTTCATACATGTCAAGTACTGTAACTATAAAGTAGAAGCTTAAACAGAATACTTAAATGAGTCACAAATGTACAGCCATGTAACTGTTCTGGCTATTTGAAGTCTTTTGGCAATTGTTTTACTACCCAATCCTTGCCAGGAAGCATTCTTTGAAGCTCCAAACACCAAGGATCTTCCTATCCAGCAGACCAGGTTTGCTGCTTAGCTGTGTATATTACAGTAATATGTATTGTGATTTCTGGGGATTCTAGAATTAGTAAATCACCCTGAAAGGGATTTGATTTTAAAGGCCCATTTGGTTTCCTCCTTCATCATCAGTAGCAGCAGCATTTGGGAATCACTTGCTGATTTCTGACTTTAAATTGAATCTAACTATGTGGAGATTTTATGTCTTGTTTTTCCAGGAATGTTGGTGATTATCAGTTAGAAACCTTTCCTTTCCAATTCTAGAGTTCTGAGGAGTGAAGTACTTTAAGCTTGGTCCCATTTAATTTCTACTTTGGTAGCCCGCAAGATTGGCTTTGTTTTTGGCCTATACTGATCCTATCCCATAAGGAGCCAATGAATGGACCTTCTGTTTGTGTGCTTGATACTGAGTAGGGAATGTATTCTTCCCTCTAACTACTGAAATTACTTTGTAATATCTGTTTAGCTTCTAAGTGAAACTGATTTTTATATATATATATATATATACTTTTTTTTTAATGTGCTTTAGCCTTTCCTGCTTGCATTTTTCCTGGTCTCCTTTGTGTAATATCCTACCTGTTCCTCAGTGCTTTCCAAAGTTTCCTCTTCTTAAGCAGTTTATTCAGTGCATCATTTCAGTGCATGCTTTAAAACAGAGATAAACCAATATAGGTTTCATTGCCAAAACACAACTGTGCTTGGAGCTGAAATGCACTGGATCAGAAATGCTGACTTATTTATCCTGAGTTCCCAGTAATGAGTTCTGATTGAATTCACATTATCTTGGAAGTCATGTCAGACTAAGCTGATAGCTTTCTGTGATGTCATGACTGGTTGGATAGATGAGAAGAGGGCAGTGGATGTTGTCTACCTTGACTTCAGCAAGGCTTTTGACA
>JAOQGH010000019.1:19268766-19334765 GCA_025769975.1 Gallinago jamesoni | reverse complement strand
GTGGTGCCCAGTGACAGGACAAGAGGAAATGGGCACAGACTTGAGTATAAGAAGTTCCACCTAAACATGAGGAGGAACTTCTTCACTGTGAGAGTGGTACAGCACTGGAACAGGCTGCACAAGGAGGTGGTGGAGTCTCCTCTGGAGACATTCAAAACCTGCCTGGACAAGTTCCTGTGCAGTGTGCTCTAGGTAGACTCGCTCTGGCAGGGGGGTTGGACTAGATGATCTCCAGAGGTCCCTTCCAACCCCATACGATTGGGGGTCTATGTGAGAGGTAAGAAAAAGATTGTAGTATATACCACTTGTTTAAACAAAATGGAATTTAGGTATATATAATTGAATACCGAAGCATTGCTTCAGATCTATGCAAAATTTATTTTCTCTACAGGAGATACTGTAAACTGTTCTTTCAACAGTCTAATCACTTCTTTTCAACTCCTAATGACAGTAGGGTTTTGTTTTCTGTGGTTACTGTGTCAGCCTGAGCAATTGGGATTTCAGAACTGCATGCCTATTTAAACTACATTACTGTTCTGCTGTGGTGACTAGTTTTGTAAAAATACTGCCATTAGGGATTAAGTACCCACATCTTATTTTTGCCTCAGAACAAAGGTGTTATAGTAGGAAATGAACAAGGCAGGTCATGTTGTATTCAGGATCTAGCCAAGATCTAGGCATTTGTGACGTAGGCAAAACATACAATTGCTTCTGTTTCATATGAATCAAATCAGCGTACTCAAATGAGATTATGATTGTTTGCTCCAATTTCCAGTTCTTCTTCCCTCCTGATATAAAGCATAAGAGACAGATGCACGCTGTAGATTTGATACTAGTTTTTGGAGATATAATAATTCATTGTTAATATGGAATAAAGCAGTGAAATGACACCAGAGAAAACAGAGTCTAGCAAGCTTGTAAATGTACATATATTTTAAGATCATCTTTCTATCAGGACTAAGGTTCTGATCCTCTCAAAGGTTTGGCCAATTTTTATTGCTTTATGCACTGTAATAGATAGATTCATTCTACTTTGAAATTAATTTCATAGTGGAAATACCCCTTTATTTTTTTGCAGACACCAGAAAAAATTGTAGTATTGTACAGAAATGCTGCAGTTCTATTACCCATTTTTGTATAAAGAAAATAAGAAATGTGGGGAATTCTTACAGGAGAAACTTCTCTCCTTAACTTCACTGCACTTTCTTTTTTAAGGTGATTTGATATTATGGAGTAGGGAGAGCATTGCAGCTACAGACCATAGCAAGCCTTGCAGTACACAGACATGCAGGGCTGTGCCTTTGGGCACAGGCTGCACAGTGTGGATTTGATCGTGCCTCAGTCAGCACTGTCATTACCAGCCCATTCTTGCAGATGCTCAGCATGGTGTCTCTGTTATTTTGATACTACACACTTAGAACACAGAACTGGTGTTTTGCTCATACCTCAGGGAATCTTTCATGCAGGTGCTCCACTTAATAAACCAAGCATTATTTTCTCTGAGGAACTGAGGAAGCAATTTTTGTATATGCTTTTATTAATAAATAAATAAATATTTATACTATTAAGCATTGTTTCTTTCATCAGAACCATCTAAAGGACCATCCTTGTGGAGGATCATTGATGCATCTGGCTCACCAGGTTTCTGGACCGTGCATCTAATGTGGAAGGTAAAGCAACATGATGAACTGCAGCAATTAAGCATTCTTTTAAAAATGAGTTTTTAAGTTGACTCTCAAAATTGACCTCAACAATATTTAATAGGTAGCTCGGATAGTACAAGTTTTATTGATACAAGAAGTGGCTTTAGTATTCTAATAGTTATGAAGAATTGAAAGTACAGGTGTAAACGCCATCAGTTAACTTACGCACATCTCTGATGCATAGTATACAGTATCTACCTTCAGATTCCTGACTTGCTGTCCTTAAGCTGTCTGTGGAATTAGAAACTTTCACTTGAACAAAGTAAACCTTCATGTTATGCTTTCTGCTGTATGCTAAAACTTTTCTAACACTGTCTGGACAGGAATAATCCAGCTGCAAATCCATTAAGTCTAGAGACATTCCAGAGGCCAAATATATTAAATACAGCACTGTACATTTGCTTGCGGTAGGCTGTACTGTCTAGTTGGCCAATTAGTCCAAAACTGAGAAAGGAAATGCAATTATCATCAGTTCCCATCTCCTTCTTGCTTTTGGTCTGTGAGCTGTGTCACATTTGTTCTAGGTGTCTTTTTTTATTACTACTTTTCCCTGTTACTAAGTGGCGTGTGTGAAGTTACATGTATATTGATACGGCATCATTTTCTGATATAACTCAACTCATGCTACTCTGACATTATTTAGCTTAGACTTGGAAAACTAGTGCTACTCAACAGTTTCAACAGTTGTTTTTTTAAGTGATCTGAAAACTAATACTATTACACAGAAACATAGTATTTTTCTGTTATTTGATAACACAGAAATAAGTATTTTTCCATGTGCAAGAAAAGAAAACTATTCGAGCTGTCTTGCGTTCCGGTTCAAAAACAGTTAATCAACATGTGTTTTGCAGTCTTTATGGAATAGGTTTTATTCAATTACTAGGGATGAGTACAAGCCAACAACAGAGAGGTTTTAAACCAGAAATTGTTCCTCAACGTACTGCCTTACAGAAATGAACGCAGGTTATTTGCACTTTCCTTAAATATGCAGCTATTTGATCTTGTAACTTGTCTTGCACTCAGATTTTTTAATTATGCATCAAAGACAATAAAAAATTTAATGTTTCTTCAGTATCAGTTTAATCAAAGATGTGTTTTAAACAGGCATTGGAGCCATTTGAAGCGAATGGAATAATCTTGCAGTATGAAGTAACTGTTAGAGCTAAATCACCTCTCTCCAGTCCACAAGAGAAACACATTGTTAATACCACCAACCTTACATTAAAGCTGCGAAATGGGACTTACGAAGTGATTCTGATTGCCCGTAACAGAGTCGGGGCATCCCCTCCATCAGTTCTACTTATCCCAGCAAGTAATTCAAAAGGTTAGTGTCCTAGTAATGTGTCTTTCAACTGCACCTGAATGTTCTTTTTATAAGAAGTCTTCAGTGTGGTAAAATGATAGCGTTTATGTGGACACATAATGAAAGTATTCTGAATCTATCTACAGTCTTGTGCCTTATTATGCTACTTTTTGTATACTAGGGAACGTGTGGATTTTGTACTCACAGGTGCATTTGAAGCTATGTGTGCTATTTTGCTGTTCTTTTTGGTCCTTGGAGCTACTGTGCACTCCTATATTCCCTATTGCTTCTTTTTTTTTAGCGTAGCAGGCATTTTGGCCTTTTAAATTATCAAAGGGTTGGAGAAGCAAGTATCCCTTAATTCATGTGTATACCATCTCACCATTGTTCTTCCTTCTGCTTTCTGATCCTCCCCCTGACCGCTTTCTTTTGTTGTTCTAGTCTGTCTTTGCCACACTTTCAGTGTCTTCCCTGATTGCTTTCTCATCTGCTTCCACTGTTTCCCTACTGTTCATGTTCCTTTCATTGTGCAGTAGTAGTAACTACAGGCTGGTTTCTCTTTACTTCCACCCTCCTCTTAGACAATCCAAACAACTATCAGGACAGGAAGCAAATAGTAAGTATACAGACAGATGCACCTTTTTGGTAAACACTAAGGGAGAGCCACAGGTTCTAAAACTATTAGATAAACTAATTTAGATTGTTTCAAACATCGTAGCATTCCATCCGGAGTACGTGATAAGGTACATGAATGTGAGGATTATAATGGGAACCTAGAAGTGTCTCAAGGTTTGACGTCTTTGAAAGAGACCCTTTCCTTTGGAAGAAGCCTAGTATCTTTGAGCTTTTTAGGCTCTGAGCAACCTTGTCCAGTGGGAGGTGGGCCTGCTTGTGGCAGGGGGGTTGGAACTCAATGGTCTTTAAGGTCCTTTGCAATCCAAACCATTCTGTGAATCTCTGGGCTCTTTTCTGTGCAGTGAGGCAACTTACTGTGTTTGAGAACAGACAAGCTGTGTTTAATCTCCAGTTTTAAGTAGCCTAATAGTACTTATTTGGGATTTCTGCTACAAGGATTCAGATGCAAGCTTCCAAATTTCAGAAAATGGCTTTTACAATAGGTCCTGTGAAGTTACCAACATTACAATAACCCAAAAAGTTGTCTACATTTGACAATAGCTATTATTATGAATATCTAGTGGAAGAACTGTCAACATTTATCACTTTTCTGTTTTCTTTTATCACAGCTCCTGTGAAGAATGTTAGAACACTACCCAAAGATGGCAAGTTGTGGGTAGGGTGGACTGCTCCTAACAGTTATGTTCTTAAATATGTGATTGAATGGTGTCTGGTGTCCAACAGCTCAGACTGCATCATAGAATGGCAGAACGAACCAGGAAATGTTCAAGGAACATACTTAAAAGGTATTTAGCTCATAAGTCTGTAAATACTTTGTAGAGCACCCTACAAACCTAAGTAGTATTCTCATAGTAAGGAACATCCTTTTGCTGACAAGAATTTAAATATATGACAGGAATCTGGGATAATATTGAGGGCTTCTCTTAGTTTGTCATGAGAGTAGAAGTATTTGTGTATTTTTGTCAAATACAAAACTGTAACTGATCTTGCATTTTGAAATTCATATTATGTAACAGCAAGGATTTTATCTGCATTTTGTTTGGAAACCATTAATTCAGTGAAAAGGGTGAGTTCCTTCAAAATCAAATTCTGTGATCGCTCTTTCAGTTCAAATAATGAAATTTGATCAGATTTACAGTTACTTTCAGATTACGATCAGTAGTTCAAATCAAGCTGCAGACAGGTAAAGGCTTTTTATTTAAAATAAATTAGAAAAAAAACAGACTTCTATGAAGTCTGTTTATTAAATTTAAGATTTGAATATGAACCATTATATTGTTCCTTTAGTTGATATTTTTGATTGGTATATGAATGAGCTCCAAGGAAAAAAATAGTTGCATTAGGTACAAGTGCATCTAATAAAACAGCCAAAACCCAGAGCCTTGTATCTGAAGTAAATGAGAAGGATGGCGAGGAATTTGACTGTGACACAACGTATTTTAAATTCATTTATTATTAGGTGATATAAAGCCTTTCAAATGTTACTTGATAACTGTGTACCCTCTATATGCTGATGGTCAAGGGAGTGGACAGTCTGTGAAGGCTTATCTTCAGCAGGATCGTAAGTATAAAATAATCACATAAACTGACTTTCTTGACTAAAAATAATGAGACCTTTGCTTTACTGTAGACTACATAATGAAAAATGGTCCTACGTTTGAGGACCTCCTCTGTCATCTGACATAATTGATCTTGTCCCTTCTATTAACATCCATTCTGATTATTTATAGTATTTAGGAGTTAAACAGATCTCTGTGGCTGACTCTACCTTTTTTCAAACCGATATCAAATAATTTGTCATGAGTTTGTTATTTTATTGATATAATAAAGTTTCTGTGCTGATTTAAAATAAATCTCAGATTTGAAGCCAAGACTAACTTCAGTTGAAGATTTCCTGTGATCTGTTGATTACTGGTTTTCATACTTTTTTTTTTCATGGAGGTTTTGAAACATCTTTGTTTTGTGTGAAAATAATGCTTTGCAAATGAGTTAGTACAGCTATCCCATTGAAGTTTTTGCAGAATGGAAATTCAGTGCTCATTAATACACTGCTTCTGTGGATAAAAGGATGACCAAAAGAAACTAATATTCATCTCCCATTACAGGTCCTTCAAAAGGACCAACCATTCAGACAAAAAAGGTAGGAAAAGCGGAAGCTGTTTTGACATGGAACCATCTTACAGTGGATGAACAAAATGGATTTATCAGAAGTTACACCATATTTTACAAAACTGTTGATGGAAATGAAACAGGTAACAAAAAGCAGAGAAAGTGCTTTGGGGCATAGCATAGGGCTGACACTCTGTTCTGGTGACATAAAGCTAATGTCTGATGCATAGTTCTGCTCCATACTGAACAGAAAAGTCCCTGGTAAAGGACTCAGAGTATTCAGTCTGTGTATAACAGGGTACTGAGTTTAGTTTCTGAAAGCCAATTTGCAGTTATTGTGCAATCTTTCTGTCTAAATACAGACTGAGATCAAAAAGAAGGCATTTTTAATCCTTCTGGAGCTCTGCATCAATGTATTACTGATGTAAAACATCTTGTTGGAAGTGCATTTTCATTCTCAATAGTCTGTGTCACCTGCAGGAACAAGGCAAGGAGCTAGTACTATTCAAAAGTTTTTCTTTCTTAGATTTGCTTGATTCCAATTAAGGGCCAATTACTTATGCTGACCCTACTTTTTGTTATTTCTAGTTAACCGTATTTTTTCTTGTTAGTAATTGCCTGTTTCTAGTTAGCCATGTATCCTGCTTATTAGAAAGCCTTAACTCTACTACTAGTTTAGTTTTATTTTTCTATACAGCCATGCATTCTACTAAAACTACAGCTGATGATGTCCTAATGCTATGGTGTTTGTGGAGATCTAATAAATTTTACAGAAGACTAGTATAAATGTTTTCCTCTCTTTAGCTGTGACAGTGGATCCTTCCAAGACAGAGTATACCCTTTCTTCTCTAACCAGTGACACACTGTATACTGTGCGGATGATGGCTTACACAGACGAAGGAGGCAGGAGTGGTCCTGATTTTACATTTACTACACAAAAATTTGGTAAGGAAGAGTGGCACAGTTAGTACAAGTAGGCAGTAATGTTGCATCAGTACAGCAAGGCTCTGTGCAAGATCTAATAGGAGGGGAAAGTTATTTTATTTAAAAGGAGAAAAAAAAATTCAGTTGCAGTCATACTAAAAAAGTGCGTGATGTCCTGGTAGCTTATCTAGTACTCAATCACAAAGCAGTAGTTTAGTCAGGATTTCTCTGATTGTACAGAGAACAAGCTATCCTCTGCAGGTCTCGTGGATGCTCTTTTATGTTGGCAAACATGCTGGTTTTGGGTGCATTTTGTGTATACCGTAGGTTACAGTATTCTTTTGCCCTAAATCGGTGTGAGTCATTAGGAGTTACTCAGTGCCCTTATCTTCTGACGTATGATGGCTCCTACAGTGGTCTTAAGGAGTCCAGAGTCTTTCTTTTAATCTGAAGTTACATTGGCCTTTATTATCCTCAGACAGTTGTCCTGAGGAGCTGCAGAGGTGCACTGGGACCTTGATCTGCTCATCTAGGTGCCAGCCAGCACATGCCATTCTTGCAACCCTTCCTCGGGTTCCACATTCTCATTCATATCACTATAAAAAGTTTGCTCCAGTTCTCTAGGGAGGCTCGTTTTGAACAGCTAAATTACATTTAACTTTAGAGAGTACTTCCTATTTGTAATGGTGAGAGCAACAATATTAACTGAACTGAGTTGTGGAAAGCACTTCTTTAGATTAAGCAGGTTTTTATTTATTTTTTTTTCTGTATAGTGTTATTCTTACCTAAGCATTCTTTCTGTAAGGTTTACTTAAGAATGTGTATAACATTGGAAGTAATGCGTTACAGAAATGCAACCTTAAGTGTTTGCAGACAGATGACTTTTCCATGCACAGAATAAACTGATGGATACTAAGTAAAGCCTAGTGATTTTGCTTACATTTCTTATGTGACCATGCTGTTGTTATGGCAGACAGTAGGCCACTGAAACACTTGGACCATAGATGAATTCACATAGATGGTCCTGTCATATCTGCCCAAACTATAAAACTACTTGTTCCATTGGTATTACAAACTTCTAGAGCAACTTGTGGTTTTTGTTGACATAAGGCATTAGGTTGCTGGGACAGAGCTTTTCATGTTTTCACCAAGAGGCTTTTTTCATATGGTGAAGAGGTTCTTCCGAAGGTGAAGCTTAAGACTGAGCACTGTGGGTGTATTCAGTTTTGGATTCTCCCTGCCTCTTTGGCCCTGTAATCTGCTACTGAGATTCTTAAATGCCAAAGTGGGCTATAACTGCTTCTCTTCATTTTCTTCAGGGAAAGGAGAAATTGAAGCCATAGTTGTACCTGTGTGTCTAGCATTCTTGTTGATTGTGCTCCTTGGAGTTTTGTTTTGCTTCAACAAACGTGACTTGTAAGTATAAATAAAGTCTTTCTCTTATGCTTTCAATATGTCTGGGCATAAGAGAGACATGGAAATAATTCAATACAAACAAGTAAATACTCTGCAGTTAGGTCAGAAAAAGAAGATAAAAACACATGTACATTGATCAGTCTTAAACATTTTTTGTGTTTTCCTAGAGAAATCAGAGTTTCTTCTGATACTAATTTCTTACCGTTAACCATTAGCACACAAACTAAATGTTCCATGACTCAGTTCTGCAAGGAAATTCCTGCCTTTCTTGCTAGAGTATGAGAATAGAATGATGGTCCCTAGATTGTGAAGCACAGGTCTGTTTGCTGGCTGTGTTTGAGCTGTTTACAGTGTTAGCAAACATTAAGCTTTACAGCAAGCCTTTCTTCAGATATTTTCATTTTAAGCAAACTTCACCAGTAAAAATAGATTTTGACAACTGTGATATTTGTAGTTGTCTTAAAGAAGCAACAGTGTATTTTTATACTGACATGCATCATAGACTTGCCTAAATAATTGCTTTGTAGATTCTAGAGTGCTAGAAATGTGAAAATCCCTCACTAACCACATAGCATTTGTTGGTTTGCCTTATGTTGGGTAGCTACATCTAATGTGTGGAGGAGTTGCAAGTGCAGTGATGTGCTTTGATAAGTAGTACAGAGTCTCCTACAAAGATGTAGTGAAGTGCAGGAAGCATTCCTATTTGGAAATAAATACTTCTGCAAAGTTGCTATGTGAGGGGATGGTATCGTGGGTTATACAGTACTTGCTATCAACATAGGAATTTGGGGAGTGCATCTTGTAATTTTGTTCTGGTTTTAATTCTTTACAGAATTAAAAAGCATATCTGGCCTATTGTCCCTGACCCATCCAAGAGTAACATTGCTCAGTGGTCTCCTCAAGTTCCAGCTAAGGTAATTCTTTTCACGTCCTTTATCTTCCTAGTCCACAAGGTTTCAAATAAACTAACCAGTGGAAGTCTACTGTCTTACAGCCCGCACAGGGTTTAAGGAAAAAAAACATGAATGTTAAGTTTCAGGACATTGTGTTACAATATGGTTAGAAGACTTAAGTGCATCAGTGGATTCAGCATGAAAAATACATGGCCCTTAGCACAAGTTCACGGCAAAGAGCAGGCTTTGGCATTGCGAATTATATTCAGTTTACTAATTGAAAGGGTCAAGTCCTAATTATTTTACTCATTCACTGGAAATCAGGACTAACTAAACAGAATTCATGACTCCCATTCTTAAAACTTTGAAGTGATTTGTTTGCCCAGTTAAGTCCTGAATGAGAGAGAAATCTCTAAGAGTTCCTCATGGATGAGGAGATGACAGCAAAATTTATTCCCCATGTGGAGTGAATGACATAGCAAATTCTGTTCAATAAACTGTGGCTAACTTCTATGAAGAAGTGCTGTGATATTGAACATGTTATTGAAAGTAATGTGTGTATGGCCTCAGCATGAAGTGTTCCTGTCTTGCACAGCAAATGGTTGTGTGTTTATGGCTCTTAAGAATAATTAAAATGAGAGCAAAGCTTGCACATCTATATCCTTCATTTTGTAACAGATACTGTGGAGATATTGCTGCACTTAGTAAAAAGAAAACTTATATGAAGAAACTTGAAACAATTACAGAATAAAAATACAGATGTTTAGTGAAGGGTTTGATTTTTAGCCTTCCTCTTAGGCAACATCCATCTCTTTCTTTCAGCATAACTTCAGTTCCAAAGATCAGATGTACCCAGAAGGCAGCTTTACAGATGTAAGTGTCGTAGAAATAGAAGCTGATGACAAGAAGTCTTTTTCAGAACAAGATCTAAAACCCTTTGACTTGCTTAAAAAGGAAAAAAGTACTTCAGAAGGGCACAGCAGTGGTATTGGAGGATCCTCGTGCATGTCTTCTCCTAGGCAAAGTGTCTCTGACAGCGATGAAGGTGAAACGACACAAAACACTTCAAGCACTGTACAGTATTCAACTGTAGTGCTTAATGGCTACAGAGACCAAACTCCTGTACAAGTCTTTTCAAGGTCTGAGTCAACTCAGCCACTCCTAGATTCAGAAGAGAGATCAGAGGATCACACTGGAGGAGGTGACAGCGCAACCCAGAGGCAGCAATATTTCAAACAAAATGGCGGTCAGGATGAAACCAACACTGACAGGCTGTGCTTTGAAAGATCAAGGCAAATTACTCCAACTAATGAGGGGGATCTTGTGGGATTTGCACAACTGCAGATCTCAGGTCACACTTCGCAGCCATTGGGCCTTGGGCTGGAAAAAAATACCCCAGAAGCTTCTCTGCCAGATATTTTACAGACAAGTATTGAAGGACAAACTGTGAGACCTGAAACAGTGGAAGGAGATCCACCATCAGTTGATGAAATGCCAAAAAGTTACCTCCCACAGACTGTGAGACAAGGGGGCTATATGCCTCAGTGAGAAGAGACTGGCTCTGTTTAGGCCTTCATTAGTGCCTGTTCACACTTTCTCCTGTGTCTCTGATAAATTAAGCTAGGTGTTTTTATCTGAATGCAGATAGAAATATTGAAATTAAGTGAAGAGCAATTTGACAAAGTACAATAAGGACTGTGTTTTTGTGGAAAATCTGCAGTCCAGACCTACTGGAGACTTACCTTTATGCACTACAGAAAATCTTGAGTCTGGATAGCTGAACAAGCCTTTGAGCTACCTTGGGTTTTTTGTGTATTGTCATATCAGATTTACATGATTGAAAATGACAAGTTTTGATTAATCACATCAGCCAATAGACCTCTTAGAAGAAATACTTCAATTTGTGACAGTGTACAAGCCTAAAAAGCCAGCTTTAGTTGCTTGGAGCATCTTTGTGCAAAAGTAAGACTGAAGCTTAGTATTCTGAAGTGGAAGAATACTTGTCATACACTTTTCAGTAGCTTGATTAACTTTCTGAATTTTGACTCGGCCCAGTGGCTCAGTCTCCAAAATCCCCATTTAAAAATTATAAAATTAACTAGAACTTGCAAATAAGAAAATGCAAATAAGAAAACATCATGATTGCTTGACTTTGAATGCTACTATATTAATTGATGTTCTGCCTATGTTTAGATATGTGTACACATGAATTATATAATTTGGCCTAAAAATGTGCCTTGCCACTTGACACACAGCAATTCAGTCTCACGTTCAAAAGTTTATAAATCCATATGAAAACACAGATTAACACTTATTTAAAACTTTTGTACCCAAATGACTGTCTGATTATACCATACCTCCCTGGTTATATAAATTGCCTTTGTTTGGTAAGTGCACCTTTACCGTATACAGCTTGAGAGGCAAATAATGAGCTGTAAATTTTTACCATTTTTCTAACTGCTCAGGAGAAAGGGAATATGACTTTCTTACAGATGGACTACAGCGACTAGTGTGCTGTAACCTAATTGCTAATGCTGCAGGACCTCCTTGAAACTAAAAGCAGCAAAATGGCAAAGTAATTGAAGGGGAAAAAAAACTACCCACACCCTGAATTTGAACATTACTGGTAACATGTATCTATTAGCAATCATGAACCACAAATACCATGTGGTTGTTAAAATTCTTTACTTTTTTCTTATGTCTCACTTTTCCCCTTTTCGTACAGTTTGCATTTTATTGAAGAAGATACGTTTCTTGGAGACTGTGTCTACCAGGGTTTAAAGAAAAGTGAAGTTACATTAAAATAAACCCCTTCTCCAATGGTAACTAGAAATTTTATGGCACTCTTGTAGATTTACTTTTTATAACCTTAGCTTAGTGTAGTCAGCTTTCTAATCTGACACTACTAAAACCTCAATTCAAAACACTAAATGCTGTGTTCTGAGAATAAAACAAGTGTTTTATTTCTCCTTCAGCAAAAGAACTATGTATTTTAAACTACCTGAAACCTTTTGTGCTGTTGCCTCTGGTGCTGCTGTTCTGCAAAGCACTTGCTAAAGGCCATGGAAAGGCAGGTGTCAGTATCATTTCAACTTCCTTGTCCTTGTCTGACAGCTTGCATGGAAGGACAGGTGTACATATAATTGTGCACGTGTCTTCTGCTTTTGTTACAAAGAAATTCAATGCTAGAATAAATTTATAAGATTACCTCTTGAAGTGTGAACTATTTAAAACAGATAAAGAATGCAGAATCTTTAATACACTTCAGTATTCCACAGTTCCTTTCTCCCAATTTTTTGTATCTGGGCACTTTTTTTAATCTAAAAGGCTTTGTTGCAGCTTAATATAACTACACCTTTCTTCAAAACAGCCCCCTTTTTTTTCTCCCCACTCCACCTCAGCACCTTCAGACTCCCTCCCAGAAGGCAAGAGCATAATGAAGACTATGCTGTCACAAGACAGCAGAGACAGTCTTTTGTTTTTTTCGGAGGCTGAAGGAGCATTCCTTTGTCAGAACACATTCCTCCTGGAAAATAATGGCTGTTACTTCAATGGGGGATTGGTCATCTCTATGCAAACTTTATAGTGACTGTAGAAACCACAAGTAAAAGGGAAAGTCTCTCTTGAGCAGTGTGTGTGGTTATTAGAATGGCCCTGAAGCCACATAGGCCATCTAATCCACCTCCTGCTCATCTCTGAAATATTGCAGGCCACAACCTGGCTACTTAGTCTGAACATTGCTTGAGAGGCATGGATTTTTTTCAAAAACATGCTGATGTCTGTTTCTTTTTTTTTTAATTATTTTTTTGTGATCCATTTATACTAACTTGTGATAGTGTATGTCACATTTGAGGGATAACTTCAGTTGTTCCTGAAGTTGCTGTTTGCCTTTCTGTTGTGCAAAGGGGAAGGCATTTTATTCTCAGTTGCTGTTGATCATGGACCATTTCCAACATTAAACAAACAGCATCAAGAGATTCTCCTTTTTTAAAGCTCTGTGCTACCAAGAGTTCTGGCCTGTCGCTTCTGGCATCTTTCTTTCTTTATTGCTTATGGGCCAGTGGAAATAAACTAACAGCATCGTACAGGAAAGTTTCCCAGAGAGAATTCTGTCTGTCTAGCAGTAACATTCTGTCTTTTGGGCTTGTGCATTCATCTAGGGCTAAAATACTAAAGAGTAAGCAGGGGATACTGGTGGGTGAACAGCTTGTAGAAGCCACAATACGTATAAATAACAGGTTTACAGCTTGTTCGTAAACCTTTGTGCCAAATACTCTATCATACAGTGTTCAGGGTTTAGCTTGATTTTGTTCTTTGGATCATAGCAATCTAAATGTATCAAACAGTTGTGTACAGGTTTTTAGAGTGTCTGTAATGTAATTACAGCAATCAACTTAAATTCTCTGAACTTGGTCCTAATGTGGTAATTAAAGAAAAAGCTTCCAGCCCCACCGATAATTATGGTGCACTTTACAAAATAAAGGCATTATTAAATAAAATCACACTTCAGTATTGATACTTCCATGTCAGTCTTCATTTCCTGGACTGGAATTTTTCAGATAGGGTAGGGGGAATAGTTGTAAAGACCTTGTTACTTTGTCAGCAGGAAGGGAGGCTAGTAGAAATATAAAATATTTTTCCTGCATTAGCACATTTGAAACATCTCTCAAGTGCAAGCTGGCTGACTGTTTCTCTGTTAAGAAAAGTGAATGTATTTGTCTCTGTATTGGTCTGTTGTGGTGGTTCTGCTAGAACAGGAGGTTGTGGGGTTGCTTCTGGGTGTGTTGGCTCGCTTTTGGGGTGGTTAGTCTGGGAATATCCTCTCCCACTGTGGTGAAAGTCTTAGGATTACGTTTCATACGCCCTATTGTAGTAAACTAGACTGCCTGTTAAGCCTTAACCTGGCAGCGCAAAGCACAGCAGGGCAAAAAAATTTCCAAACTTCATTCTGGAGTGTTTGTGACAGGCATGTGCCTATCTGTGCTACAGCAGCCTAGCAAAATGCTAATTATCAGCATTGGGAAAATTTGGCCCTGGGAGAAGAAGGAGGAAGTTGAGGGCCATGAGGGCCGAGTCCCCTTCGTAGGCACTGGAGAAGCTACATGGCCCAGGGTGGGGTTTGCAGCTTCAGCTTTTACTGTAAATCACAAGCACTACCAGATGCTTAGAACTTGCATTAGTGTGCCCAATATGTGAGAATTGCCATGCTGATTTAACTGCGGTAATTGGACTTGTGTAACTGGTGTCAGGTATAGCCAAGACCCACATCAGTATATGCTGCCACGGTATTGACTTCGCAGTGGGATCTGAAACTCCAAAGACTCTCCAATTAATAGTCAGCCCTGCTCCAGGACATGCACATTTTAAATTGTAATTTATGTGCATTAAATGGGACTGAATATATTAGTTTATTTTCCCTGAGACAGTTGTTACAACAATTGAGATTAACTGTTATTTGGATAGATTCCCTTAACTATCTTAATAAATTCTGTTGACTGATGGTTTATAAAACTTGATTAATCTGCTGTAACCTCTTGTCTCTTTGCTAGGATGGATACATATAGTCACTTTAAATTCCAAGGGATGTTTTTAATGTTACTTGGAAGCAGTTTGTAACAAAAGTGCTGAATCTTTTGTCATGAAACAACCATTAGGGAATCACAGCCAACCCCACAGTCTTCAGCTTAGCTCTTGATCCAGAAAATTGCAGTAAAGTGGAGGTATAAGTGCAAAAGTCTAGAGAAGGGTCAAATAAGTATTTTGCTTTGGACTCAAATTCCCATTTCTCTTCCTTAAAAGGGAAAGGATTGGTTTAAAAAAAAAAAAAAGCTAAAATGCATCTGGTGTTTGCTTTCACTGCTGTTTCCTTTGTAGTACTTGTGCAATCTGAGCCATTCTTAGAAATGAACAGTGCTGACTTAATCTACAAGGATGCAATTTTAAGGCCACAAGATTTGATACAAACAAATTTAATGGCTAAAGGCTAGATCTCCACAATTGTCCACTTCCCCCCTTCTCCTCGTCCCCCTTCCCCCTTAATTTTAGTGCAGAGAAAGGGTGGGCAGCACCTGCCTCCTGGAATGTAGCCTTAGCCAGTACTTGTGCTTATTTGCAACCTTGAAGGGGATATATGCAATAAAGTCATCGATGCTCTGCAGAAGCACACTTCTGTAACAACAGGTGAAAAACACACATGGCACAACAGTCCGCACTCGGCTGGAAAGTCCCACATCCTCCTGCTTGGGCTGAAGCCTCTCCCGCAGCCTGCTCCGGCCACCGCGGGCCTTCTCCCCATCGGCCATCGCTTTTCTTCACGTCGAAGCACATCCGTTAACGGATCCAGTCAACTCGCCGTGTTTTTGTTTAACACACCAGGTTCGTTTACAGCATCATGTGTGGCCTGACGCTTGGATGCAGCCATGGATTGCCGGAGTGACCACGTGTTTTTGTCTGAGGTTAAGGTTGCTGAATGAGGCTGTGCAGATACATGCATCTAGCCTAGCGGAGGCACGGGACATGGGGATAAACACAATAACAAGGAAAGTGCCTTGATGCTGGATTGGATGGCTAGTGAATGTAAACATTAAGTAAAATTTTACTATGTACTTAAGTATGGCTGATTAACCTACTGGTAGTTTGAATGCCAGCTCTAAAGAGCTTGCATACTCTGGCCAGAGGTTAAATTTGTAAATTGCTGCATAAGCTGTCTCTATGTGGAAATGTGTTTTAATATACCAGTACACTATTTTCATTCTTTTGCAAGCTGCATGTTTATTGTCATATAAACTCTGCTTTCTACAATTTACTTTATCATCAGTGTTAAATGTCTTCTTTGTTACCCAGCTGAGCCTGAATGTTGCATTTGTCCAGTACATAATATATGAAAAGAGAGCAAAACAAAATTCCATACTTGCCTTGTGTGCTGGAGTTGGTGTTTTGCAAGGCTGGCTGAAGTAGAAACCACAGAAAGAGAAGAGTCTGGGCGCTACCTAATAAGCAAGAAACAGAGAGAGGTGCCCAGGGAGAGACATGACCATGGACACGGCTACCTGGCTGGGTGTGCAGGGCAGTTCAGCAGCAGCCAGATGCTCGCTAGCCCTCCCGTTGTAATTGGTCCTGTAAACAGGTGTTGGCTGTGACTGACTGGCCTTAGCGGTGGGACAGGTCACTGTCCTGGCCCCAGCTCTCTTCCAGCTGCTGGCCGTGATGCCTGTGTTCTGTGCCCCAGGGTCTCACCAGGGAAGGGGTGTCCATCTCTGCCTGCAACTCCATGTGCTGAAGGTGTAGGATAAATGAGGTGCAGACTCGACACTGGGCCACAGAGCAGTTCTCTTGCAGCTGTTCAGCGTATGGCCCCTGAGGGTTCCACGGGAGCTTGCGGGGGGGTGGTGGGGGGGGGTGTCCTCCTCAGCTGAGCATCAGCACAGCTGTGCTTCACCACTGCAGGGACAAGCAGATGCTGGAGAGGAGGCGGCAGCTTCGTCTTCACAGCCTGCCTCCGTGCTGTCAGAGCGAGATGGCTTCCCAGAATGGTTAAAATAGCCAGAGGAAGTAAGGCTGGGCAGGGAATGACGGGAATGCCCCACTTCCCACGGGAAGCACATACTAATGCAGAGGACACATCTCTGAGGGCAGAGCCACCAAGTTCTTGGGAACAGCTCTCCACCCCCAGGGCTGCTGGCCAGCAGTTTGATGTTCGTGGTGGGGCAGGCCAGTGCCTTCCTGTCTTCCCAGCAATCTCCCAACTACCATGAAATAACTAGTAGAGCCAAAACATCCCTCCCATCTCCTACAAATAGCTAGGAAATCCCTGGCTCAGCCAGGGAGGCTCTGAGCGTGAGTGACCCAGCCAGGAGGTGCAGGATGAAATTCAGAGGAGTAAATCTGCCTCCAGGCTCACCTGCAAAATGGAGACACGCTGTGCGCTGGTGTGCTGGGCATCCCACTGGCTTTCCTCTTACAGTAACACACAAGTCACACTGTGGGCTTGGGCACGGAGCTTGGTGAGGGGACAGACAGGCTGCAGTGAGGGGACAGCCCTGCTGGAGCCATCCACCGCCACCCACAATCGCTCAAACAGGCCTCGGCAACTGCTGGCACAGCCCGTTGCCCTGAGCACACAATGTCGTGCAGCAGGATCTGGGCACCAAAATCCCCAAATTTTGGGAAATTCAGCTTTTCAAGGGCTGGGAGTGCCTGGGGCAGCCGTTACCTCCAGGGTGGTGCCGAACAGCAGATACGTGCTGGCCAAGCAGCTGGGACCACTGAGGGAGCACCTGGGGCTGTGGGCAGGAGCCTGGGCATCACCTGGGGACCAGCTACAGAGCGTCTGCGCTTGGCAGCACAGCATGGCCCCACTCCTGGCACCCCCAGTGCCTTCCTGGGAAATCCTGGGCAGCCCAGATAGGCCCCAGCAACCCAGGGTCCCTTCAGCCCTCCCCTGGGGTTGTGCCAGGAAAAGGCAGCAGCCTGTCACCTGTAACAGCCGTCAGGCTGACTGCTCCAGCCTCAGCTCCTACCCATGGCAAAATTACTCATGTATTTAATTTATGGGTTTTCATGTCTTTTCTGAAGCTTCAGCAAGTGCCCTTGGTGTCCCTCCTTGCCTCTCCCTTTACCAGGAAAAGCTCTGACCCTTATTTCCTGCATCCATCAGCCAGGATGCCGAGTGGGACATTAAATCCAGACCCCCGGGCAGGCTCAGCGCCTGCATGCTGCCAGGCAGGTCACTGACCCAGTGCCCTCTGGCACATGGTCCCATTGTCCGGGGCTGCGCAATAGCACGAAACTGGCCCAGATTGCTGGCTCCTGGTCCCCGCGGGCTAGCTATCAGGCTGGGATTTGTTAATGCACAGCCTGTTCTCATGCATTGCTACATCCTGAATCACTGCTCTGCACCATCCGGGTAAGTCACCACCACTGCCCCTCATTTGTTACCCATACACATTGAGAACAAGGATGGGGCTCTTGAGGACCATTTCTGGACCGGACTGGTGGCAGCAAAACACTTCCTGCTTGAATGGATGCAGCTTTTCCCCCTGTTTTCAGGAGATTCAGCACTGGGTAAAGAGCACCTGTGGCTGCACGGGCATCAAAGAGCCACAGGGACCACCTCACCACGCACACAGCCTCTCTCCCTCACCACTGCAGGACTTGGTTATGGACACGGTGAGGGTGCTATTTTGGTACTAAGACAATTTTTCCTAGATAGGGGTACTGTAATAACCTTTAAACATATTCTGTGAAGCTTGTCCTGTGTTGAGCCAGAGACTCCTGAAGAGGCGCCTTCCTTCCTTCCTCACCTTCCTCTCCTAGCCATTTGTCTAGACAAGCACTTGCTGATAGCCCCAGGACAAGAGCAGATGCCTCCAGAGCCTGCTCAGGTCACGGCTCTTCCAGCAAGTCCCTGTTATGAGCCCTTTGCTGCATGAGGTGGATACACGTCTGTTTGCTGGGTGTCTTGCTTCTTTAAGTGAAACTAGTAACACTTGTCTGTGTCAGAGAACCTTTTCATTTTACATACTAATATAAATTAATGCTGTTTAGATAGATAATACATAGATGCACATCTGTAAATGAAAGCAAAATGAATCACTACTTAAGTATGAAAAATAAGGGTACTTATCAGCTTTTAAAATTAGCCTGGATTCAGTGCAGGAGAAAGGTCAGACTCTGTTAGAGCGCAACATCTGGAGTAATTTAAATAAAATGTCAACATAGAAACACCAAAAATAAACACTGCCAGAGCACAAACTCCTTTGCATTGGAACTGAGACTCATCCACAAAAGCTAGAGTATATTGTGATACCTCACGCAACTGTCAAGAGAGAAATTTGCGTTAGCTGTCCCTAGCATTAAAGAAAAAAATCAGTCCTTACAAGAGTAAACCTTGGTGGTGGGAACAGAACAACCACAGGCAACGTATCCACAAAGTTATCTATCTGAGGACCTGGGAACAAAAGCCACCCGCCACCAAGAAAGCAGGGGAACATGAGGGAATTTTTTCCCCTAGGCCTACACTCCTATGCCATAGCAGGTGCAGCAATGGCTGAGAAACGAGCTACCTCACCTCTACCTTAAACTCAGATCAGGAACCTGGGTCACGGCTAAGGACTAGCAGAGCTACTAAGAAATCCAAGGCAGCAACTGGGTTGGTAGTTTTGCATAGAGACAGTCACACCAACCTATGGCACAAGGAAATTAGATGTTCCCCGGGGACATGGGGCTGGGGAAGCGGGAATGTGCAGGGGGAGGGTGGAGAGGTGTGGGGAGAAAGGATGGGGTCACCTCTATTTGAGATCAAGCATCTCCTCTCCCTTGCACCCTAGTAAATCAGGAGATGTACCACACATCTTATATCCAGGATCGTCAATTACTTTGTAAAGACAGTAGTTACAGAGAACCAACCCTGTATGCTCCATGAAAGGTGAAAATTAGCAAAATCCGAACTCCTGTGTGACCATTTTCACCCCAAACCACTCAGCTCCCCCCTGCTTCCTTCCTCTCGCAGCTCAGACAGTGTGAAACCTTGTTAGGCTCATAAACTGCAGATACCACTCATCAGAAGCATAAAAGCAATTAAGCCCTTTTGAAAATAAAAACAAAAGCAGAAGAGAGATGTGGGCCCTACAGACAAGCAAAACTCAGGGCCTATTTGTGCGCCAAGCTATTAATCTATAAAAATATTCACTGCAGATGAAAGCAAATGTGGGGAGTGTGTCCGAAGGAGCTGTAAGCTCATGGGACAAAGAAGCAGCAAAGGCAGCAAGCCATGAATGCAGCTGGATGTGTTTCTGGGCAGTATGCTTCTTATGAGAAAGCTTTACATTAAAAGCAAAGGCACTGTCACCCATTGTTTAATTCTTCCTGTGTTCAGAGGATTTTTAAGCATTTTTTGTAAATAAAATAAATAAAAACATCTGTAGCTCATAAACAACACTAGCATAAGTTCCTACTTCTGAAAGGGAAAAAGAAAACCCTGAACAAACAGGAAAGGAAACAAAATCTAAAACCTTTTCCAGCTCAAATACACACACAGGCCCCAGCTAACTTCTTGATTTAAAGACAGTAACAGAAATATAACCTAGAGGCCATGCCCAGACTGAGCAGACAGTATGAAGAGATTCAGTATGAGAAGGGTGCTGTGGTCATTTGGTAGAATTAAGCATAAGAAGAAATTTCTTGCATTTTCTTACATTAGGACATAATTTACCATAGTACCATTTCAGAACACCTTTCAAGATTTTTTTTTTTTTTCAGAATAAAGTGTTGGGTTTATTTCAGTGATGTTCTAAGTGGGCATCCCAGAGCATTTACCCCGCTTATAACGTTATGCTCATTGTTTCTGACATCCCTGAATACTATTATGAAGTCTTTCCGTGACTATAAAACATGTTACTTCTTCATTAAACTGCAGCAAACATACAGTTGCTCGTGTAATGGTGACCATTCTGCAGAGGTTACTCTTGGCTGAGTCAGCCCTGCACTCGGGACAGCCGTGACAGGCACAGAAAATCAAAATAAGACTGCTTTTCTGAGAAATAAGTACTCACTTCAAAACTTCAGTTCCCTGAAGTGAGACACTGGAATCTAGATAACATAAAAGTTGGCTCATCAGGCTTTCAGCAATGATAATGGCCTTGATAAAACATCTGTGTGAGGCTGAGCAACGCCCCAAAATCAAGACAATCTGAGAGGCTGAGAAAAATGCTGGTGGCAGACATTCAAACTTGAAAGCGTTGATCTCATTACTCAGTAGGGCTAATCGGCGTTAAAACAGCTCTTTTGAAACATAAAACACCTCATTACAGCACAGTTTCTTTGTCTGCTTGAACTGGGGAGCACCAGCCCGCTGCAGGCTTAGATGGACTGCTCTGCTGCTGGGCATCCCCTGGGCTGCCCCAGCTCTCCCAGCACCCTCACCTCCCCAGCCAAGGAGTGGTGGGACAACCCTCCACCCCATCCTCCATGCTCCCAGAGCTCACCCAGATAACTTGAGTCACCCAGGAGACCCTGGGCACAGACCTTATTGAGCTACAGCTGGGGCAGCTCGGGGGGAGCCTGCACCCTGAAGTACCCATCTCCCGGAGAAACACGACTGGCTTGAAGCTGTACCCCATGCTGTCTGGGGAGAGCGTTTCCTACAAATGCCTTGTCTCTCAAGAGCTGAAGAAAGCAGGGCGGAGAAGCGGCCAGCGTGAAATAACCACCCTGTGTCTACTTTTCAAGCATCCTCTCTTTCCGCAGAGCGAGGAGAGCAAGTCTACACCATACACGTGCACATCTGTTTCTCTCCATGTTTTGATGCTCTATTAAAAGAATCTCTTTCCAGAAAAGAATTTCTTAGTGAAACATCTGTTCCAGCTTTTGGATTGTCACTCTTCATGTTCATGTTCCAAGTTCAAAAAAGCCCTAGATAAAACAGTAGTTTGAATTAAATAGCACATGGGCAATGAAATTATTATTTATTCTTGAAAAAAATGGGCAAACAAAATAATCATAGGAAAGCCCAGGAAAAGAGAAGGCGAAATAATCCACGTTCACTAGAATAATTACATTATTGTCAAACACTGAAAAAATAATTTTTGCTAAGTAGGAAAACTGAAAAAACTGAAAGGCATAAAGGATTAAACGACAGCATTTTGCATAGAGCCTCCCTCCTAAGTTATCAGTCTGGGAAGCACTTGTACACAAAGAGGTTACACTTAGGACTTTGTAATAAATATGCTTAATAAACATTATGACTAAGAACAGTTCATACCGTAAAAAGAATGTTTAATGTTTTCCTGTAAGATCCACTTACACGTCATCCCTTGTAGACAGGACAAAACAATTGCTTAAGGTATGCTTTGTTTCTAAGCCGTGTTTTCTGATAAATAGCCCTACCACAAACACCCCATAATTTATATTTTTTACTTACATCTTACCAGGAGGCAGAAGAGGTTTCTATTAACAAATACTCGAGCTTGCAGTAAGTCTGTATACTTACAGGCTCAAGCTTTACCTGTGCTGGGAATGTGTCCCACTTCCTGCCATCAACATGGCAAAGCATTAACACAGAGCAGCAAAAAGAGTCTTTCACAGCCTTTGGAGGAGATCTGAAATGAGAGAAAAGCAACTCAGAACACTAGCTCAAATGAATATTGTTTGCAAAGCAACTTCTATATAGCCTCAAATAATTCCTGACACATAAGCTCTGTGTGTTATACCCAAGTAGCCTTTGGCAGAGTACTTTACCTGAATATTTCAGAATAGCTGCTAGTGAACCATAAAGCTATTGAATAAACATTCACAAATTACCTCTTATATTCCTAAGGACCATTACATTGGTTATTTCTTATTAAAACACCGCATATTTGTTATTAAAAACACTATTTTGTGTGACCACTGAGATTCAGAATTGCATTGCTGGTTACATAAACAACTTCCCAAATCTTCTGATGTTGAGTCTTCAGTATCTTGTATTTTGACATCTAGGTTAGCAGAGTTAAAATGTTACAGCCTAACACCTGAAACCCCTGTTATAACACATAAGCCCTCTAACTAAAATTCATGAAGAGACATTTAAAAATTAAAAACTCAGATCTTTTTGAAATAAAGCTTCAGAGTTCATTAGTTATCTTCTCTTGTAATATATCTAATCTCTGACACAGTAAAGAGCAGAGGATTTGGTACCATTCAACTGCAGAAACCACCATCTGAACCCTCATCACAACGTTCATGACCACATCACATTGCGTGCACCACGGCTTGCCAGAGGCTGCAGATAGCATGAGCTCCGGCATTTGTTCCACTCAGCTTTTCAGTGTCGTTTTCAAATGTGTGGAACATAGCCCAGCATTAGTGCCCTAAGGTATTTGTGTCTGCAGAGATCTCCTCAACCTACCCATATAGACACTTAAAGCTATTATCTTACTATTGATCACAGTAATTATCTGTACCATGGGAGCACTGGAAAATATGCCTTCACTACCAGTGTAGTTCTGGACTTGAGCCTGCCTGTGTCTCAACCTTCTTGATTATCCGGACTGCTTAAGTGCTGGTTTGGACTGAACTGCGAATTGCCAGACCTGCTGGAAAGCACTTCTGAGGAAGATCTGGGGGTCCCACTGGATAGTAAACTATCCATGAGCCAGCAATGTGCCCTTGTTGCCAAGAGGGCAAATGGAACCCTGGGCTGCATAGGGAAGAGTGTGGACAGTAGGTCGAGGGAGGGCATTCTTCCCCTCTACTCTGCACTGGTGAGGCCACAACTGGAATACTGCATCCAGTTCTGGGCCCCCCAGTTCAAGAGGGACAGGGAACTACTAGAGAGAGTCCAGCAAAGGGCAACGAAGATGATTGAGGGATTGGAGCATCTCCCTTATGAGGAAAGGCTGAGAGAGCTGGGACTCTTTAGGCTGGAGAAGGGAAGGCTGAGGGGAGACCTTATTAATGCTTATAATTATCTAAAGGATGGGTTGAAGGAGGAGGGAGACGGACTCTTTTCAGTGGTTCCCAGTGGCAGGACAAGGGGCAACAGAAACAAGCTGAAACATAGGAAGTTCCATTGAAATATGAAGAAAATGTTCTTTACAGTAAGGTGACGGAGCACTGGAACAGGCTGCCCAGGGAGGTCGTGGAGTCCCCTTCTCTGGAGATTTTCCAGACCCACCTGGATGCAGCCCTGAGTGATGTGCTCTAGGCATTCCTGCTTTAGCAGGGGAGTTGGACTAGATGATCTCTAGAGGTCCCTTCCAATGCTGTCAAATCCACGTGATTCCATGAAGGAGCCAGCCACCTCCTCAACATGGGAAACTTGGATGTTGAAGGCAATTCATACACTGAAACAAGGACCATCAAACTAAAATCACAGCAACAAATGCAGTAAAAACATCGATTACAATTTCTGCTCAAGGGCCAGGATCTTGTGGACTCCTTTGCTGGACTGCATGCATAACATAAACCAGAAGATCCCATCAGTGAAGCAGGTTGCAATCCCATCTACGCTGATGAATGAGGCTAAGCAGCAATATGAATTACATAAACAACTTTCTTCTCTGCATGTATTGCTGCACAAACACTAGATTAGTTATGATACCTCAGTATCTGTCTGGGCTTAGGCACATGTTTAGATGTACACAAGCACTTCAACAGGCAGTTTCTCAGAGGAGTCGATGTAGTTACATAGATGACATGTGTCTGCAACACTGCATCACTTTTGCTGAAGCTACACCGACTTCCTCTTCTCTTCTTGAAAGTCTACACCCAAGGACACTCTGCATGCACAAACACTAAAGGAAGCAAAAAGTGAATGTAACATTTGAACTTTCCTTACCTGTAAATGTCCAAAATACTGGAAAAATCATACTGTGCACACGCTTTCCATTGCATATATAGTTTTGTTGTTATTACAAGATGTTTAAGTTTTCTCCTACAGGCCAATTTGGAGAAGAAACAGATACTTGCATATCATGTAATAGCAAACACATCTTCATGTGAAGTCTAACAGCCATTTGGAAGAGAACAAAGGGGTCAGGGCAGGAAGATGTGCCTCATTTACATGTCTTTTAAATACCTCCAGGCATGGCGACTCCATCACTTCCCTGGGCAGCCTGGTCCAATGCTTGACAACCCTTGCAGTGAATAATTTTTCCCCATACCCAATCTAAACCTCCCCTGGGGCAACTTGAGGCTGCTTCCTCTGGTCCTATTGCCTGTTACTTGGAAGAAGAGACTGATCCCCACCTCTCTACAACCTCTCCAGGCAGCTCTCCAGCCACTCTGCCCCAAGCCTGTAGCACTGCATGGGGTTGCTGTGACTCAAGTGCAGGACCCAGCACTTGGCCTTGTTGAACCTCATCCCATTGGCCTCGGCCCATCCATCCAGCCTATTCAGAAGCTTCTGACCCTCAAGAAGATCAACACTCCAGCCCCACCTGGTGTGCTTGCAATCTTACTGAGGGTGCATTCAAACCCCTTGTTGGGATCTTTCATAAAGATATAAAAGAGAACTGGCCCCAGTACTGAGCCCTGAGCAACACCACCAGCTGCATTTAGCTCCATTCACCACAACTCTTTGGGCCCAGCCATTAACCCAGTTATCCAATTATATCTATCCAAGCCATGAGCAGCCAGTTTCTCCAGGAAAATGCTCTGGGAAACAGTGTCTTACACTTTTCTGAAGTCTGGGTAGACAACATCCACAGCTTTTCACTCATTCACTAAGCAGGTCACTTTGTCATAGGAGGAAATCAGGTTTGTCAAGCAGGACCTGTCTTTCATAAACCCATGCTGGCTGTGCCTGATCACGTGGTTGTCCTGTACACGCCAAGTGATGGCACTCAAGATGACCCATAACGTTCCCAGGCACTGAGGTCAGACCTCCCTGGTTAGCCAGGCCTGCTGATAAATGATAGAAAGTGGCTTGGTGAGCACTTCCACCATCTCTCTCAGGACCCTTGGGTGGACTTCATCCAGCCCCGTAGACTTGTGTCCAAGCAGTGTAACAACTCACTAACACTTTCCCTTGGATTATGGGTGTTTCATTCTGCTCCCTGTTCCTGTCTTCCAGCTCAGGGGGCTGGGTACCCCAAGAACAACTGGCCTTACTATTAAAGACTGAGGCAAAGAAGGCATTAAGCCCCTCAGCCTTTCCTCATCCTTTGTCACTGTGTTTCCCCCTGTTGTGGCTTAACCCCAGCCAGCAATGAAGCACCATGCAGTCACTCACTCACTCCTTGCCCCCCATGGGATAGGGGAGAAAATCAGAAGGGCAAATGTGAGAAAACTTGTGGGTTGAGAGAAAAAACAATAAGTGAAAGCTGCCCACACAAGCGAAACACAGAATCCATTCACCACTTCCCACGGTCAGGCAGGTATTCAGCCACCTCCAGGAAAGCGGGGCTCCATCATGCATAATGGTTACTTGGGAAGACAAAACACCCTAACTCCAAACATCTTCCCCTTCCTTCTTCTTCCCCGACTTTACATGCTGAGTATGATGTGACATGGTATAGAATACCCCTTTGGTCAGTTGGGGTCAGCTGTTCTGGCTGTGTGACCTTCCAACTTCTTGTGCACCCCCAGCCTGCTCACTTCAGGATGGTGGGAGGAGCAGAAAACTCTTTGACTCAGTGCAAGCACCACTCAGCAATAACTAAAACATCCTTGTATTATCAGCATAGCCCCATATTATCTACTATGAAGAAAATTAACCCTACCCCAGCCAAAACCAGCACACACACACAAAGCCCCAGTAAAGGTTGGAGATTCTCCTTAGTCCTCCTTTTGTTGTTAATGTATTTATAGAAACATTTTTTACTGTCTTTTACCGCAGTAGCCAGATCAAATTCTAGCTGAGCTTTGGCCCTTGTAATTTTCTCCCTGCAGAGCCTCAGGATGTCCTTGTAGTTCTCCTGAGTTGTTTCCCCCTTCTTCCAAAGGTCATAAACTCCCTTTTTTTTCCTGAGTTCCAGCCAAAGCTCTCTGTTCCGCCAGTTCACTCTTCTTCCCTGCCAGCTCATCTTGTGGCACATGGGGACACCCTGGTCCAACGGCTTTCAGATTTCCTTCTTGAACAATGTCCAGCCTTCCTGGACTCCTTTGCTGACCTTGTAGTGTTAAATCCCAGAGCAACATACAGACACAAACCCTACAGCATCACTATGCAGAACTGGTAAAAAGGACTGTTGAAGTGACTATGAAGGTGACATGAACCCATTTGCTGAGCAAGTAATAGAAGCAGCAAGTCCCCCCACACACCCTCTGTGCTCAGATTAAGGCTCTGTTGCGTGCAAACATTTCCCTCTGCTACGTGAGATAGATACCAAACTGGGACCAGCAATCCAACTCTTCTGAGTAATTTCTCACTTGTGAACAGAAGTTGAAGCATCTATCTTGAGAAGTCATCCACTACCTCAAAAACAGAAAGATCTGTCTATAATAAATCAATTTTTCAGGAATAGGAAAAGATAGCCCGTTATCTGTAATGAAATACACATTGTGACAAGATAAACATCAGCAAGGTCAGCCCCCTTGCCAGCCCATGTGCAGCAGCTGTTCAGCAGCAATCACATCATCTCCGAGGAGCACACACTGACCAAGTGAATGTTAACTGGAGGAATAAAGCTTTGTTCTCTTCACTTACTTCATTAACCACTAACATATTTCCCCATCCTCCTTGGGTGGTTGTAAAGGGCACAAAGAACACAGAAGTACCAGAGGTTGTGTAGCATGGAAAATTTGCCTGTAGCAGGTTATATCAAAGTTTGTGGGATTCCTGTTCAAAGAATTCAAAATTCTGGGGAGTCAGAGGTAAACCCAGATAACAAAAGGCTGAATGTTTAATTTACCTAAAAATCTGGTAAGTGAAAAACGTGGCCTACTAGTAATTTGCCTTACTGTCAGAAAGGAATTATTTGTATGATACACAGAAGGACAACTGTGAAGATGCATCACTGTCTTCTTGAAATTATGCCACTAGCTGATCTCTATTAACCTTGAAAAGACCCATACACCTGAGAGATTAATTTTCTGCATTTTGAGAAGAAAATGAGCATTTTTCAGATCAGTGATGGTGAAATGAAATAAAATCTAGGAAAACTGCTCTCTAGAAAAAATGACACCAGATGTTCTATAAAAAAAGGTACCAAAAATGTTAAAGTATTGTAATGTTCAACCTGCCGTTGCCACTTCACATTCTAAAAGTGGAATAACTGTCCAAATACTCAATTTATTTGATGATTCTTCTCAAATAGGATCATATTTCTAAATGAATATGAAAATCTAAAATGCCTATATGGTCTGTTTAGTATAAATTGATACAAACTTTTCCATATACTCTCAGTTTTATTTTCATTTTTATAGTTCACAGCATGAGTTTTAAATACAAATTGTGAAAGGTCAGAAAGCATACATCTCTGAATGCAAAACAAACCAGGTCCAAGAAGTTGGTGTTCCAAAGCATGGGCAAAAGACAGTCCTAAGTTCTGAGATGTACTAAGCCCACTTACTGTATTAATCTTTTTCAGAGAAAATAACGGGCAAGAAAATCAGAAGTGAGAAGAGAAAAGCAGAATAGCAACATAGAAGGAAATAAAATGGATGGAAAAGCAGGTTATTATTTACCTTCCAAAAGCTAAGAGATGTTTCAGGGACACTATTCCCAAAACAC
Source organism: Gallinago jamesoni (assembly GCA_025769975.1). Taxonomy (NCBI): domain Eukaryota; kingdom Metazoa; phylum Chordata; class Aves; order Charadriiformes; family Scolopacidae; genus Gallinago; species Gallinago jamesoni. The sequence goes on along the minus strand of JAOQGH010000019.1, from coordinate 19,306,628 downwards.
CCACCAGGAATCTCCCCCTTATAATGATCCTTAAAGATGGCATTATTTTTATTTTTTGTCACCTGACTCAATAATGCAACTCAGAGTACACAGCTTTCATAAGGCTGCTAAACAATTCCAAATATCTCCGTATTTATTTTTAAATCTTCTGATATTAAAACAAATATTGAGGTTTAAGGGGAAAAAAAAACCTGCCGTGACTGAGTCAGTGACTTCTGAACCCTAGGAAAGGGCAATGTGGCTGTGAGTGGTAAGTCCAGAAGGGAGTGAATCAGCAGGAGCACTGACCCAACCAAAGCTGTGTCCCATGCTCATTTGAGAGCATGACCTATCTGAGTAAGCAAGGGCTTTTAAGAGCAAACATACATACATTTTGGCTTATAGCACCGTGGTTGGGAAAGTGATCCAACAAACTTGGAGGGGAGTTGGAAATCAGTGTTGCTGTAAAAGGAACCATTTGCAGAAATTGTACACTCATCCCTTCTCAGAAACTAAACAAACTTCGCTATAAGTAAAAGCATCTTCCAAACTATAGGCAAAAAGAATAAATGCAAACTTTATCCTGTCTTCTCCTACACAATGCAAGTAACAGCCCATACATCCAAGGTAAGGCTCAGCCTTCTCATTCATGTTGGACAAGACATTTTCCATTCTCCCACCCGTCTTCCTGAACAGAAAAATAAAAGGCTTTCTATTCCTAGTCACATTTGTCTGTTATTTTTCTATCCCCATGACTCCTGTATCTTTTTCACCCCCGAAGAAGTCTTCAGATATGCACAAACAAGACTGATCATGTCAAGCCTTTAAATACTGTGAAAATATTTTAAAGTCTTAAAACAACTATATGCCATACATATGTCATACTCAACACTGCATTTTAACACAATTTACTTAGAGTTGACCCTTTGTCTCTTTTTTTTTTAAAGACATTTAACATAGTAAATATTTAGGCAAGGATTTTACAGTAATAGCCTCTTTCCTGCTAATTAGTGTGATGAAGAGTTTCCTGTTTAATTGCTGCTGTATAAAATGGGAACTACAAGTAGGTTTATGACTTACCAGAATCATAAAATAAATTACAGAAGTTACAGCCTTCATGTAGAAATCTCTAATCCTAAATCACTTACCAGAAGATATCTGGGGATGTTTTGTAGACTTAAGTGTTTTTTCAATACCTCCCAGAAAAAATCGCTTCCTGATTATAAACTCAGTGCTCATTCCAACACAAGATACTATATTTAGCTTTTTTTTTTTTTTCAGTTCAAAATATCAAAACCTCAACTGGGAAACAGTTTTAAACTGGGAGAAATTTGAGGCAAAGCAACAAGAAGATATCATGCCAGTAAACAGTTTTAGAAAGCAGTAAACAAACAGGAGATGCAAAAGCAGCACAAAAACACAAAAGAAAGGGGAGGAAGCAACAAAGCCAGCATCACATTCCCAAAATGCAGATAGATAAATCAATAGCATATACATAACAAATATCCACTCATTAAAGACAGAGAAACTATGAGCCAAACCACAAATTCAAGGGTCAGGATGTGAAAAGACAATTCCCGACACCTACCAAGTATTTGCGAAACACTACACCTAAAACCAGATACAAAACAATAGAGGGAAACAATAACAGGAAAGTAGTTCTACTCCATGCAACTTAAGGAAGGATTTGGCAGATCCTGGCTCTGTTCAAGCCAGTCCGTGTTTCCCCAGCAGAGCTCAGCCCTGGGGTCTGATTGCCCGGGGAGACACTGTTGAGCTGCTGGCACTGCTGGGTGCAAAGAGGGGTTGGCCTGAGCAGACTCAGGGAGATATGGGAGAACCAAGAAGAAATGTGAAAAGTTGCTTCTTTTGCCTCAATGATGCCACACTCATCTGGTAAAAAAAAAAAAAACAAAACAACCCATACCAAACAAAAAACTCCCACCCCACGCTGAAAGTGAACACTATGGGTATAAACACAGCACAAAAAATTACTTCACAGTTTCCTTTGGAGGAAGGGGGTGTTCACCTCCAAATTAACCTAGATCAGGCAGGCTAGGCTAGGACATTGGAATACACGTGAGCAGCAGTGCCAAGATATATCTCACCAGGGGACTTCACAAAGGAAAGTTTTCTCATACTAATGAGCCGTGGATAGCCCAAACATGTCCAGTGTTATGTAGGATTGTCCTGTGGCATTTTGTTGAAAAGGAGGCAAGACATTTGACTGGCTTTTGGATTCTTTCTTACTGCGTTCCAGCAAGTTTTCAGAAATAAGAAATTCCCTTGTTTTAACAGAATTTTTAAGATAGGGATTGAACAGTGCTGTTTCACTGAAATCTTCCAGCTTCAGAACTTCTTCATTATCATTTTCTTCATTTTTGATTGAAGTCTGTTGGGATTCACATAAATCCTCTTCCAGCGCCTCTATGGGTTGGATTTCCTTCGCTGGTATCAAAGCTGAATGTATTTGACTTCTGATATCTTGATCAGTAATTATATAAGACATGCATGGTGAAAAACATTTAGAAACTTCAGTTTCTTCATGATCCAGCATCTCTTTATCTCCATTAATCATGCCTTTTGTATTAATATCCATACATTCAGAAACATGGTTTTTGCAATTAATTAGTAGTGATCCTTCCTGACTTTCTTCAGGAAAACAATGTTCCACAACACTTAGATCTTCAAAGTCTATTGTTTTAGCCTCAGATGTCACTCCCTTCAAAAATGAATTATTCTGTCAGTACCAAGAGATAAATTGGAAAGTTATATAGGGATATGTATTCATTTATTATTTAACAAAAAATATTGACATTTGAGCTCTGTTTAAATCAATTTTAGAAGTGCATTAATAAAGAGTTCATGTGCATTTCAACTGGGATGTAGTTATATGTGAATGAGTACTAAATACAACATCGTTATTCTGTTCATTTGTTAAACACTTTCAATATTAGGTTTTCTGTGCTTAATAGAATTAGGCTCAGAATCAGGCTTGGGTTGTTTCTATCCTTTTCGCTCTAACCAGCCAGTTTTGCAGACAAAACTTTAAATCTCATTTTCCACAAATTACACTTAATATTGAAACCTGATCAACTCCATTCAAATAAACACCAAAACTTTAGTGAGGAATAAATACCCAACAATAAAAGAGATGGACATGCTGGTACAATAATATATCAAATCTTTTTCTATGTTGCACTAATATTTGTGGAGAAGGGAGGAGATATCCAGATGTGGGAATCTGACTCAGTAGGCTCAATAAGCTGAGCAAATTTAATTGACTTTACTTAATAAGCTATGTCCACCAGTCACTTTATAACTTCAAAACATTATTTCTCATTATCATGTAAGAATTAAATGAATACACTTCATAAAGATGCATCTCTTCTATTAGTTTGAAAAGTAATTTATAGCACTTAGGAAAAAAACAAACTGTTCAGTTTCACTCTTAAGTAGTCATAAAATGACTGTCAGAGAAGGACTTCTCTCCATTTGATCCCTTCTTTAGTACATTAAATTGCCATTATTACCATAGATGCATCAAGAGGCCATTCCACTGCCATGCTCTCTGCAGGATTGGGTATATCAGGCCAACAAACTTTTTTAAACCTATCATTAAGAAAGGAATTTTAGTCAGGTGATGAAAGAAATACATTTGTAATAATACAATTAATAAATGTCCACGAAGACCCCGTAGTGCTAAAATACCAAACTTTTACAATGGAAGTCTTTCCTATGTTAACACAATCTTTTTCATTAAGATTGTTTTCCCTCACATTAATTTTTATCGCAAAAGATCTCAAAAATCTCAGGTTACAGCAACATTGCAGAAAAATTACTAATGCACAAAAGCCTTTTTTAATTATTATTATATAGTAGATCAAATAACAGCATGCCACAATAGGACCATACACGAAACCTGTTGTGATCATGTTTAAAGGTGGCTCTTCAGTGAAAAGCCACATCAGATGCACTTTGCTCTAGGAGAATATCCCAAACACTACACCACACTGGAGCTACTTCGAGCTTTTATGTTAACAGCAGATAAATGAAGATAACTGTCCAATGTAGCAGGAAACAAAATCAATCAATCATTGATACTTGATATATATATATAAGTGAGCAAACCCAGGCCATAGCTTGACTTTTCACATTGCAATTTTACCTACGCAAGAATATAAACACTCAGCTACATCTCAAAGTACTCTCCGGCATCAAAATATAGTTTCTTAATATTGTAAAAATTCAGAATAGACAACACAGATGAAGACATAAAAGAGCTAGAAATTATAGTTACTACTTCAGCTATACTTCCTACCTGATGCTTTGCATGACAACTATCTTGGTTCTAATATCTTAGAGCACCCCCAACTAGTTAAAATTTTTTAATTTCTTATTAAGCGTCAGCCAAACAACCTGCTCACTTTTCATACTAAAGAAAAGCGCATGTTATAACCTTAAAATATCCTCACAGTCATCTTTGGGATGTTATAGCATCCTCATGCTCTGAGGAAGCAATTTAAAATTGGCAGGGAACACCTGTGACAGCAGATAAAAGGATTATGAATCATGTATGGATGTGGTTTCATACTCATGGAACAAGCAGGCAAAGGCTTTCACATGAAGCAATTTTCAGTTTCTTCCTGACTTTACAGTTCAAGGGAAGCATCACAAACTAATGAAAATAATTTCACTGTAACTAAGATAAGCAATAGGAGTTACATGAAATGTGTTCTAGTGGTGTACTAACAGATACACTAAGAGTGCCTGGAAAAATATTTTTGGTATTAACAACTTTCCAGTAATTGACTTAAAGTATGTTTGCTTCACATGATTGACCACGGAATGGCAAAAGGCATGTAGCGTTTTCCACAAACTGATATAGCTGATATATAAACCTATTTCTCCTATTTCTTTTGCTCTGATTTACCACACTTTCTAAAATTAATAGTTATTTTTGTACTATAACACTTTAACTGCAGTTAGAAGATAACCTGTATGCTTAATTACTTGTTATTTCAATTGCTTATTTTCTTAATTTAACACTGGTTTGGAGCCCAACAAAAGCATCTATAAGATATATATAAATTTGCTTTTTACAAGTTAAAATTAATAGATTGTATTCAGAAATAGTTTTAGAAAGCAGAAAGCAGAAAATGTACTCACGCTTGTTTTTTCAAAATGCATGTTATCCAAAGGCCTAACAGAAAGAACATGCTTAATCCAATGGGTAGAGCGATGAAAATAACATCTTCTTTATCTTTAGAGAGGAAAAAAACACAACCCATGGGTGTTTATCATTTCTTTGTGTATTCCCCTACGACAGCTAATTTTCAACACCCAAGTCACATAATTAGCACAATTGTAAACAGCTGTGTCAAAACTAGCCAAAATTACTCCAAATACTGTAAGGTACTCATTATACAGCATGTTAAAAGATGAGTAAGCAGCTCATGATGAGACTTCTTAGGATATCTCAGAAGCAGATGTATTGCATTTTAAAGTTTCCTTTCTTTAAATAGAATCACACAATAATTTGGATTGGAGAGGACATCTGTAGGCCACCTTGTCTAACTTTGAAATTAGAAACAGGTTGGTTAGGGTCATACCAAGTCAACCTTTGAAAGTCACCTAAGGAGAAAAGTCTACCACCTTGCTGGGCACCTGTTGCTTTAGAGTCACCTAAAACTGCTGAATATTATCACTTCCACCTGTTACTACAAAATAAATAGTAAATTCAGTGCAGTTGTGTTTTAAATACACAAAAAAATGCAGTTACTCTGACTGAAACACTGCATAGATTTCTGAGCTGGCTTCCAAGTACCTACCAGAGGTAGGTATTGGCAATAATACCTGGAGAACAGACTTCAGCATAGCCTAACTAACCCTGCATTTGAGCATCAAAGCAGAAAATGAATTTACAGGCAAAAAATGAATTAGCTTCAAGTCCCATGACAAGTTTAAGCATAGCTCATGCACTTTGTTGTATTTCGGTTTGGCCACCACTATGACAATTTATGTATGTATTGAAAGCATCCTTCCAGAAGTAAAAATAAGGAGGTGTCTGAACTTCTGACCTGCAGCCATCATACCAACCTCCTTGGTAAAATCTGGCTGAAACAAATAGTAAGAAATAGGAAAAGATATTTACACACACGCACTGGCCACAACCTGGGCACTCATGCATTGGTTGAGTTTATAGAGCAGAAGAGATGCAACACAATGCATGGCTACTCCAAATCTAGTATCTCAGATGGAAATGTCTGCTTTTAATAAACTGTTATGCACCCCATCCCACAATTAACAACATACAAACTGTTGATCCCACAAATTTCCATAGTATTCCACAGCTTTATTGACCACAAAATAAATATTTTGGCTTTTGAATTCTAAACTTGAGGGTGTAGTCTGTGAGATGATAAGTGAAATTTAGTTAAATTCAGCTAGGGTTGGTAATTCTTCCTTGTTTTGTTTAACATTAATTAAAAGAAAGAAAGAAACAAATGTCTAAACAAAAATGTCTTATGTTTCTTACTCCCAAATCTGTTTTTAAAATACTAACAAGTATCCTGGAATATTACTTACCAAATTTCAAAGTCTTGAAGGTTTTTGGCTCTCCCCTGGTTCCACCAGCTCCATTGCTTGCCATGATATAAACAGTATATTGTGTATTAGCCTGTAAGGACTTCAGTCTGTATTGCAGAACATCAGAGTTCACTGTCTCATCTTTTTAGGAGAAGATTATGTCAAAAAAAACACAAAAGAGTGTTACATCAGGGATCTGTACACTTATTTAGCATCTTTTACAATGATAGATCACAGAGAGAGAAAACTTAAATTACCAAACAATGTTTATCAATGCTACTTAAAGGTTTAGGGAGGGAAATCCCCACATTATGCATTAACTTTTAAAAATAAAATACACATTTTTTGCTAGTATTAAAGATAGGGAAATTATGATCTCTTCTAATTTCTTTTATCATTGAAAACAGGGGTTTGAGAACTTTATTTCCTGGAATCTAGGCTCAGAAAGGTTGGACTAGATTATCTCTAGAGGTCCCTTCCAACTCTGTCAAATTCGTGAATCTGTGAAATTAAGAACTTGAAATAGTTTCTGCAGCTAGGGAAATTTGAACTACATTACTAGTACATGCACTTAGACACTGATCATCCAAAAGGATGCAATCTATCAGCACTGGGATATTACCCCAATGAAGCCAGAGGAAAGCCAAAATCAACAGGAATTTTTTTCCAAGTTTCAAATGCTTTTCTGAATAAAACTCAACATTTCCAGTACCTTGTCCATTACTGAAAATAGCATGATGTGCTTCAATTTTAAATTTTTTTAAGTAGAGCATATTTTGTAACATTCTATGTGTACAAACAGTATTAAAACCATGTTCATATTATGAAATTAAAATCACTAAAACATTTTCTGGTGGATAAAGTCAAAGGCAACTCATGTCGTCATTTAATTCAGTCAAGGAACACTCAGGCAACAGGTATACTGCAATATGCCCTGAGATTAAACCTGAGTTTCTTTTAAATCATGGAGGGGAAAGGGGAGTTCTAGAGTTAAAAGGCCATCAGTTAAGTCACTTTGGCACAAAATCTATGTTCTGTTCTTATTAAAAAGATATGACATCAGAGAAACCCCAAAAAAACATTAGTACCATAGGGTGTTGCCATCTAAATTAAACTTCCTTGAGTTGCTACTTAAAACTAATTTCCTAAAGAAACAAATCAGAACCCCTAAAACAGGCGCAGTCTGCTTTACATTAGAACTAATACAGAGCCATATGGCTCCATAACATGAGGCCGCATGGCTTGAGGATGACCCCACACAAAGCAGTTGGCATTAAATTACTCAGAAACCAACATGGCAGAAAAAACTGCAGGTAGAGAACTGAAACTGACAGAAATAATCAGCTTCCTCTTTCTAATTTAAAAATTACCAAGACTACTCTTGCCCTGGCTCCATACTGGATATTCAGAAGCAACTGAAGACATCACAAGATTTGTAAGTCTGAGATTTTTTTTTTAAAAAAATGATTATGTTAGGTGTCTGCTAACAGTGATGTTTGAAACAAAGGAGGAAAAAGAACCATTTCTGAAGCACTGAATGGTCCAATAGAATTCTTCACAACGGAAGAACAAATCTAGGTAACCAAAACACTTCTCATAAAAGATTCAGCTGAGATTTTGACCAGAGAAGCTATGAAAAGATAGGATTATACTGACACCTTGTATGGATACTACTCCTGAAGTAGGAGATTAAGAATACGCTCAGAAAGTTACACTATCAGCCCCCAGAGCAGAAAAGCAATACCAAGCACATCAAGAAAATCAAACACAGCTGAAGAAATTAATCTAAATCTATGTCTATAAAACTATTTCTTGGCACGTCATTTTAGCTTCTTGGCTATCATTTGCTATTTTGCTTTTATTACAAAACTGACAGTAAAAACATTTTTACCAGAAAATTTTCACCATACTGTTCCAGAAGCTGAGGGCTTGGGAAAGGCATCCTTCCAAGGACATTCATGGAACTTATAAAAATCACTGACCCTTCATAAAGTTCAAAATCATGAATTTGCACAGGATCTATGACGATCCAATACATTTAGTTACACATCAGCTCCACTACTTCTGTCATGACTTTGTCCATTGGCTTCAGAGATGTGTCATGATGGAAGAGAGATCTGAAGATTGTGGAAGACTAGTACATACATAAAAGGGGAAAACAGCAAGTATCTGACAAATAAAACTCTCTGATTTGGCATAACACAGCAAATTTGATTTTTTTACAGTTAATGGAGAACAATCTGCAAAAAGCCTCTCATATACAAGTTTCCATCCCCGTCTGGAAAGAGATGAGGAATGATAGTTCTGCCACACACTGACTAAATTCATCACCTGGACATCCATCAAATTTGCATCTGAGAAGCAGAAAAGATGATGTGGTCAACAGCCATGGCTGTACTGCCCTGGGTAGTACAATACTAATAGTAAAATATAGTAATCGAGAGCAAGCAGTGCTGTACAAAGTAAGTTCAGAACATAGAAAGTGGGCAGGAATACACACGCAGTATTAAAGCAGGGACTAATCACTAGAATACTCCATCATTTCAATTAAACCTTAAAAAAATTTATTCTTTATACAAGCAACATTTTAGTACTGGTATTTTAGTATTTCAGTTTATAACATAGTGTGTTAATATCTATGAAAATAACTATCTTCAGACAGTAGATTGTCATAACCCTGTTAAAAGCATTGATATTTAATGTGTACTTACTCAATTCTTTTCCATCTTCAGGTTTATAAAATATTGTATAGTTAGTGATAAATCCATTTCTTTCATCTTTTGAAATCTCCTTCCATTTTATTGTAACTTCATTTTTCCCTGGAATCCCTGTGTCAGCCACAGGTCCTGCTGACGGCTCTACACAAAAGCATCACAAATTAGAAAAGGTAGTACAGTAGTCGAAGTACCACAACATTACCCATATGTGTTACTTCACACATACCGGTAACATTAGGGACAACAAATGTAGAAGTACGTCATTTTAGTGCTCTGATACAGCCCTTAACTTTTCTCACCCTCTTCGATGTGTGATCTCTTCTGGTAACACTTCCCCTCGCCTGTTCTGGCCTTTGCAGAGTTCTCAGTGTCACTGCATCCAAATACCCCAAGACCATTAAAAGGCTCCATCCTCACAGCATCAGAGAGAGAGCAAGGGGCAAGACATCCTTCTGCGCTCATGGGGAAACTCGAGTGCAAGCTCAGTCTGTATGTAGGACATCTCTGGCTGAGTCAAGATGCGACTGGGGCCTCCAGCACCCCCAGGTAATTTTGAAGCAATAGTTCTCTGTGCTTCAGCTTTAAACCCATTCTCTGACAAACTTTTGTACTGTCACAGCTCCCTATAAACAGGGAAGCACTCGAAACAAAGTTCTAACCGTGCCGGTAAGAATTACTCAGGCATACAATGCCCCGTACCTTCCTCCTTGTAGTGGAAGCTGTTTGGTAGAGCATCACGCTACGTGTGCGTGCACACTTACATACACCTAGATACACACACAAGTTGGCATTTTCACCTGAAATCTTGACACTACCAGTTTAAACTCCATTCTTACAGGTGGCTGTGTACACCACTGAATTCACACTAAACTTTTACAAATAAAGAAACATTTCTCCCTCTCCCTCCTCCCCCCCCCCCCCCGCCAAACACTATTTCATCTACAGTTTCCATCCCATCACAAATGTTAATGGCTTCTTACCGTTTTTCATACACAGGAACACAAATATTTTGCTACATTATAAAATTTAACAAAAAGCTAGCTTTTTAAACCATCCATTTTATTCTGTGAGTAGAAGTTTCTGGTATATTATGGCTGGTAAATGTAGTCAAGCACTATATTAAAGTTTAATTATATACCTAAATGAGCTGTAACTTCTAAGAGATAGGAAGTTTACAAAACTGTTTCATGTTTGTAGCTACACTTTTTTCAAGTGCTTTGTATACAGTATGTAAACTTTATAATAAATGAGTGGATTCAAGCAACAATGTACCTCTACCACAAGATACTAATATTCTTTACTGAACAGTTAAGTAGCCAATATTTAAAGAGAAATCAGGAAGCCTGAATCCTGTTTTTTTAAGCATCTACATCTCTCCTTCAGTAATGCCAGTATCAAATTGCTCAAAGTTAATACACCCTGAGAGACAGACTGCAACACACCTTTCACAGCATTGTTAGTTTAAAATAATACGTACTTTTTTCTCGAACATAAGTTTGTATGGAATGTGGAGCTGCTACTTTATTTCCATAGAGAGGATACACTGAGATGTTATAGCATATAAATGGTTTAAAGTCTCCTATAAAGGGAAAGAAGGAATATTTACATACAATTCTCTACATGAGATTAATACAATGAAAGTAGAATAAATCACAGGGCAGTTCTAAATATACTGTTACAGAACTCTATTTTCTTCAACTTTTTAGCAAGAACAATATACATTTATTGTCTCAAATGCTCATTACTGCCCCTAATGCAATGTGTTTTATTTAGTAGTATTCATGAAAGCACTTGGTTTCTGACTCATTTTTCACTAGAAACACTTTGAATGGGTAACTGTACTTCAGGCCTGATACAGCTTCTCTATATGAAGCCACTTATCTCATAAAAGTTTAAGGTTTTGGAGGAAGTTTTTATTTACAAATAACCAGTGTTAAATTATACTTCCTGGAATATTTTTATTTTCACGTATCTCTAGGTTTGCTGCTCTGCAGAATAGAATTGTGTCTCATGCATCAAACAACTTCAAAGGCACAACGGACCCCCAGCACTTAACTCCAGGCTGATGTTCCAGCTGCACCAACTGCAGATCTGCTTCTGGCCAGCTTGACTCAGAAGTACAATTGTACAAGCAGAACCTCTGCAGTGGAATTTTATATGTTTCAAGACACAGTTCAAGCTTCTGGAAGTTAAGTTTTGAACTCTGAGCAATCCAGCAGCCAAGTACTCAACAGGGCGCAGCCCCTGCTTACCAGCGGCTCTCAGTCACTCTGTGAGGACACAGCTGTGGCTTTGCACCCCGTGGGACAAAACCAGCAGAAAGGGTTTCTGGGGCCATTCCTCCTCAGGATCCACAGCTTGTTATGCAAGAATCATGGCTATCATCAGATACTTGTATTACATCAGCTCTCCCCTGCTTTTTCAGCCCCTTACACTTACTGCAACCCAGCAAAAAATTAAGATGGACCTTATGTCATCCTTAAAATTGTTCCTCAGAAGAGCACCAGAATCAGATCTGAATAACAGTAAGTCTAAATTTGCCTTGACATTTCTAATGTGGCTTATGCTTAGAGTAAACAAAGTTTTCCTCATAATGCTGAGGAAGAAAGTTGGGGGGTTTTAATGTAGATTGAGAACCACTGTAAACATTTGTTCCTCACAGTAAATTGCTGAAACAGTGTAATTTTCAGCACAAGACTCAAGACTCACCCATCTCAGTTCAATGTGTAATAAATTGCTCTTGAATTTTACTTCAAGCAGATTTTTGTTTAATTTGTTTAACTGTAGCATAGAAATAGTATTTAAATCACTGTTCTTTGAGCCAGTAAGAAAAAATTCATGGGCAAGCTAGCTATATTCATCATTAATGAACTGAGTGTTGCTTTTCATTTCAGAACATGCAGGGTACTTTCTTTCTGAAAACTTTAGACATTCTTTTTCCCTGACGTAGGATTCAGAAAGATCCTTATATGAACAAGATCCACTGCAAAATTTGATAAGTTTAATTTTACTAGTGGAGAACCAAAGAACTAATAACCCAAAATGCACTTATCACATATATTACATATATCATATGAAACATTTTCACCATTATTTCTGTGTTTGCAAAAAAAAGATCCAGACCTATAAAGAACAGCAGATGCACTTTACTAAAGGAAATGTGTGTGGGATATTCACATCAGCATCAACATGGTACATAACTCTTGAACTCTGCACATTGTTTGGTTTTTATTGAAACTACATACACATAGCCAAAACATTACTACTTAGTGAGATTATCTGTTAAAAGAAATGTCAGCCTCTGAAACACAAAGCGTGAGCAGATCCTCACCTATTTGCCCCTGCATCATAAGGTCACTGAAACCCCTTAGAATTGATTTGGGCCATAATACATGTGATTACATGATACTTAACGTGCCAGATTGAGCAACCACTCCACTCACTTATTTTAAAGTAGAATTCTCCCTTAGTTCTCTTTCAAGTTTCTTGCTCTCTCTCTAACACATATGAAGGCACGTGATCTTTTCCCAAGATAAAATTAACTTTTTTGGCACTAGATGTCTCTGCTAAAATAGTCTCATTGGCTTCCCTACTAGAAGATTCATGGCATAAGATCAAGCCACCGAAGTGCTTAAACATGAAATCTGTAGCCTAATCTTGTATGGGAGCAAACACCACCTTGCATGTTGTGTGAAAATATGAGAGTTAAAATTGTTGTTAAATTACATGCAAAGATTTCAGTAAAACATGTAATACTGTTATTTTTGAAAACAGTCTGGGGAAAGCTGGATGAATTGATCCTTGTTTGTTCTTTCCAGTCTACCTATAAGTAAATATACATAAATAAATATATAGATGTACATTGTTACAGCTGTAACTGATAAATGAACATACTTTTGTTGGTTTTCCAGTTTGTAGAATTTGATACATATTGCCATGATCGACTAAAAGGATCTGTCTCCAGTTCCTCATACCACTCCACTACATACTTGTCTACTTCTGGCTCAGAGGTTATCCATTCCACAACCACTTCTTCATTTGTTGTAAAAGTCCTCACTGTTTCAATAAGCTGAGGAGCTAAAAATTTAACAGAAAATGTCAGCAACTTTATCTTCATAAAAACTGAAGCAAGAAAACAAATCATTTACAGCAAGCTGAGATTGCTTCTTTAGAACAGTATGCGACTTGGTCAAAGTTAAAAAAAAAGTTTAAAAGGTTACTTTATACCTATGTTCACATGCATATACTCAAAATTCTTTAAAATACAGCATGTAAGAATTGTTACACTGAAAAGGTGGGGGGTAGACATCAAGGAGATGATGCTCAAGGAGATGATACTCAAGTTGATGATACCCAAGGAGATTTACACATACAGAATCAAAGACCAGTCTCTCTTTTAGGAACTGAATTTTGTTTGTAAAATTGTACAATGCAATTTACTACCAATTTTAAGGGTAGCGCAGATAATCAAGTTTTCCTTGAGATTATAAAGGCAATAGGAAAATGGTAGGTCAAGTCAACAAGGTCATGACTGACAGTGAAGCAAAAGTGAACCATCAACCTGCAGAACAGAGGTAATGAAAGTCTGAGTGAAAACCCAACCTGGCAAAGTGGAGGGAAAGAAATACCTGGTGAAGCAAAGGGAAAAGAGATGTATGTAGGGGGAAAAAAGCATATCACAGCATGGAAAAAACAGAGGAACTTTTATTGTGGTGTACAGAAGCGGACAGGGAGGTAGTCAGCAACCTCTACAAGAAGATAACATCACATCTACATATCCAGTTCTTCTGATTAGATTGGAATTTGATTGAGTAATTCCAAAGGAACGTTCACACTGATGTCATGAACAGATGCTGTAGATGAAATAATTGAAGTGTGATAAACACAACCTCTCTCAACGGATCCTGGGTAGGCAGCAAGATGTTGCAATACAAGGCTCACAGAGACATCAGAATTAAACCTAAGAGCCAAAGAACATGATTGCTGTGCTAGAGCAGACTGGCTTCCTGACCCTGGGAGTGGGTGGGATAGGGCTCTTTGGGAATGTATATGAAACAAGGATAAATACAACATTTCTCTCTTTGCTTCCATTGACACATCTTAGGGACTTCTATTAAATACATCTTTGAATGATATTATTAAATGCACTACAATAATGCCATGTGGTAAGCAATTTTATGACTTAGTAGAGGGATGAGACCAAATTGGATGGGACTCTATAAATTTGTTTGGGAGGTCCAAGGTTAAAAAAAAAAAAATACAAACCAGAAGGTAATAAAATAGAAATTCTAATAAGACATCAGAAAGTGTTGATAACTCTATATGTCAAAACAAAACCCCTAATAATAATATCTAACAATAATAATAACTAACAAAAACATAGTATGTGATAGTAAAATACAACAACCAGGTAAAAAGCAATGGACTACACGGCATTGTACATAACACAGTTCTATATATAGAACTATGACAGAAATCCCTAGCACAATTTTGCTTCCAGTGCAACAGAATTAAAACTGATGTCTGGAAGATAAATTTTTGTTAATGAGAAAAATATATCACAATATTGAGAAATCTTACCCCTCTCATCAGTGGGTGGAATCCTCAAAATAGCTTCAGGAGAATTTCCAGCAGAGTTATAGGCAGTAATAGATATTATATACGCCTCTTCATTTAAAAGTAAAATAATTTTCTTATCAGTAGAGTTGTTTGTCATTTTAAGTGCAGCGTTGTTTTCTGGAAAGTACTGTATTTTGTAGCCTAGAATTCTCCCAGAAGGTGGAAAGCTGTTTAGCGACTATTAAAAAAATATACAATAGTAAGTGTTTCGCAGTGTTATTTATATAATCAAAATTATATACTTTATTAAAGAGTCCAGATCAAATTAAAAATGAGCAAGGTAATTTCTTCAGTCCCATCTTCAGGACAGTCATCTGCAATGATTTCATTGAAGGAAAGGTTCAAAAGTCAAATATTGAGATTTGAAACACAAAGAGCTTCTCATCACACTACTAGACTTCAGTAAACTGTATTATTCAAGAAAAGTTGTAAGGCGTTTTGATCAGATTTTCCAGTGATCTGACCACAATTAAACACTTGCTTTCTGCACAGATTACAAAACTCTACTTATTTACCATTCAGTAAACAAAAGCCTTTTCAATTCTGCTTTTGTTCAGGGAGGATTTTTTCTTATGACAGCGAAATCCCTGGCAGTTGTATGTTCCACAGCACTAAAGTGCTTCAATGCAATATCAGCTGCAGGATACCAATATGATTATCAATTCACAACAAGAGTATATACCTTCCACATAAGATGTACAGATCTGCTTCCAGCTGAGTGTGAAGACTCAATTACCCTCCACAAATCCACTTTTTCTGAAGGAGCTGTTTAAAGACACAGAAACATCTTCTATTTGTTGTTATACTAAAAAGCTACTGTAATATGGTAAAAACAATCAAAACATTTCAAAAATACAATCTGAGAGCAAATTGCTGAAAAGAAGTTTTCCCTTGTGTAATGTTATGCCTTCTTTCTCTAATCAGTAGCTTCTCTCTTTTCATAAGCTTCCTTCTGCTTTCTATTATTTGTTAAGTTCTATTGAAGATTTTCTAGTCTTGTTTTATAACTGGCAATTTAATTGCGGTCTCCATCTATGCTCTTAATTGTTCTTCTCTTCACTGTCTGTCTATTTACCCATCTTTTTTCTTAGCCTCATGTTGTTTGTATCACCTTTCAAATCTCTACTCCTTTTTCCTGTCTTTCAGTTTTCCCTCTTCTACATTTAAACAAAATACACACGTCCTGCTTAAACAACAGAACTCTAAATTCAATGGACTGATAATATGCCAAAATACAGTTTTCCATTATTAAATCCTGAAGCCCCAAAGTATAACCAAAGAAAAACTTACTAAATAGCAAGCCTACCTTTCTCTTCTGTGCTTGCTCTTTCCTCTCTACTCCATTCACTCCAGAATATTGACCAAACACTTTTACACCGAATGGCAATCAAATATTCTGTGGAGTCCCACAGATCTGTGAGTTTACAAGATCCTGTTTTCTCTGCAGAATTCAATAAGACGCAGATAAATTCCTGAAAGCAGATACATAAACAAAAATTATTTGCTATAAAATTGCATGCAGATATATGATGTATTTAAAAAAAAAACCAAAAAACAAACCAAAACACAAAGGATGTACCTTCCATGTTTCTCTCCTCGTTTCATTTTTCATTTTTCAGTGTAAACCTCTGGGGTTTGAAAAGCTGGAGCTGAAACTAGGTCTGTACTGACTGACCTGAGCAGCTGTGCTGGCACAGGAGGTGCTGGATGAATGCAGTTCCCACTGCTGGGAACCACTATCACCACAATGTCCTAGATACAGCTCCACTGACAGCAGGAGCATCCCTGGGAAAGCAGTGATCACCTGAGCTTGTGAGACAGCTGGGTACTTGTTTCTTCTCTTGGATTTTGTTTCTGAGTTAATGCTGTAACGTCACAAAAATGTAAATGTCTTCAACATTTGGGAAGGATCTCATATTCTCCTTTGGGAAGAATCACAAGGACACCAGTGTCTTGACTCCAAAAGGATAATGACTGTGAATGAGTCTTCTAAATGTGTATTAGTTCGGTTTCTAATATTCTGGGTGGACCTGAGCCATCCTTCCCACCAGATCATCCCAAATACTAAATCCTGGACGCAACAATTAATATATTGTATCTACAGTAAAGATCATTGCCATAAGAATGCGAGGACAATGCTAATCAGAAACAACTTTAGTATCAAGAGACTGTATAAGCTCTGAGGACTACTATTAGTTACCCTGATGAATTCTTCTCTCCCAGGATTGCACATTTAATGTATCAAATAGTAAGGGCAAGGCAGACATCTCAGTTTAACGAACTGAAAAACACAAAACAAGCAACCTGGCCCATTCTTAAATTTGGAAGAAGAAACTGTAAGACAGAAAAGAGAACCTCTTCTATACTGAAGAGACAGTAGGCCATTGGAAAGAAACAAATCACTAAATACTGCTTTTTTCTGTAACAGTTCAATTTAAGTCAGAAAGACAAACTCAGAATAACAACTTCCCTTATTTTCCATCTTGCAAAATTTATACTTTGATTTACTTGAAAATTAAGGATCATTAGTACATCTTAATCTAACTCAACTGTTGTGGTTGGAAGCAAATGTTGTTTTCATCGCAATGCAACAGGAAAGTAAATATTTTGACCGAGAGTATGTAATCCCTTAGCCTAAGATCATCCCTTAGCCTTCTACAGAAATATATTCAGAAGTATGGCCTGTACCAAAAAAAAACCATTGATCCAAAGGAAGAGAACAAGTAATCCTAGACAACAAAATCATGACGTTAAGATTATGCATACCTAATTACGCTCCACTAAAATAAAAAGGTTTTAATCATTTCCATCTGGTTGTCACCTTTTTCATATCTAACTTTTCATAACATTAAGAAATTATTCACATTCAAAAGAAAATTTATGTAACTTACTGAAGAGTTTGAATATGACTTTCTGTATTGAACCTCGCAAGTTAAATCTTGTGAAGGGATAATCTTCTCAGGCATTTTCCAGGTTACTATAAGCAACTGCTTTATACCAGTGATTTTTTTAACTGAAAGTATTTCAGGAGGTTCGAATTTCTCTAGAATGGAGAAACAAAAACATTAACAGGATAAAAATTCTTCTATAAGAGTTCATAATTGCTTCATGTTCCAAGAATTTTAATTACCATCCCAATAACATACATCATATCAGAGCATTCATATGGTGGTCTATTTCATGGACATAACCCAACACACAGGCAGTGACTGTACACCTAATTGATTTAACATCGACAAACTCACTCTCAGACTTGCAGATTTCTTTCATCTGTATCAACGCTGAGGAATACTACTCAGAGACCACATCAGGGGAAAGAAACGAAGAGAGCTGGGATGCCAAGGTCAAGTCCAAACAGCAGATGAGGGAAGAATTCAGTTGAAAAGGATTTGAGGGAGAAACAAGCATGAAGGAGACAATGGGAAGAGAATGGGTTAGTGCTGAGAAAAGAGGTGGGTGGTGCAGAGCTGGTGGGGAGTAATGAGGAGCCTCAGCGGGGGTGAACACAGGGAGCAAAGGAGCATGTGGCTGGAGAGCTGGCAGGCTGCTGCAGCAAAAATACTCATTTAAAAGGCTCAATGATTAACCACACCAAAACAAACAGAGGAAAATGCAACACAGTGCAGGTGGGGAAGAGGTAGAAAAATCATTAGCATTGCTCCTGGGAATTGCAAAACAGGTGGCTTTTAACTGCCCTAACCAAAAAAAAAGTAGAATAGCAGAGTTTGCTGCCATCATTTATGATGGGCAGATATAGAGAAATTATAATATCACTGTTCATTCACAGCCAGATATTGCATTGACATCTAGTACCACTCAAAAATGCAAAGCACAGTCCAAGTACCACTTAGTATGGCAAAAAAATTTGGTATGTGATATTTACTCGTTAATAATTACAAACTTAGCAATTTATAATGGAAACATCAGACCTTAGCTTAAAAAGATATTATTGTAGTTAGACATTTCATAGTATAAATACAGCACGCTATCATTTTTCACCACCTCTCAGTAAGTCCAAGAAATTTCTGAAAATTGCTGCTGTACTCTAACCAGTTCAAAGGATTTTAGATGGAAATGCCATCAAGTAAGATTTTAATAAGAGACTTGCTTCAACTACGTTGGAAGCATCCAACTTTTGATGGAAAAAAAAAATGGGAAGGATGAAACATTTTATTAGACCCTAAATGTAATTTCAGAGACTTTGTAATTTTAGCTAGCAATTAAAATTTGATAGCACTTCTTAACTGAAACCAATTTAAAACCAAATGAAACCCAAATAATAGTTTCAGAACTATTATATTGAAAAAAAAAGTTTTTATTTTCTTCTCAATAAACCAACTTTGAAGGTGAAACTTGTTTCAGCACTTTCTAGCCTGTATGCTATAGGGAGGGAAAAAGAATTTAGGAGGATATAGTCAGCTCAGCATACACTGCCTTATCTTTCTTTGAGTCTTTTTTTTTCATTACCTATTTTTTCCATAGGTATATGAACACAGTCTGATGAGGCTTCACCCAAAACATTTTGAGCTTTCACCTGAAAACAAAAAGAACTACTAAATGGAGTATCTGGATAATAAAATGAACATGACTCCGTTTTGCTTTGACAGAAGCCCATTGTAAGTGGAAGAGTCAGATTTCCTTCTATCATCCTAAAAAAAAAAAAAAAGAAAAAAGAGGAGAAAAATAAAAGAAGTTAGAAATTAGAGGATTTTCTTAGAAAAACCCAAAGTGATTGTTTGGTTTCTTTTATATAAACACATAGACGTATAAATTAAATCTCCTTAGATGATATGTTTGTGCAAACAAATACACTTTCGTAATTGTACTGCTCCTGCAACTGCATATAAATAGCCTGCACAGACTCAATTAGTTTGAAATGCAATTAGTAAGACAACTTCCCAGGAGTAGCAATGAAGAGTAAAAACATCTTAATAGAGAATTCATATTATATTATTATTTTAGATTAAAATCTCAAAGACAAGTGAAATCATATACCTCCACATAAGGCCTCCTTTAAAAATACAGAGAGATATAGCTAGTAACATATACCACATGGAACTATGTGGTAACAATCTTTTATACGTCTTTTCAATATGGGAAAAAGAAAAGCCAAACTGCCTCACCGCCAGGCTATTATTACAAGGTAATAGAAATCTGACAGATTTTCCTGAAAGATCACACTGATAATACACTGTCTTTAGAGCATATACTTTCATAATAAGTAGTGTGGGATGCAAAGTTAACAATGTATCTTCCATTCGAACGACACACAGAGAAATTCTTCAACAAATAAAAACTCATACATGGGGCCTGTGTTAAATATTTCATATCATAAGTAACCAAACCGATCATTTGTGTAACTCAAAAAAACAGTTTGAGGTTGGTGTATGATGATCATTTTTAAGCTACCGTGAACCTGCACTGCTGTGAAATGAAGCAGTCCTACCCTCCCTAACATGCACAGCTCTTTCCATCCACAGCTCTCTGCTCCCTCGTACCAGTGCTTTTGGAGTCATATGGTAAACTCAACTGGGGAGTTCTAAGGATTAAAATCAATAGCTAGAATTTACTGGAAATAGTTCTGCAATCCAATTCACTGTGTGGTTAAAGAAGAATTTGTGCTGGTACAGAGAGGAACAATATTGAAACCTAACTTTCAATAGCTGTTCTAATTTACAGTTTCACAAACTCAGCTGAGTTATAAAATGCAGAAACACTAGAAGGAGTAAGAAAGTTCCACTTAATGAAGGTGGAAGCCTGAAAGGTCAAGCTAAAGATGGAGATAAAAATGAAGATACCCTTTAATGGCCCTAACATTTAAATTTTAAAAACAAAATACCATATGCTAGTATAACTTAAGAAAATGTTTCCTTTGGAGTCTGAATCCCTTCTAGTTCTCAAGAACAATTCCAGACATTTTAGAAAACTCTTCATGAAATCATATTACCTAGAGTCTTGACTACGCAGAAAAAGAGCACTACAAGCCGCACTATTATGAAGAATAGATTGACAAGTACATTTGGGACAAAAACATCTCCAAAATTGTACTTAAGATCTGCCTTGGAACAACACTGATTTCAACATTTTCACCGTAAGTTATGAAAAAGTAAGCTCCTAAACAATATTTAACATTTAATTGAAAGAATCAAGTATATATGCTGCTATATGATGGGGTCACAGACACACTAAAAAGCCTGAAACCATGTAATTTTTATTTGTAAATACAAATCGCCAGGCGAGAGCAATCCAAAAAGGACAACTAAATCCCAGTTCTTTTGCTGAAACCTTATGACTCCACAGGTCACCAGGTTAAACCCTGCTGGTGTCAAGCAGAGTAACAGGGGCTTCAATTATTTTACCTATTGCAATTGTGGGAATTGTTTAAAGTAGAGGAGGAAGTAATCTTTTTTCCCCATCAAAAACAAGGCTGGTAAATAACACAGGAAGTTTCTGAGTAACACTCCCACAAAGTGCCTCCATTCTCCACCTGTACCTGGGCTCACTCAGCTTTTGATCTAATTAGTGAGGTCGCTGCAAGGCAGCAAGTGAGTGTCAATTCTAATGTAAACATTTGTTCACAGAATTTTGGGTTGAGACTGCTCATTTCTTTTATGCGGTGTACTAAAAAGGTATCAGATTGTAACTTTTTTCAACTCTCACCAACCACAAACTAATTGAATTCACTAAGGAAATGCCATGACTCTGAACTCCATGATGTTTCCAGGTTCTCTTTAATTAGAAGTCAGGATATAAGGGAAAGGAACCTGCTGGTCTCACCCCAGCAACCCAGTTCCCAGTACACCCTTATACTTACATTTTTCGGTAAAGGGTATAATTTGTCCTAAGATTTGTTTCTCTTCCTGAAGTCCAGGTGCAGTTAAGTTCAGTATCAAAATGATAAATGCAGGAAATATTTCCTGGTGTGTCTGGTGGAACTACAATGACACAGGTTAAAAAAAGAAATAAAATTAAGGAAGTAACTTTAATGTACAGCTGGCTTTGTTTGCCAAAAAGCAGATTATGGCAAACTTCACTAAGTGTCTTACATAGCACTTCATTCTTATCATTTCTTACTGCCCTCAAAACTCACAAACCCAAAATCA
Source organism: Gallinago jamesoni (assembly GCA_025769975.1). Lineage (NCBI taxonomy): Eukaryota > Metazoa > Chordata > Aves > Charadriiformes > Scolopacidae > Gallinago > Gallinago jamesoni. The sequence goes on along the minus strand of JAOQGH010000019.1, from coordinate 19,284,622 downwards.
AAACCATCCTTTCTTCCCCTGGGGAAACAGGGACATTTTCTCCAACCACTTTTCAGAAGTACTTACCTAAGTGGGCCTGCAGATCTTTTAGGAGTAACTCTTTAACTACTGTGTATCAAACCACTACATACATTGTCCTGAACTCCTCGGTATATCCCCCACAACACGCCTGTAGCTCAGGGCCAGCCCAGAGATAAAGACAAAAACAAAGAAACAGCACAACAGTTCAGGAAAAAGGCATTCTCTGAAAGATAAGGGCCCTCTTGGTTCCTTCCCAGAACGTCTAACCACATACTCTATGAAAACCTCTAATCTGAGGAGCCTGTACAACCTCAGAGTGCAGAAGACAACTTCCTGGGAACATATCTATATGGCCTCAAAGAGATGACTAATTCTGGAGTCTATTTATCTTATGAGCATGATAGCATGAAAGAAACAATCCTCTGCAATCACTATAGTCTGAAATAATCCATAACAATGTGACATTCTCAAAGACTTCTTTGAAAAAGCCAGACCTCTTCACTCGATAGAAGAAATTTGAGTTGAAAGGAAGAGAACAGTGCCCAGTGAAATAAACTGGTTGAAAAAGCCCTCTATCCAAAATACTACTTTTCTGTCCCACCTAATGACAGGGAACACCTTCTCCTGGTTTTTATTCCACAGAGATAGATAATTTTCCTGCATTCATTGCTTCTTTACTAGAATGGGACCACCAGGCACACATTAGTATAATCTGGACTTAATCTGTTCAATAAATTAGAGAATTTTTATACAAATTTATTCTGTAACCTTCTCTGTAAAAGACTGTAATTATAATTTCTTTAGAACAGAGGATTAGAGAGGGAATTCTCCCTGAAGAAAGCAAAGGTGGTGAGGCTAGACAAAGACATAACTGAATGGACAGATCCAATATCTTCTGAACAACAGAAAACCTCCACTCACTGCAGCTGGCCAAAAGTCAGGGTCAGAGAAGTTATGGACCAGTGTCAGTAAAGAATGCCTGCAATTTCATGTTTTATTTCAGAAAAAAAAAAAAAAAAAAAGAGAGAGAGAGAGAGATAGATACTTGAATACAGGTCTCTTACAGCGCAACAAGCTAAAAAAAAAAAAAAAAAAGAACCAAAACCAAAAAACACCAAAAAAACCAAAAAACAACCAAAAAAACCACAAAAAACAAAAAGTAGTTGCTCTAGAAGTAAATTTTTTAGAGTAAGTTATAAAAAACTGTAGCATTAATTTTTTCTGCTTTTCTACTTACATCCAGTTTTAACTTCAATGTGAACCAAAAGTTGTTCCTTGCCCAAGTACTTAGTGAAACATTTCACGTGAGCTTTGCTGTGAGTGAAATTATGGATTGTTATACTAGATACAGTCTCATTCACAACATTATAATTTTCCTGAGCAATTAATTCATGATTCAATTTCCAGATGATGTGGCTTGCATTTCTGTGAGGTGTGTAGCGTTTTCCAAGGACACAAAAGAGTTTCAGGGTGGATCCTCTTTCAATTTCAGGAGATGAAGGAAAAATGTCAGCATCTCTGATAGAGTTTTCATCTAAAAACAAAATCAAAGATATCACATAGTCTAACTCCTTTTAAAATACCAGCAGAAAAATGATAACTAATTTTTTTTGTCTACAGATCATTTAATTAGTTTGCTTTTTTCATATCGAGTTCAAATAAAATGCTCATAACTGAATTGAATAAGATATTGATATTTGGAAACTCAGTTCACATTAATTACTATATTAACATAGGTATTATGTAAGAATGATGTTTCTATACCTTCACAGAAATAATAGAAAAATTTAAACTCAAATATTTTTTAATATCTGAAAATGAAAAGAGACGCTTTTTTAAAAAGTTCCTATATGTAAAAGGTACACACACTATTTAGATGTTATAATTACTAATTACTATATCAGAAAATACGTCAGACTGGTAAGTTGTAAATTTATGATGAAGCTGAAATATATTTCAATAACTCATTAGTACTTTGATAGAATTTATATTTCCAGACACAGTGCAGGAATTGTATGCAAAATGCATACAAAAGGAAAACACAGAAGCAAGCTGAATGAATAAATTCAGAAACAAAGTTATCAAATAGTGCAAGAATCACCCATTACAGTCCTGCAAGCAGGTAGCAGTATAATTTTTTGCTGCTACTTGTTTTCTTAAGCCAAATTTCATAAATAAATCTGTTAAATAAAACAAGAAAACCCTGCAACTTTTACAGATAGAATTCCTTTGCTAGAATGTAGGAATGAAAGAGAACCAAATATTAAACTTTCTTCCTAGTTTTCTGGTAATCCTCTCCTTTTTGGGTGTATTAACTCTACATTTCTTTTTGTGTCCTTTTTGTTTCAAAGTAATTTTTTTCTGTTTCACAGTCATACTAATGGCTATTTTACGCTCTACTGCACCAAATTTTACTGTATACCAGTTGTAAGCAATTACCTGCACTGTTTCATATATTGTTCAAGCTTCAACCCCTCTTCCATCTAATCCCCAAACATTTTAAACCACTAATGCTATTATATTATAAATTACTGCTGTGTGTTGTGTGTGATAAATTGCACTTGAATTTTCAATTATAGTCACATAGTCATTATTTCAATCTGTCCTTGTGATTTCCTATTCTAACCTATACTCTTCAACTTAATCAGTTTAAAGTGGCACTTTTGTCACAAGCAGCATGTTTAATCCTCAAACACTCATTCACTGCTGTCACCCGCTTCGCACCCCAGAAAAAGTGCCTGTGTAGTGAACCAAAAGGAAACTGATACAGATGAAAAATAAAATGTTGGCAAAAAATAACATTTTTCTGCCTCCAGGTCAGAGTCTTCACTGTTTCAGGGGGACTCCAGCAGAAGGAGAGGGAGATGAGAGGCAGAGGGAGTGTGGAACTATCTGCTCTTCCGGCTTCAGAAGGCACTTGCACTGGCTCAAACTGACCATGATGACACCACATTAAAGAAAAAAATAAATACAAATCAATAGTCACACATTGTTAGGTGACTATTAAAAATTCGGAATGACAACATTAGTAGCATTGCATGAAACTCTGAATAGCTAATACATGACTTTGAGTCCAAAACCAGCGGATATTAACTGCATTTTAAGTGCTCATGTGGTACAAAAAGATTGATTTGTTCCACCAGCAGATCTCCAAAGTTATCACCTTTACAGCCCAACAAGAATTGAACTATGTTATGGCTTCCAGATGCAAATTCTCCTTCTATATCCTATGCAACAGGGAAAGAGTTAACAAAGTCAGTTTTAAAATACTTTAAATACAACAGAGAACAAACCCAGGCTATCATGACCATAATTGACATTCCACAAGAGAACATCAAGAATGCCATAAATTGTCTCTCCATACTGTACACTACTTAGTGAGTCACTTACTCATTTCTCTTTATAAAATACATTTTTTTAATTTCATAACTCTTTGAAATTTCATTTGGTGAAGGTCACCTTTTGGAAAGGTTTTTTATGGCGAGAGAGGTGCTAATAATCAAGAAAAAACATACCTGCTATTGAGCTGCGGAGCAGGAGAAACATCCAAATCAAACAGCTGAACATTTCTTTTTCAGGAATGATGGGCAGGAAATGCTGTCACAAAATAAGAAGAAAAATCAAGTAAAGATGCCCCTGTAACATTTGTCAGCTTTTGTGTAAGAGTTAATAACGTTATTCAGCGTTTCTCACTCATGTTTGAGTACTGCTTTGTCTAAGCATTTCTTTCTTGCATGACAGTAGAAATTTAATGCCATTTTCCTAAGAAACATGTATATGTGTCCTATAAAGAAGAGAGGGGTAAGTGTACCTGAAATCCTTCTGAGGGCAATCCAATCCACCTAAGTAATTTACCTGCCAAGGACTGTGTAAAGAATTAGTAAGAAATATATCTATATCCACTTGAAATGCGGCCTGCTGAGCCATCTTCTGAGCAGAGTGAACTGAGCAGAGAATTCACTCAGCAGAGGGAGTTCTTTCGAAGGTTGTTGCAGGAGAAGGAACAATCCACATTTCTTGCTCATCACCATCTAATAAAACTATTTTTCAGGAAGTAAGCAACAGTTCCAGGTCATCATCCACCCAAGAGAGGGTGAATTCACATTGGTTTTTATCCCAGCTAAATGTGGCAGGCATCAGACTTGAGAATACTGCAAAGGCAAGGGAAGGCACCTTTCTTTGGCTTGCTCTTTGAAGGTAAACTGCTGTGCAGCCAAAGAATCCCCACAACTCTGGGGTAAGAAGGAAGAAAGAAAGTAAAGGAGTAGAATGATTTCTTCTAAAGCTGCAGATTAATCTAGGGTTCCAGGGAAGAGATGACAGAAAACAAAACTCCCCTTGCCTCAAGCACTGCTGGCATCACTCAGGGAATCACAAAGTGGAAGGGATGTCTGGAGGTCATCTGGTCCAACCACTCTGCCCAAGCACAGCCACCCAGAGCCAGTTGCCCAGGAGCATGCCCAGATGGCTTTTTAAAAATCTCCAAGGATGGAAAGTCCACAACCTCTCTGGTCAACCTGCTGAAGTGCTCAGTCACCCTCAAAAGTGTTGAGAACATCCCACTTTTCACCTTGTGCCCACTTCCTCTTGTCCTGTCACTGGGCACCACTGGAAAGAGCCTGATTCTGACCTCTTTGACCCTCACTTCAGGCATTGATAAGATCACTCCTGACCCTTCTTTTCTCCAGGCAGAATGGTCCCAGCTCTCTCAGCCTTCTCCTATATGCTCCCTTAATCATCATTGTGGCTGTTCATTGCACTCTCTCCAGTATGTCCATGTCTCTTTTGTGCTGGGGAGACCGGAACTCAACACAGTGCTCACACCAGTGCTGAACAGAGGGGAAGGATCAACTACCTTGACCTCCTGGTTACACTCCTCCTGATACAGCCCAGGATACCTCTAGCTTTCTTTGTCACAAGGGCACATTGCTAGCTTGTGTTCTACCTGGCATCCAGCAGGATGCCCAGGGCCTTTTCTGCACAGCTGCCCTCCAGCTGGCCAGCCCCCTGTCTGTACTGGCATCTGGGGGTTGTTCCTCCACAGCTGCAGGATTTGGCACTTCTCCTCGTTGCACTTCATGAGGTTCCACGCAGTCCATTTCTTCAGCCAGTTTTCAGACACAGAATTGTTAAACAATAGAATTGTTTAGGTTAGGAAAGGCCTTTAAAACCGTCAGGTCTAACCGTTAGCCTAGCACTGCCAAGCCTACCACTAAGGTGTCCATAAGCACCGCATCTACACATCTTACTAATACCTCCAGGGACAGTGACTCAACCACTTCCCTGGGCCACCTCCCTGTCTGCTCACCCAGCCCTTGCTTCATCCGCTTGTCTGTAGCTACCCCTGGACTGTAAAGCAGCACAGCTCCAACATGAGGGGCAGAATATGTTGCAACCCAGACTGCTCCTTTGCAAGCAGGAGATCTGCTTGTAAAAAATAGAAATTTCAGATCCCCTTCAGCAGACGAGGGCCTAGAGCCCAATATTCCTACTTACTGGACAAGTAGCTCTAGCTACAACCTTCTTAAGCAAAAAGAGGGTGTTACTACTGCTGCAGTGAGTTAGGGTGCCTGTTTCACATAAGGTTTTCAGATCTATCTGAGGAGCTGCTAGAATTTCAGGTCTTCAGGCAAACCTGTATCTCAGGGAAGGATCCAGGTGGGAGACAAGTGGTATCTCCCTAGAGAGAAGGGGTACACCAGGAGCTTTCAGACCAAATCAGGCATCTCCTCCTCCCACAGGTTCAGACAATGCTAGGAAGCAGCTGTGCACCAGGACCCTGTTTTGGACAGAGATCTATAGGTGGGATATAGGCAGAAGGTTTTGCTACAAAATAAAGTTTTACAGTAATCTAAACCAAAAAAAAAAGCATCATAAAAAATAACTTTGTGCTCAGTTTCTGTCAGAATTCATCTTAAACATTACTTTCAGCCTGTCTCAGGAAACATTTATAAACTTTGAGGCTATGACAGTCCAAAACAGGAGAAAAAAAATGAAAAGAACACAAGGGATGCAAAGAGAAATGAGGGAGGAATTTACCCAGTGACACACAGCAAGATGTGTACCAACAAGAAACAAAGCAATTACAAAAAGATAATCCATTACTACTTTAATTAGAGTGTTAAGTTCTTGTTCTCAGAGCAGTAAAGACAAATTATGCTATTGATGGCAATAAAGACAAAGAATCTTAAGCAACTGTTCCAAACATTCTGTACCAGTAGGTGCAGAATTAAAAATAGATGCAGATTTGGAAGTATTTAGATAGATATTTTTAAATTTTAGAATTAATATAATCCATAGAAATGTTGATGAGATGCTAGAAGTTCCACTCTGTTAAAGCAAAGAATATATTTTGTAAGCACTAAAGTGTTTGTTTATTCTTATTATATTTCTAAAGTTTAAGAAATATACCAAAGTAAAAAAACTCAGTCCCAAATTCATGGCCACAAGAAAACTCCATTCCATTCAAAAATTCAGAAAAATCACAATGATGATTCAAAAAAAGACTTTGACAACTTCATAGAAACACACACCAATGACTGCTATGCAGCTGTGGTAAACATAGTAGTTAGGAGACTAGTAGTTGCAGAAAACCAACACACTTCAGAGATGATTATCGACATCAACAAAACTAAGCAAAATAACCAAGACCACTACAAGCTGACGTGCCTAATCAAAACTAGGAGGCAGGGTAAGCCAAAGACAAGTCAATTACACTGGCACAAGCATATTTTTTTAAAAAAATATTTAAAGATATATATAATTTTATTGGTAAAATAAAATGTTTTTGCAACAGCTCTATGAATATGGCTTTAATCTTAGAGGATATACTCATTCATGAGAACACCAAGTCCTCGTGTGTGGCATGTGAAGATAAGCATACATATATTTCTTTACAGGAAAGAGCTTAAAGCACTTAATAAAGCTCTACTCTTTCTTCTCTCTAAACTTAACTGCTAGCAATATGTAATAAATGCTCACTGTGTTGTAAAAACTTCATTAAATAAAGCCAATAGTTCAAAATACATGCTTTCCACTTGTCTGCATCAACCATAGAATACAAGGTTTACACATTAGGGTAGTGACTGATTAAAGAACTTCCTCTAGTGATTCATATCTTCCTTAGAATCACCAAATGTAACTACACAATAACAAAAACCAGTAAAAGTTGCCATAAGCTTAGATAACAATATGCCAAGAAACAACTGTTTCCAGACCATATAGGCAGCAGCATCATTTCAAATCCAGGCAATTGTGAAAGAATCGAGCAAAAAGTGAGAAAAGCACTATCACCATAGACAAGTTGTCAATACTGAACCCAATTACACTGCTCTAGGTAAAAAGTGCTAATAAAGTTTTCTAGTAAAAAAAAAAAAAATCAGCTAATACCAAGAACAAAACAAAGACCATGGTTCTCCCCAGGTAGTACATCTCCTTCCAGCCTAGGAAAGAATTGATTTTTGAAATGTTTTAATAAAATTAGCAGCCTATTTCAACAGAAGATCTGGTGCAAAAAAAAAAGAAACCATGAGTTTACATGGACACTGACTTTACCTGGGAGCTGCTACCCTTCTTCTGGGAATAAAATTATTTTATAGATCTTTGCTGCAGGTTTGTGAGAAAAATGAAAGGACAGTATGAGTGGAACCATGGCCTTGGTTAAAGCATAGAACACATCAAAGGGTGCAAAAACTCTAACAGGGAGTTGAAGAACAATCTGTGATACAAAAAAAAGAAAACAAGATAAAAAGAAAAAGACTATCAAGTTTATCAAACACTTCCCACTGTCTTTACTTGCTTACGACTTGGCAAAGCTCTAATGGTTTCTGCTGATATTCTACATATGCTGGTTCACTATTTTTGAGGAGACATGAGACAGATGATGCATTTCAGCCAAATGGAACAGTTCAGCTATTTTCACAAGTAAGTAAAACATTTTCTTTTAGTCATATTCCTTTGATTAGGTCCAGCAATCCCGCACTTTTTTTAGGAAGGAATTTGAACTCAAAAGCATTGGGAAATCCTAAAAACATTTTTGAATTATGCTTGTGCCAAGAAGTACCACATGCCACCGCGTATCCCGCCACAGGGAGTGCAGCACCAAAAGACCAGCAAAATCTAGCCACGATGCCAAGTTACAAGCCTTCGAAAAGTTTGAGTTCCACACGCTCACCAGAAAGCTTAAACAAAGATCCCATCCTTCCTCAGTGAGTGTCCCTCGTCCGGCGCCCACACCTACCTTTTCCCACTTGTCTAGTGCTCCTCTTGTGCCCATCACACAGTGAGTCACTTCCACTTGATAAAACAGCAGAAAACTAAGCAAAAAGAATGTATTTGTGCTACCTTAGCAAACGTAAGCACCTTGCTACGGGATTTGACAGGTATCTGAATTGGTGAAATAGAGGAGACGACTGGGGAGAGTCATGGAGAGAGACTCCATGACACTTCTCATCAGCTGTGAGCCATTCGTTTGGTTCAGTCCTGCTGCCCTGTTGCATCTCCTTCCACTTTCTCCAACACCAATTAGTAGCTGGTAATTTGACAGGCCAGCTGCTACTTATGTCAGAGACCAAGGTGTTGACTCAGCAGGTTACAACCCAGCTGCTGTCTTACATGCTTGTCACTGTACTGATGTGTGACTAAACAGCTCCTTGGCCATTTACTTAAGAGATCACACCCGTAAAAGTGTTGAAAGAACATTCCTGGGTGAAACTCATATAATAAATTCAGAACTGCTTCACCTGTAAAAGCTAAATTCTGACAACTAAACAAATAGCATGAACAGAACTGTCTTCTTCAACTACTTGAAAAAGTGATTCACTAAATCCACATCTCTTGCAGGAAGTGGCAATCTCAATGAAGGTCTCATTAAATAAATAAAAAAAATGTGTAACATAGTTGATGAAACAAGGCTTTCTCAACATCAAATCCTCTAGCTTTCCATTTTCATTTTTGAATTTGTTTGGAAGAGCTGTGTTTTAAAAACTTAAGGAATTCACTCTGTTTAGGGCTTTAGACTACATAAAACATATGCCCAGTCATCTTCAAGAATTTCTAACACAGAGTCATAGTATCATCCATGGAAGGGACCTTTGAGATCATTGAGTCCAACTGTTAACCTAACACTGCCAAGTCCACCACTAAACCATGTCTCTCAGCACCACATCTACCCATCTTTTAAATACCTCCAGGGGCAGTTACTCCACCACCTCCCTGGGCAGCCTGTTTCAATGCTTGACAACCTTTTCAGTGAAGAAATTTTTCCTAATATCTATCCAAACATCCCCTGGCACAACTTGAGGCCATTTCCTCTTGTCCTATTCCTTGCCACTTGGGAGAAGAGAGTGACCCCAACCTCAACATCTGTGCTAGAGCCTGGCAGGGCATCATTTCCTACTAAGCCTGACACCCTTCTAACAATGATGAAAGACTAAAGAAGATGAATAGCCATTGCTGAATTTTATTTAGTGTTTAGTAGCAATCACTACAGCTCTGCCATGCCAGCTACCATACAGAGAGACAGACCTTGTCCTACACAAGATCAGCCAATGCTGAATGCCAGGAACCTGAGCCCGGGTTGGACACCCGACTGCAATGTTATACACAGATGGAATTGGAAAAGCCACAACCAAGAGTTTTCAGAACTCCAAGATTCAAACCCATGTGTGTTTACACAAACCCTGGAGGGAAAAAGGGCATTTCAGGCAAACAATCCAAATATGAACTTCAGCCTCCTTCCCAGAAAACAGGGTGTAGAAGCATCACCTTCCAGGATTGATCAGGATTCTATTGAGGGTGAGTACCAGTGAGCGTCAGAAGAGGAAAATGGAGGTTTCTCTGACATAGGTCAGAGAAGAGATTGAAATGTAAACATATCGGAGGAAGCAGTAAATGTGAGGGACAGATAATGGATTTTCCCAACACTCTAAACCCTATAAATCACGCACTGACAAGCTCATCCATGAGAAAAATGACAGACATTGGAGTGAAGGATATTGAGGACACTGGTTTCATAACCCAATGTCCTTAACTGAGCTAAAAATAGTCAGCTGAACCTCAGACCAGGATGAATAACATTTAAAATTTTATCATTTCAATAGAACTCAATTTAAACAGGATTTAGGCACATTTTCTTTTGAAAAATAAATCTATTATATTTGCAATTATGACACCTTAAAATACAATGGTATCATAATTTACTAAAAACACTTAAATAAATGTAAACTATGCATGTTCACTGACAAAACAAACCACTAAGCTTATGGACACATCTGAAAAAAGGGTGTGGAGCAGAGCCCCTTGAATGTCATGCCAACTTCAGAAGGCAGAAACTTGTTCTAAAAATGCCATAGTGTGAAAAAAAAAAACAAAAAAAAAAAACAACCAAAAAAACCCCAAAGAAACAAAGAAACAAAGGCTGTATTCATCAAATTCAATGACCTCTTAATTTAAAAGCTGCAAATCAACCAGTAACTGAAAAAGCAGGAAAGCCATTTTCCTCTTTCAGTCTTGAAGTAAAAAAAATAGTCACAAGAGGACAAGATACTTTTGTTCTAAAATCCTGAAGAACATAGTGACCAGGAAAGGTCAGCTCAGTTAATAGCTGCTGATAACAGTTGTTTTGTTTAGTATACCCTAGAGTTACACATGCAAAACCTGTTTTGATGAACCCTTTGTTCATTTTTGTTATAGAACAATATTTAACAGCATATTGAATAGTAGTACTGTACATTGTATACAAAATGCTGTACATTGTATTTAAATTCCAATTTTTGCCTAAATGCAATTTGATACTAATACAGAAAAATAATTAATCTATAGCTAGTAAATAGAGTATAATTTATTATTCTCTGAACAAGCATAGCAAATAAGCCTCTCAATGTATCTCTAGGTATAAAAGGCTCAGCTAGATAAAAAAGCTGCAAAACAAATAGCTGTTTACTAATTAATACATTATACCTCATAATAAAAATTTTCAGGGGAAAAGCTTAAAGCTACAAACATAAAGGATCTAATTTCTTTACTTTTACATACTGGACCCTTTTTCCATTTTAACTACGTGATTACTACATGATTTAGTGGGATGGTTTAGTGATATGGTTTTTTGTTTTTGTCAGAGTTAGGTTGATGGTTGGACGAGATGATCTTGAAGGTCCCTTTCAATGTAGACAATTCTATGATTCTATTACATCTGATTTGATAACACTCACTAAAAGAAAGGCCAGGCCATCGGTATCACTAGAACTGAATTTTGGCAATAACTACCAGAGAGAACTGCAGCTCTGATGGCAGCACTGTCATTCCTTGTTTTTTTTTCACTGAGAAATTGAAAACAGTCAGGCTAGGGCTTAAACAAGCTTCATGTACAGGTCTGGTCTTGGAGCCTTCTTCTTAGGCTCAGTGCTTGAGGGACTACAAGGCCTATTTTGGCTACAAGGGTCTACTTTGAGAGATAATTTTTGTTTCAGATGCTCTCAGGTGGTAAGACATCGTTTGATAAGATGGTTGTCTTTGTGCCCCTTCCTTAAGCACAGCCACCCAAACAAAGGTGAAGAACAAGATGCTTCAGACACAGCAAGCAACTAGGTAAGAAAAATCAATGGTCAGAGCAGGAGGATCCATGTGTTGAGCTTTAAAGAAATGCAGAACTCTTACTGAGAGAAGGTGGCCAGACCCAAATCTCTCGTGATTGCCAGATTTGGGTGGTTTTAACCTGAAGTTTATACAGAATACATATGTCAGAAAATCAGAAATATTTTCTGTATTACTTCAGAGCTTGTCCAGCCTTGCCTCTTAAACTATGACCAGTTCCAGCTGTTCCAGAGTAAAACACATGTCCACTTAATGTTAGCAAACTGTGTTTTTCAAGAAATCAAATAAAGTCTTTCCTGAACTGTTCAGGGAATCAGCTGCAGCCCCAAAATGCAGGATGTAATTATAATCCCTGTCCTATTGCAGTGCTGCAAGTGCTAGAAGAACATGGAGAACAATGCAGGTAATCCTGTGCTCCCACAGACACAACACGGAAAGAGAACAAAATGAGCACAAACACTAACTTTCACATTTTCTTATCACTCAGAAAAGATAACCATGACCCTGCAGCTTACCTGTAAATGTAATATACTATTCTGAAAAAGATATTTAATCATATATTCTAGAAAACTTTACAAACTCAGAGTCATTACAGACTGAGCTAATAGTAAGTTTTGTGCTTATACCACTATTGTATCACTTATTCCTGTCTTCAGGAGTCAATTTGGAATGTAGGCAATACCTACACATCATTTTATGTCATATCTTTTTCACAGTGATTAAGAAGCTTGCTTACACTCCCACTATCAAATACCCTTCTGCATATTCACCTCAACCTTAAACAAAGGTAAAGAGTATACCTTAAGTCCTCTTTAAAAGGTTTGTTTTCCATTTTCTTTTTTATATTCTTTTCCTTTTTTTCCTTTCCTTTTTTTCCTTTTTCATATTCTAATATATTCTATTTATGTTTTTATATTCTCTTCCAAAAGTTCTCCAGTATTTCACACCCTTCCTGAAGTGCACCCAGAACTTCCGAATAGTCAGAGCTAGATTTACAGGAGTGAGCTACAGGAGTCTCCAATGCACTGTTGCAGTGAATGTATAGAGAAGCCTCTGCACAGCTAACCTTCATCTGTTCCTCACCACCTTTCACTGCTGGATGATAAACACTTCATGTGCCTTCCTAGAGGAACGAAAGGTGACCACCAGACGCTTACCTGCTATTCCTGTTACTGTACATCTAAGCAGAACATTAGTCCTTTCTTTTTTCCCCCAACAGAAGACACGGTCATCTGAAACAGTCTTTACATTACTACTTTCCAAGACTTTTTCCTCCTGTTGAGCATCCTCTGTATTCTTTGATGCTGAAATATTTATCTTGGTGTTGACCTGCATAAGACAATTGCCACATCATCCTGCTGATTCGGATTATCTTGTAAAGGTTATCTATCCTGTTTTTCTCTTGCTTACTACCTATACTGTAAACTTTACCAAAAAATATTTTTGTATCTCAGTCGAAACTTCTAGCTGAAACATGGCATGGTAGTGTCAAATCATGCTCCGTGGGACCTACTAAAACCAGCTACATTTTGAGATCTCCTAGTATAGCATTTTTTAAATTAAAAATGTTCCCTACAAGCACCAAATAATGCAAAAAATTACCAGACCGACATGATTACCATAGGAAAAACCAAGATATTTAAGTTGAATACTGCAACCTCTATGATATAAACTCAAAGCTTTCCCCCACCCCTGTTTTTAATGTCTTTTGAGACCTGTTGTTACTGATACGCCTCTATCTGACAGAAAAATCTGAACTGACCATTCTGTTCTTTCACCCAATACATGAGGCTTTCTTCAAGCACGAAAACATTCTCTTGTTCGGTGTCTTAATTCACAGATGGAGGCTAACAGTTGTATTTCAACTATTTTAGACAACCATCATCAAAAGAGAACAGTCACAGTCCGTTATGATTGAGAAGTTCAGTGCAGCCTCCCCAATTTAAGCATGAGTGAGACGCATGATGGACGTGTACACAAACACGATATAGAGTTATTTTTTCCCAGGAGGCAAAAACTGTGCAAGCATAGAAGCAGCACGGTGGCAGTGCATTTAAATCCGATATGTCACTTTGAGAAAATTGGAGTGAATACTAACAATTCAAGGAGCCAGCAGCGAGGAAAGAGCTTTTACTGCCTCTGTTGACTGCACATATTGCAAACATTTTGAGAGCTAACTCTTACCATTTCATATACAGAGAAAGACACTGCCAAGCATCTGTATCATATTCTTCCCAAAAAGGGACAAATGCAATCAGCTAAATAGGAAGCTCCAATTCTTATGGTCTCATAGACTTGCAAGAAAGAAACTGAAAGGAGTTGCTTGGCCCGGAGAAACACAGAAGTATGTGCTGCCTCAAGTCTGGGATGAACATCTGGAGAGAGGTGAACGCAAGCACACATCACCGCTGGTGGAGATCCACTCCAAGTAACACTCCAGAGAAGAATTTCACACTTTCTATATCAACAAAAACCGAGGTGGGGGACCTCTGCTAAAAAAGAGCTTTTCACTTACCGAAGCTTCAGAACGGGAGTTGGTCTTCACTGGGACCTCCGCCTCCCTGCCTCCGCGAAGGGATGTAACAAAATAGGAAGTTACCAGCCTCCCCACGAGTAACTCTTTTTCCTGTAATTCTGAAGGCCAGAAACCCCCGCCCCCGGCGCCAGGACTCGAGGGGAGCAGTGTCAGACTCTGCGTGTCCCTCCCCCACCGCCTCTCGCTGCCTCTGCACCGGCGCCGAGCCGCGCCGCCCGCGGGAAAGGATGCTGCCCGGGGGGAGGGAGCATCCCCGAAAGGGGCGGGGGGAGCCGGTCCCCAGCCGCCCCCGCTGGGCCACCCTCCAGGGGACGGGGACGAGGGAGGTCGGGGACGACGAGCCAACAGCCTGCAAACTCCCCCAGCGGTCCGATTTTAGGACGCACTGGCACAAGCTTCACGGTACTTCCACAGAGGCGTTAAGTGGTCTGCTGCACAATGATGTCCACGGCAGGGTCTGGGTGCAAATGAGTCAATTTGACAATGTCTTTAAATTGCATACACGCGCTCGGTGAAACAAGCGCATTAGGCAACAGCCCTCTGGGAGCAGCACCCGCACGTATGTACCCCATGCATTATTCAGGGCATCAGCACTGTGAGAGGAACGACTGAAGCTATGACCCCTTCCTTTTAAAGCTAACGAATGTATTACAATTAGTGAATGAGACGAAAACTGCAGCCATCAGCAACACAAAAAGGAATAAAAGCAACGAGAATTAGAAGGAACATTGCAATTAAGAGGAGGGACTGGGAAATGGAAATCCGAAGTCCCTGGTAATGTGCCTCTTACTAAGCACTGACAGACCTTCCTCAGCAGACACTCTCCAAGAACAGATATTGCTTTCTAATACCTTAATCAATACAGATGTCATGCAGAGGTCTTGGCCCCAATTCCAGAAGAGATCCATAATAAACAATAAATGCATTTGTCCTACACTAGTGTCAAAGGCAAGACAAGGTGTAGATCTGGATACAGAGCTTCATTTTAAAACCAGTGATATCTGAGCTGTCTGAGGCCCATCAGCCCTTCCCATCAAGGAGAGAGATGCTGGTCTGGGAAGGTTGTGCTGGCTCCCCATTCCACCAGCCCCAAGCACTACCAGCCAAGGTCCCCAGGCTTCCCCAGAGTTTGTCTCCGTGGATCTCTAACTTCTCCAGGACTTCTCCCCACTTTCAAGATCCTTCTCCCTGCAGGATGTTCACCTCCTGCAGGACCAAGAGCGAGGTGGTAAACAGCTCCTCTTCAAACTGGCCACCTGTCACAACTGGGGTTGTGAAATAAACTTCCATTTATTTTACTACTAGTTAACACAAAAAAACAGAAGTGTGATTCAACAGCAACAGACTCAAACTGCAACCTAAACTCTCCTTGACATAACACATTTTTGGTTTTCCCTTTACTGAGCATGAAAAAAGGGCAGGACTGGATCCTTATTTTTTAATTATTTTTTGGCATTTTATTCTGGACTTGGTCTAATAGTTGCCTGTGATGACAGATTAACACATTATTTTTATTGATTACATGAAAGATGGGTTTTCAGTCTTTCAAAGTGCTTGAAGATTGCACCAGACCTAACAGAACTGTTAGGCACGTGCTTAACTTTTAAAAGACTTGAGTCATCCTTCTTATTGGTTGGATAGATGAGAAGAGGGCAGTGGATGTTGTCTACCTTGACTTCAGCAAGGCTTTTGACACAGTCTCCCACA
>JAOQGH010000019.1:19162989-19268666 GCA_025769975.1 Gallinago jamesoni | reverse complement strand
TGTGCCGCCATCCAGTGAGACCTGGACAGGCTGGAGAGATGGGCCGAGAGAAACCTAATGAAATTTAACAAGGGCAAATGTAGGGTGCTGCACCTGGGGAGAACTCACCCCCTGCATGAGTACAGGTTGGGAGCTTACCTGCTGGAGATCAGCTCTGAGGAGAAAGACCTGGGAGTTCTTGTGGACAAAAGGATGACCATGAGCCAGCAATATGCGTGCCCTTGTGGCCAAGAAGGCCAATGGCATCCTGGGGTGCATCAAGAAGAGCATGGCCAGCACGTCAAGGGAGGGCATCCTGCCCCTGTACTCTGCCTTGGTGAGGCCCCATCTGGAGTACTGTGTCCAGTTCTGAGCTCCTCAGTTCAGGGAGGACAGGGAACTGCTGGAGAGGGTACAGGAATGGGCCAGAAAGATGATTAAGGGCCTGGAGCATCTCTCCTACAGGGAAAGGCTGAGGGACTTGGGTCTTTTTAGTCTTGAGAACAGAAGACTTAGGGGGGATCTGATCAATGCATACAAATACTTAAAGGGAGGGTGTCAGGAGGATGGGGCTGGTCTTTCCTCAGTGGTGCCCAGTGACAGGACAAGAAGAAATGGGCACAAACTTGAGTATAAGAAGTTCCACCTAAACTCTTACTGTGAGAGTGATACAGCACTGGAACAGGCTGCCCAGAAAGGTGGTGGAGTCTCCCTTCTTGGAGACATTCAAAACCTGCCTGGACAAGTTCCTGTGCAACATGCTCTAGGACCCACTCTGGCGGGGGAGGGGGGTGGGTGGACTAGATGATCTCCAGAGGTCCCTTCCAACCCCATATTATCCTATGATTGCCTCAGGACTACTTACACACTTAAACTAAAGCTCCCATAGTCTTAAATGTTTTGGTGTGGACAGGGCTGTAGCACTTAAAGATATTCCAGGATGTAGAAGGTACTTAATGAAAGTGGAAGTAACTGTTCCAACTACCATCATTTGTAATGATTTAATAGTAAAGGAAAAAACATCATGCAAAACAAGGTGATTTGATTTACCAAAAGTGATTTGCCACAGAAGACATGAAATCATGCCAAAAATAATATAATTTCAACAGTCATGGTTTCAGCCGAAATCACCACAACCGGACCAACAGATGGCCCTTCCCCCCAAAAAAAGAAGAGAGGATGAGATAAGGAGATACAGAAGTTTAGAATGAACTAAACTACTTTAATGAAGAATTAATATTAAAATAAAAAAGAAGAAAATAGTGAAATAGATACAATTTACACAAAACTATATCAAGCTCCCAGGATATCAGTCCCGTCACCAGCAGGCACAGGGGAAGTCCCAGACTGGACTCAGCAACAGATGGGAACTGCATTCCAGCTCTGGAGTCAGGAACACACGGATCGGGGTCAAAGGCAGATGAACAGGGTCCTCTTTGGATGTTGGCCATCGCAGGAAGAGAGATTGACTCTTTGATCCCTCAGCTTTTATACTGAGCATGGGGCAGATGGGATGGAATACCCTGTTGGTCAGGTTTGGGTCACCTGTGCTGTCTGCTCCTCCCCACAGGTGGGACCCCTCTACATCTTTCTGTTTCCCACTCTCTAATGGGGCAGATAACGAAAATTGGCTGACCTTGGTTGTTTTAGCAATAAGTATAAGCACAGGCCTCTCTGCATACCATTCCTTGGCATTTAGCACAAACATCGGCCTTATCATCCAAAGAAGGAGCCCAAGAAGGAGTTTTCTCCACAATATGCCATTAATTTCAGAGAGTTAGAAGAGGCCTAGCTAAAATGTAAAATTACAGAACACAAAATTAGTTTGGTTTTACTTCAAACCGGGACAAACACGCACCAACACTTTCACTGAGTTTGCACATGAATGCTGTGTAAGGACAAGCTCCTGTGTCCCGAGAGCGGGAGGGCAGTGAAGCTGTTATTCCTGAAACAGGAAAAAGTGCCTGTTTTCATTGCCCACTCCTCCCTTTCAGTGCTCTTTTGGCTGGTGATTCAGGAACGGCTGCTCCAGGGACAGGCCGATTCCAGGAGCAACCCCTTCTTGAAGGGAGGGACATGCCCGGTCCCTGTCGGCAGCGTGAGACAGGACACGGTGGAACTGCTGCTAAAAATCAGAGCCTCACCATGCATTAATTGGTTACCTTACAGTGGCTCAGCTTTGAAAAGCATTCATCTCCTCTTTTATGTATGACCGCACCCTATAAAGTTACTAATCACCGTATAATTACAGCGAGGCTGTAGAAATGAGCACTTTGGCACAGAACAGAGAGTGGTATAGTTAAGTGGAAAAACAAGGTGCATTTTCAGTGGATATATGCAAATTGACCATGCAGGATTTAATCAACTACTAAAACATGAGATGGCAACATATTCTAAAAATCTTCCACACAGAAGAAACCCTCAAGCATCCAGAACTGTAATTTCAAGGATTTAAACTCTGCCACATTTTGAGCTCCCTGTATACCTTGTTTTGATCCATCCAATCAGGATTGTCACAGTTGCACAAGAAAAGAATCAAAACATTTCAAAATTTCAGGGACAACTTGGCCAGATTCTCATTCAAGGAAGGAGAAAAAAAAAAAAAAACAAACCACAACACTTTATTTACATCTCACTTGTTCAGCCATTTCCAATAAATTAGAAAGTCATGTCCTGAAATATGTGCTATGTCAGAGCTATGGCAGAGGGTTGTGATCAGTGGTGCAGAGTCCAGCAGCTACTGGTGTTCCCCAGGGGTCAGTACTGGGTCCAGTCCTCTTCAATATATTCATCAATGACCTGGACGAAGGGATGGAATGTACCCTCAGCAAGTTTGCTGATGACACAAAACAAGGAGGGGTGGCTGACACCCCAGAAGGCTGTGCTGCCATAGAGAGACCTGGAGAGTTGGGCAGAGAGGAACTTCATGAAGTTCAACATGGGTGAGTGCACCTGGGGAGGACCAGTACAACTCAGGGGTTGACCTGCTGGAAAGCAGCTCTGCAGAGGGACCTGGGAGTCCTGGTAGACATCAGCCAGCAATGTGCCCTTGTGGCCAAGGTGGCCAATGGTCTCCTGGAGCACATTAAAAAGAGCGTGGCCAGCAGGTTGAGGAAGGTCATCCTCCCCCGCTACTCTGCCCTTATGAAGTCACATCTGGAGTACTGTGTCCAGTTCTATTGCTCCCCAGGTCAAGAAAGATGAAATACTGGACAGAGTCCTGTGGAGGGCTACAAAGATGATCTAAGGAATGGAGCACCTCTCTTAGGAGGAAAGGCTGAGAGATCTGGGTCTGTTTAGCCTGGAGAATACTGAGATCCGCTCTCATCAATGCTTATAAATATCTAAAGGGTGGGTGTCAAAAGGATGGGACCAGGCTCTTCTCAGTGGTGCCCAGTGACAGGACAAAGGGCAACAGGCACAAACTGGAACATAGGAAACTCCACCTGAACATAAGGAAAACTTTCTTTACTTGGAGGGTGATAGGGCACTGAAACAGGCTGCCCAGAAAGGTTGTGGAGTCTCCTTCTCTGGAGACATTCAAAGCTTACCTGGACGCATTCCTGTGAAGGGTGAACCTTCTTTGGCAGGAGGGTTGGACTAGATGATGTCTACAAGTTCCTTCCAACCCCTACCACTCTGTGAAAGCAGTTCTAGGCCAAATACCCTTCACAGCCCAAGGACCAGTGAGAACTGAAAGCAGAAATGAGTGAATCAGGGACATCTATATGAACAGAAAAATTAGTAATCACCAGATGCAGCAAACTGGCTGTATCCACATCAACCATTTCATCTCTTAACTGCATTCTGAAAAGCCATTGCTCATTGCTGTTGGGAAGGAAGAAGTCAAGATACACATGGCAGTGAGATACGTTGCATTTTAGCAAGACTTCTTTTCTTTTCCTATCCTGCTACAAAGGCTCCAGTTAGATCTCAACGAGCCATTCTCTTAGAAAACAAGCACACAAGTATACACAAAATATTTACTAAGTCAAATATCAAAGCCATATCTTTATTTTACTATAAACTTGTAATTGCAATGTAATTGCAAAAGGAAGCAGAAAAGGAACCACATTTTTTGTGGACAGGTTTTGTAGCTAAAAAAAACACAATTAACAAAAGCAGTCTGCAACTTCTATTTCATTTTTATTTAACTATTTTAATTATTTGTACAGGAACACAGTAATACAGATAACATTTAAGAACAAACTACTGAAAGGATAGCAGCACATCTTTGCAAAAATGGCTTTCTCAATATACAGAACAGCAAATAAAAATCAATAGTTTGCATTCAAATTTGGAAATTCTAACTGCTTCAAAACCTACAACTTCCTTGCACAGTAACATTTAAATTGTTGTGACTTCACATCTGGCAGGTTAATGTCATAAGAGATAAGCAGCATGGGTTTAAAGTTATACTGCAAACTGAGCCACATTCTGACTGCTTCACAAGTTCACCAGACAGTTGTGTAACTCTAGCATTCAGTGGAAGACAGGGGACAAAATCCAGTTAAGAGAGTCAGATTCCGTTACCAGTTTCTGAGTATACACAACTCTGTTTTCCAGTAAATAATGTGTCATCAGATATCTACTAGCATCAACCTCCATGCAAGAGTGCCTTTAAGTGGTGAAAAATTAGCTACATCCTTCTTAAATTTCCTTTTAGGGTAACATAAAAATTCCACAACAGCAGTCCTCAAAACCATGGTCTTAAATTGCTGATTTATGACTAGAGCCTTAGTTTCAATACATTGGCAAAGCCTATAACCACCTTATCCCTGAATAAGCAACAATAATGTACAAGAACTGCATCACTCTAATTTGATGCTCTAGAGGCAGACATACAAACTGTCCAAACCTAACAGAAGGGGTAAGAAACATGCCAACTGCTATGCTGTGTAGTGAGCAACTGTCCATATTTAATATATGCAGGAAAGTTTTAACAGCTAAATGCAGTTATTTGCAAATCTACTTAATCTCTGTTCTAGAAAGGATTTATTCCTCAAGAAAAGAATCAGGTGTTTTCCTAAGAAGGCCGCTAAGCCGTTATCCATTTCAGAATAGGAAACTATGCAATACTTCCTTCCCGTCGCAACTCCCTTCAGTATTGCAACACCGTAACATCGGCTGCAATTGCCATCTCTTAAAATACTGGCAAAGAAGGGACGCTTCATCCTCACGGTGCTGCCTTTGGAGGTGTACTACAGAAGTTTTTAAAATGTTTTCATCCTATGGTAAATCAAGCTTCCCAAACCTTTTATTACAAAGGCAGAGGAACATAATTAAGCCCATTTGTACAAACGGACTTGGGGAATTGCTGACAGTCCCCTGTGGCTTTAATAGCAGTAGTACAAGACACCATTTCCTATGGTTTTCCCTCCCAAGACCACAGCCAGCGTGAGTTACTTCTGGCAGAGTGTCACAGCACTTTAGAGTAACAACCACCTGCACTGAAAGCCAGTTTCTCACAAATGTACGTTTCAACAAAGACCAAAAAAAAAAAAAAAGAAGAAGAAGAAAAAGGTTACATAGCTGAGAATGACTTACCGTACAGATATTCCTCTCTCACACACGTACCATGTTTGGCTTTGAAAAGATTCATGTTATTTCTGGAACTGGCATCTTTCAAAGATGGTATATCGAACAGCACCGCGCTTCTCCGAATTAAATGGTAGGAAGCACAACATCACACAGGTGACACAAAAACTCTTCAAGCACCAAAACGGCCCCCTCAAAGATCAATTGTGTTAATTACCAGATTTGGAAACTCTTGAATCTCTGCTAAGCAAAGCTCCTTGCTGGGCTGGCCCTGAAAAGGCGGTGGGGGGGCATTATTTCTAAGCTTTCTTACTTTAAAGTGACATGGCTCCTGCCCCACCACATGCCATCTCAGCCTGGGTGCACTCTACAGTACCAGCATTTGAGTATCAGGGGGGTGCCCAGAGCCAGACACAGCCAGGGCCACACAGCCCAATGAGCCCACCACAGGGGACCTGCTGAGCCCCTCCACAGAGCTGGTGGCACTTCAGGGAACACTTGTTTAAGAAAGGGCAAAAATGCCAGCCAGTCAGAGGAAGAGGGACCAAAAAGGAGCAAAAAAGCAGCAGAGCCAACACTAGGGCCAGAGGAGAAGCTCTATGACGGAGCAAGTGTTTCCTGCATCCCATGCAGGACTCAGAACTACACAGTCTCTGAAGCCTGTGGAGGACCTGGGCCAAAGCAAAGGAGAGGTGGGAGCAGGCAGGAGCAGAGTGAAACCCCTGACTACTGACAACACCACCCTCCTCCCCAGTCCTCCCTCCTCCCACACCCCTTGTTACGTTCTGAAGGGAGCAAGCAAAACCTGCAGTGATAACAAGGCAAGGAGGAAAAGTCCCTGGAGTAAAGTTGAGCTTGGAAAAGGGGGACAAAAGGTGTTTTCCCTCTGCTTCAATGTTTGTCTTTTTGGTTCCTAGTATCTGAATCAGAAATTAAAAGATACATGTATTCATTGGCAATACTTAATTTTCCCCAAGTCAAGCCTGTTTTGCCCAAATGGCAATTAGTAAGCAATCTGTCTTCATATTGACAAGTCTTCATGTTCCTGTTCCTCCTTACTCTCACCCACTAAGGTGGAGTGGCAAGGAGTTAAGTGAGCAGCTGGGCAGGAGTTTGGCTTAGTCTGGGCCAACACATCAGATTTGTATATATTCTATTTTCTGCTGCCTCCCAAATCAACTGGATGACGTGAGCTGACATAAAAGACAGGGCACTTCAGACATGAAGCTTTGCTGTCAGTCCTGAAACCACCTTGTTTGTACAAAGAAATTCACAGGAGGTTCAGCTATAACCCCTTTGGGCACTCCTCCCCTCCCTCCAAGGGAGCAGCACCCAGATAGCAAGTTAAGGGTACACTGGTACAATCCAGCAGCTTCAACAAGAACTCTGGCATCTTAGCCAGAGCAACAAGGTACTGCCACTTTGCTTGGCCGCCCCAGAGACATGCTGAATTTAGCATCTGCTGTCATGAACAGCTGTGAGCACCGTGAACTTCACTCACTAGTGATGATATTTTAGTTCACTGAGGCTTCTATCTAGAACAACCAGTGTTGTAGCCCAGTCTCCAGCAGGCCAGCTTAGGATCAGCCACCATAGCAGCTATGAATCAGCTTTCTTCTCAAGTATGCTGGCATTGTTATGAAGTGCTTTGTGAAGCTTTTCAGCGTGGAGAACATAAAAACTTTACTAATGAATCTCTAGCCCTGCAAATAAATCTTGGTGACTGGAGAATACAATATAGAAGTTCTTTATAAAAAAAACAAACATCACTGGCTTAGAGAGATGAAGCTACAGAAACAAGCAGGACCAACCCAAATCTGAGATTCTGCAGGCACTTGCTAAGTCACCACATTTCTGGTATAGGACAAACATTTTAGGAGATGTCTCTGATACAAATTACTTTGTATCCAAGTCTTGTATCCAAAATACTTTGTTTCCAAGTCTCTGAAATTCTCATAAAGGATTCACAGAATAACTTGAGATCCTCCCTCTCTGGATACGCATAATTATACCTCTCTCAAGGACTCAAAAAGAAGTCTTTAGTTGGTGAGACCAGGCATTTTTGTTGCCGTGTTCTGAGGAACGTTCTTCCCTCATGACTCCTCAGATGCCTTACGAGGGGCACATTAACATTTAGCTAGGACTAACATGCTACCAGTTACCTACACCTTCCAATAAATCATTGCTTTCTATTCTTAAGTTATATATATATTGTGCTGGCAGTCTTTGTGCACAAGAAAAATTCCCAAAGAGAAATGGTTTGGTTAGGGTTGGAAACACACTCACTGGTCTAGACAGTATAGACGTGAATAAAGTGTGTTCAGTTCTAGAAGTGATCTCTGAAGTCTGAGCAGACCAACTGGTCTGCTTCTACTGCATGCTCAGCAATTCATTCATTCTGGCAAAGAATGATACCTTTTACTTAGTACGTTAGACTGTGCTGCACTGGACCTCAAAACTCAGGATTTTCTAAGGAGAAACACATCTTTCCTTTAATATGATATAGTTTATTTTATGACTGGCATGTTTAGACTGAGAAGCCCATGGAACAGAGCTGCTGGGGTAGTTTCACAGTTTCCTGTGAATGGACACCTGGCAATGGACTTAAAGGGAGAAAACTAGCATTTTGAAGCGGGGAGAGTTGAGCAGGAGAGATAATTGTTTGGATTTTTTGAGTTTATCAAGACCAATAAATACTGGTAAGTCACCTGCCTGTTTTCACCTCCCTGCTACCAGTGGTAAAAGGAAAGTGCACCAGAAGGCCAACGTTGAGTAAATTTCCTCAGTTCAAATCTCATTTGTCTTTCCAGGAAAAAAAAAAGTCTTTGTAAACAATCCCATCTCCTATGACTATGTTCATATTTCACTTTGAATAGCGGAGGAAGGGCAAAGCATAGCATTCTTTAAAGTTCAGACCTATTCTAATATCTAATCTATTAGGATTAGATATTAAAACCTATTTTAGAGAACTCAGTTTAAAAAAGGGAAAGACAACACTGCAAGGAAATCCTGCTTGACAGCATTAACACTGCAGTGGTGATGACAAGGTAGTACAATAAAATCAGTTAATTACAACCACTGTCCATAGTTTTCTCGGACAACATCAGCAGGCAAGAGGCACATTTACAGTGAGTTCCAAGGAAAATATTATTCTTCATTCATATATGGAAATCAGGCACTGACAGATGAGCCATATTTCTACAATCATTTGGAAGCATGAAGGTAAAGACAGGCATTTTCAGTAGTGTCTGGCTCCCAAATAATTTCTCCAATCAACTGTGAACAAAGAGCTGGCTCTTGAATACAGAGTAGTCCAAGTATCCTCTCTCACAAAAATATTTTTACTTCTGCTTAAGACAAAGAAATAAAAGCTGAACTCATTACACTCAGAGGTGCCAGAGACTGCATTATACAGTTACTTTGAAAAAAAAAAATAGTATAAATTGAAAAACATTTAGTATTTGTATTTCAAGCACTACCGAATTACAGCTTAGAATTACTGTCCCACTTGATTCCAACATTTTCCTTAAATAAAAAAAAAATACAAAGAATTTTGAAGATAATGCGCTTAAATGTAAGACTCCCACATCTTTAATCCACGTTCTGTAAGCACATGATTTCTTCTGCTACTGCTTATTGGCTACTGCAGTTAAGAAATGGAAAGAATCGTAACATAAAAAACTAACAACTGAGGGTTTACAAGAAATGTCATTGCCAAAGACTGAAACTAAGCACACACAGGAATAGTCACAGAAAGTACAATCTGTGACAGAACTAAACACTATGTTCATCTTCGACAATTCCTAATGTACAGGACCACGTACGAACACTCCCAATCTGACCACAGACTCATCCATACATGGTGTTACTGAGGACAAAGTTGTGACAGATGTCATAACATCCCCCTCTTGTGTCACCAGGGAATTCCCTGGAACTGCTAAAGAGCACACTCATATTACTGAACTGGCCAAGACAATAAAACCCCGCTGATTGGAGCGTAGGACTACGGGTTTACAGTTTGTCTTAAATCAGAGAGAAATGTAGATTTTGCATAAAGTCAGCTGACACACCAAGAACACCCAGAAAGCTTGGTTTCTACTCCCTGCCCTGACTGAGAACAGTAGAGACAGGTCCATTTTATGGTGTATTTTAAGCTAATTTGCAGGAGAATGCAAATTCCAACAAATATTACCAACAATTAAAAAGACATGTTCAGAACAGGCTACTCATAAAGCCTTCACTAGAGTTTGCTTTCCTACCTGCCAAAACATTGTGAAGGACTTAAAATACATCTGGGTATTAAATAGTTTTGAGGATACCCTATTGTATCTTTCTGCCGAACTGTTTTTAACAATTGTTCAACTCCTATGCCCTTAATTTTTGCGTGGAGATACAGCCTTTAATCAGCAAATTTAGGCATACTGACAGAATGCTTTTCTTTTCTTAGCTACCTGTGGGTCCTTTGGAACTAGCCCATGGCTAGTAGCTGCAGGTCAAAGGCTGTAAACCTCCCGCTTACACTTCCCTTTAGTCACAAGCATTGGACATCATTTGTCCTCGAAGTGGCAACCCATTAGCATGAAAAACACTTCCTGTTAATGTTGTTTTATGTATGTCTCACAAAGATCAAATCTCACTTTAGCTTGGGAAAAACTTGTGAGCTACACTTCTCTGGACTAATGTTGCCTGCTCTGTTCCTCTGACTACCCTAGAAATCATCTGCTGGGTGCACTACTTCAATTCGTTCCTTTTCAATGAAGACTGATGACTACAATCATACCCTGAATTCAGAAGAGACTCTCCCTAGCCTTCTCTTCACCCCTACTTCTACTTGAAATAGTAGGGATCATAAGAGGTCCCCAGTCCAACCTCTTGCTCAAAGCATCAGTGAGCAGACTGGAACACACGGCTCAGGGCTTTAACCTGTCTGGTCTGGGAAATGACCAAGGATGGTGCTCTGTACCAGGAGGTGCTGGTCTACTATGATCCCAGTAAGGCACTCGGACTCTCTAAGCCATTTTAATGCTCTCATTTTAAATGCTATTAAAGTTCAAGGTTTGCCCAAGCTGCACTGCAGAAGACTTGTTCCCCCAGCCTGCTCAGGTCACTATGGACAGCATCCTTGTTCTTGAATGCATCTGCTGGTTCCCCCCAGCATGGTATTTAGTAATTATTAAACTTATTGTACCTGAGAAGCAAGTGCTCCCTAAACTAGCCCTCATCCTGATGCACGCTAGGGTATTTTTTTTCCTAGCTGCTTAAAACTAGCAGTTCACAGTCATTCTGTGATGTGCCAGAACTACCAGCTTCTTCTCAAATTTGAGTTGTCTGGCAGTTTGTTCTCAGAATCACAGAATGGTTGAGGTTGGAAGGTAACTCTGGAGGTCATCTTGCCCAACTGCTATACACCTGAAACTTACTAGAATATTTTTAATTTTTATTCATTAATAGCATTCAGATCTTAGTGGAATTTCTTAGTCTTCCTCTGTACTAACAGACTAGCAATTTTCATCTGTAAGAACTTAATTGCCTCAGCATTTTGGGTAATGATTTATTTGTAAATCTGTATTACTAAGTACCTGGGGCAATGTAGTTTAATTACAGGGCAGTGATAGTCATATAACAGAAGAATGGTGCTGTCTGCAATCACAGCTGTGCACTAGTGAGGTTCAACTGCCAGTGTTGTAGTATGGTACAGCCTAGGCCCCTGTGAAGAGCAAAACCAAGACTTTCCATCAGTACAGGACTCAAAAATAGCTGAGGTGGAAATCCAGGAGACTTTCCCCCAAACGACGCATTTTTACTATTTGGTGCAAGTCTCAGAAAATAAAGGATATTAAAAACAACTCTTCTTCCTAGCACAGCAATGCAATAGGATGCATTAGGATAATCACGAGTGTTTAAAGTCATCTGGTTTGTACTGCTATAATTTATTTTATATATATTCAAATGTATCAAAACATTTTAAGAATCATTTTGGACAATGAAAAACCAAGTGCGAGATGAATTCTGGCACATGGTCAGAAAACTACAGTTGCATCAATGATCACAGACCGACCAGTAACAAGAAAAACCCAGCCATATGCACCACACTTTTGGGTTTACAGGATCAGACAGCAGACATCTGTCCTAGCACATTTCCATTCCAGGAAAAAAAAAAAAAAAAAAAGAGATGGGACTGGTATTTACACTAGTTAGGCAAGCAGAGCTAGTTTCAAAAAAAGTATATTTTTCAAAGCTAGCCCTTGTGCAAGATTGTCTCTGCAATTTCTCCTTCATTTTTCAGATATACAAAGAAAACCTTGGCTTCACTTTGCCACTCCTAGACCTGCTGTTCTTATCAGGATCTACAGCCAAAACACAGTTGTCACAAGTCATCTTTACAGACTTTTCTCCCTTTTCACCCTCTGACTGCAGCCCTCCTAGACTCTGATGAAACACAACTCATGAGGAAAAACAGCTGAGTCGCTGCATTGACATGTGCTACTATTGTAATAGTACAAAAAAATAAGAAAAAACAGGACTCAAAGTATTGCTGAAGGAAAGGCTTATGGCATTTTGCAGCACTAGCTTGTCAAGAACCCCCAGCTTAATCTTGAACTACACTACAATACAAGTAGCATTTTTTATGGTAGCATGGAGGAAAAGACAGGAACAAGCATTCAAAGACCTGTAGCTAGCACGTCCATTGGCAGCAGAAGCATCTAAAAGGAATTACAGGTACAAGTTGTTCTCAGGTTTCAATCAGTTCAGTGAAACCTTTTCTGAATGCTCATCCTGACTGCCACCTGAAGGACAAGGGCACTCTTCAGTGAAGAGCATATCAACACACTATTTCCCAGCATGGCTCTCAACAGGTTCTCCATATGAAATTACTTTTTTTTATTCCTTCACTCAAGTAACAGAGGCAGCTGACAGTTTATTCCCCACCCCAGCTTCCCTTGTTTGCACTATTCTCCAGCAGAGAATAAGATTGAAATACTTTCCTACAGAGTAAACATGTATTTAAAGAGTCACAAGAGGCTTAAAACAAAACTGAATATTCAAGACAGAACTGTAGTCTTCTTCAAGTATTATTCTTGAAGCTATCCATTTTCCTTAGTCCTAGTTTTCCCTCCCTCACTTTTCAACAGGCATTCTATACTTCTGATCAGACAAAATGATCTGACTTCAGACTTGGTGTTCCAACTTCCCACACTCTCATAAGAAGCAGTAAATCTGACTTATTTTACCCTTAAAATCACTTCATTACCATTTTAGGGACAGATTTTTTGGTTGTTTTTTGTTGGGTTTCTTTGGGGCTTTTTTTTTTATGATGTAGCAGGAAGAAAAATAACCTTAAAACATCTGCTTTTTTTTTTTGTGGCAACTCCTACCACCTTCAGGCACTATTTAAGTGAAAGAAATGGCCAATTTTGTGCCAATTTATTCCCTTAGGAAAGGAGCAGTTCTGAACATGCAGAAAAAACAGACTGAAGTTGCAGAATGCACAGGTAAGAAACAAACATCTCCAAATAAAGGGAATGCAAGTAAGTATGCCCTATCCAGAGTAATACAATGTGTGTTGAATAGTACTATGTTTTAGTTCACTGTTTTAAAAATGAACTCCAAGCACAGATGTCTGCAAATATTGTGCCACCAAAAGTTCCAGAGACTTTACCACAGGTTCCAGATATATGCAGGCACTACTTAATCCACTAACAACTATTGCATCTGGTTATTGCTTTTTTGTCTTAAATTTTTGTGGTTAATATCTTTGATAAATTCAGTACCCTATGTTTACACATTACTGGAGCAGGAAAATGAAGAAAGAACGTAGTTCAGCACATAATGCTACTATCTTTCAAAACAAAGATTATACTTCAGGAATGTATGCAGGCAAGTTCAAGTACAAGTTTGTGCAACCTCTTTTTACCTAGAAACACAGGGAAATAAATGAAGCAAGTCCCTGCTCAAAAGACAACATGCAAGATGTATCTATGAAAAACAGAATAATGAAAAAGTAAATCAGCAGTGAAACATGTGCATTGAGAAGATAACTGCAAGTATGCACACACATTCACTTTTCAGTTTTACCTTTAACTTGATAAAGTTCTATTGAGAAAACCAGACTGATTATCAATCCTCTTCCCACCCATCCCAAATTACACAAAGATGAATACTCTTTTCTCAAAATATTTAAGGAAAGCCCATATGTTCTGATAAACATCCTGCATACACTCTAAGTCTTGTAGGCGAAATTTGAGATATTTGATAAACTGTAATAGGTACTGAGAAGCTATTCCAATCACTACTTTCCGAAGTACAAGTAAAATGCAAGCCTGAGATTGCTGCAGTGTTAACTTCCACTCACCCCATCTTATGGCCTTAAGTCAGGTATGACAAGTTGTATTTTTAACTCCTCTAAAGAAGGTTAAATTCCATTATGTTTAGTTTTTCATGCACTGCTTCTAAAGGAAGATGTTCACCAATATGAGCACTTGACAATTTCCAACAGCAAAATGTGACGCAGCATTACATAACAGTAGCTAGAACAGCATCATCTTTGTAGCATACTGCATTGGTAAATTAAAAAAAATTTAAAAATTTAAACAAAGCAACTTCAAGGAAGTCTCCTTGAACTGTTAATGGCTGCTTACCCTCTATTGCTTCTACAAGTCTGGCTCATGTCCAGAAGAACTTCCCATCAAGCTTGTTCTACAGTAAACTTTTCTATAAGAGATAACAGAAGAGTACTCATGCCTGTCAAGGACAAAAACATCCTAGAAACACAGGGCTTCCTCCTTCTCTGAAAAAGGCTCTGTAAAAACATATATTTCAATTAAGTTGTGGATATAGCCACTGATCTTTAGTTCCATATGGGGATGCACACGTTCTATGTATGTTGAAATAATATCAGTTCATGAAACCACAATGGCATACGCTTTTCTGTATATCTGATGTAAAAGCAACCACCAATATGTATTGCTCAAGCTTTTATTAGGTAACTGTTTACAAGATATTTTAACAGACCTCCTAATCTTAAGTAATCTCATCACTAGATTCAAATTTTGTAACTGATCTGCCACAAAAAGGAATGAACATTTAGTTTAGATCAGCCCTTTACACAAGGCTCTTTCCAAAACTAGGTCACACGGCTATCTTCCCATGCAAAATTTTGGAAACGAAGAAGCATGTTCAAGGGATCTACTATTTTCCACTTGCAAAATCTCCATCTTTTCACAGCAGCATACCAGCCACTAAGCATCAAACACTTAATGAAAGTTTTGACATCACTAGGTGATAATTACCACTGGGTTCATCATAACAGAGTACATACACATCGCTGAAAGCTTTAGCATATGATACAAGCTACTCTTTTAAACATTAAGTGTTCCATAAGCTCAACAGTAAGGAACATTAAGTGCAACTGTTCAGTTAAAGCACAACAGAACACATTCTAGTTTAGTACTAAAGCAGTTTTAATCCCATGACTGAAATGCGCTTGGAGAACATGACGTCTTCATTCCTCCTCTTTTCATGTTGCCTCTGCCTCCTCCATAATTCTAGGAAACAGAACAGGTTTAGAATCATTAACACTTTCAATCATTTAACAGTAAAAGCCACTACAAAACAATTTTAGCTTTCTGCATGCAAGCGTCTCAATGTATTTTGAGACATTGAAATGTAATTTCAATATCATATTTCTAAATAAACAAATGCTTTTTCATCACTAAACTTCTATGCGTAAGGGTTTTAGATGCCGGGGTGAAATTAATGCAGTTTAAACAACCTCAGACTTTATCAGGTGTGGGAATAATACTCACTGGAGTTCAAATCCAAATTTCTTCTCTTACCCAACACAAATCAGTTCACACAACTTCGGGGATAAACTTCCTTCTCCATTTCGTACTTAAGAATGACTGTCTGAATTACTTTCCCAGAAAAATCCTTTTCCTTTGGAAAACAGATGAAGCCCTGTCATCTATAAGATTGTCCCAAAATAATGACTTAAGGGCCTCCAAGAAAATCCTTTCAAATTCACTGTTTGATTCTCAAAGAGACACGAATCAAAAAAGATTCGCATCTGATTAGGGAAGCAGGTAAATATACCCAAAGCACCCAATACTTTCAATAATAAAGGTACCGAAAAAGGTAATTAATGAAAGGAAGATCTGAGCTTGAGCTTCAACTTCAGATGTTGTTTAAGCAGCAAGAGTAATTACATCTCTTGTTGTTCTGTAACCAAGTATTAACATTTGGAATGTTTCTGAGATGTGACCAAGTTCTTACAGAAGAAGAGATCAAGGAAAGAATTTTGATGAAGGCATTAAAATCCAAGTAGATACAAGCAATAAACACCAAACATCAGTTGGAAAAAATATATCATTTAAATTCCATGTGTACTTATACTTCAAATCTTAAACTAGTGACTGCAAAGTGAATTTAAGAGCTATGCTCCCTAGGCTGTCTCATTTACTCAAGCTACATTTTCACATCTGGTATCAGCAGCACTCAAGAGACCACAAGGAAACTCTTTATCAGACATCAAGAACAATTTCAACATAGATCAGACTGGGGCATTTATCTAATTATAACTGGCTAAAGTTATAATTATATATAAATGAGTTACCTAACTGAGTGATTCATAACAAGCAGTGACTGTGTAACTAGCAATTATTTGCTCCTACCGTACACACACAGCAGAGAAACTTCTGGAACTACCACCTTTGCTTATGTTTACACAAACCTGTTCTTAGAGTAATTCTAGACAACGAAGATAAAAATTCTTAACGCAGCTAGTAAGGCCACACTGTGAGAGTCCAAACCAAGAGATTTGTCCGAAATTAGTTTCGGAAATACTGAGCACTTTGTAAAGACACAACTAAGATAAGGGATACAGTTACAGTTGAAACAGTTTCAGTGGCATTACCCTGGATTTGTAATGCTAAACACACTATTATACCGAAAAAGAGTTCTAGAAGGCAAATTTCCAGACCTACCTTTCGGGTATTAGGTGATGTAAAGGCTCTTCCTCCTTGAAAATCAAAAGCAATTTCTTCCAACCAAGCAGGAACTTCCTGCTGGGCCTACATAATTAGAAAAGTGAATTTAGAGACTTTAGCTGCTTTACCAATTCATATTAAGTGTTCCACGACTGTATCAAAGAAATAAGAATTGCTCAGTACAATAAAGTGAAATCCTTAAGAACAGAAAACATTAAGTGCTAAAATTAAAAACTTACATCTGAAAGCACTTTAACTAGAGGTTGTGCAAGATGCGCATCTGAACTGTTATCAAAGAAGCAGACTGCTTTGCCTGGATTTCCACAACGACCAGTTCGTCCAATTCGGTGTACATACTCTTCGATGTTGGAAGGAAGATCAAAATTAATAACATGTTGAACATTTTCAATATCCAGACCTCTTGCTGCCACTGAAGTTGCCACGATAACTGGACATTTTCCAGAACGAAAATCCCGAAGAGCTAGCTCTCTCTCTCTCTGTTCTCTATCTCTACAAAGAAAGCAATGGTTAGAATGCATGTTTTGGAAAATGTGCAGTATTACTAAAGAAACAAGTTAAAACATCATGATTCATGGACACAATTAATAACCTACACACTACCAGTTCAGGTTCTGAATTTTTAACTGAGCAGCAGGACACAGCAACTATTTTAACTTAAGTTTCCAGAGAAAAATTTTTTTAAAAAAAAGACCTAGACACAGTCATGTGTCAAATTGACTGCCTCCCTAAGAAGATCCACTTGTTTAACTGATTTTTTCCTAATTCCATAGTTAGAAGTGCTTTTCCTGCTGCTTCACAGGAGGGAGCCAGAATAGCAAAGATGAAGTCTACCTAGATTCCTGCACAGGCCACTTTTCAGATATACCAGAAAGTACAGCCAGCCAACAGTACAGAACTTGCCTGTTGTTTATCTTCACAAGAAGAAAACTACATTTGCTCTGAGGTTTTGTATTTTTAAAGAATATTTATAGATTATCCAGTATTTAAATACAGAGATCAGAGTTCAATTCTTGTTCTTTGTTGTTCAAATGAGAGAACAAATTAAAAAATTAAAAAACAGTACTCTTCTGAATCTAACATGGGACATTTAGTGAAGTCTGGCAGGACCACTATTCCAGAGAAGAGCAACTATCATAACTAACCTCAAATCAAAAAACTCAAGGGAATTGGAGATAAGTGAAAATTATCATGAAAGTTTAGCAGGTTCCATGGAACCAATTATTCTAAGTATACCTTAACTCACAGTGTAATAATTCTACAGAAATGTGTAAAGAACCCCCTCCCGCGACAGGTTGTGAGATAGCAATTCACACTAATCAAGAACAGAGAGCTAAATCTTCTCAAAATGACCCTTCAGACATCTGTAACACCCATACAGCACAAGATACACAGAAACACTTTGTCTCTGTGTTTAAAATCATTTTAACCTGTCTACAACCTTGATATTCTGATGTCTATCAGAATACCGCCCGAAATATTGTTTTATTGGCAGGAATTAAGTCCCTTCCTCATTTCAAGAGGAAAAAAATTGCAAAATTACATTTTTTAATGTGCTTCAGTTCACTGGGAATCTTCAGATTCAGTTTGTTGTCCTACATTTTGACATATAAAGAAACACCACAGAACTACATTTGAACTCATTGCTTTAGAGAAAGACTACCTTTTTAGATGGGTTTAGACCTGAAATTAGCAACTGTTTCAACTTGTTTCTCAGTATTTGTTCAAGTATGCAACAATAATGAGTAGACCACAAAAGTTAAAAGCATCTTCTCTTTAGATCAATCTCCATACAAATGCTATGCCCTTGAACATGTCCAGGAGGCAGCAATGACAGCACTAGAAATCTGGATGGTACATGACTTCACCTATCTTGCCTCTTTAAGGAAGCCTTCAAGACAAGAGTGGAAGGTCCACAACACTACTGCCATTTGAATTTATGAATATTATCACACCAGTACAGGTCTGTGTTTGGTTACGCGAATGATGACAAAAACAACATATGAACAACAGCTCATTCAACTGAATTGCTTATAAGCATTTTTTTTTTTTTAAGCAGGAGGCATAATGTTCTTCAGTTCATATACACCATCTGAAATGTGGTCAACCAGAAAGATACACACTCAGCAAACACTGTGAGAACTGCCCTTCAGAAATGCTGCCTTATCATCTGGGCAGAGCTGCCAAGTATCACAGGGCTAAGTGACAAATATGGCCAAACATGAAATCTCACAAAAAGCTTCTCATAAGATATAGTATTAAGTGATATTCACATGTTTTTCACTTAAAAATCCTTACCCATGGATGCTAGTGGTCGGTATCTTTTCTTGACAAAGAAAAGCTGCAAGATAGTCTGCTTTTTTCTTTGTGTCCACAAAAACCATGGTTCGTTCGTTATCTATGTTAAAAAAAAGATTCACTGATTCACTGCAGTTTGAAACAATGCGCTTTCACTAATCACAGTTTCAGTTACTTATATAAACACCTAATATCAGAACTGGTTTTGAATGAAGTCTAGTGGACAAGAGATTACAATCATACATGTTGAACTAATTAAATTAAATCCATAAATTTCTAGATGAACACAGAAATCTAGGTGAAGACAAGTGCATTGCATTTTTCTCCTCAATAAAAGGAGGAAACTTGTTCTCTGTGACTCTTCTTCTACAGCATGTGGCTAAAGGCAGCATGCAATTCTGAGCACAGAACAGCAAGGTACACAGACCATTTTTTAAATTCTGAACTCCCTTCTGTTTTTCAACATTAAAACGTAAGACACATTCAAAGAAAAAAGGGAAAAAAAATCCCATCCATTAACAAAATACAGGCCCAAACATTCACATAAGAAATTTAATACACCTATAATTTGGAGATAACACCCCCCCAGATGCAGAAGTATTGTAATTAACCACATAAAGAATCTAACCACCTGAGAAGCTTGTCTTGCTACTACTCAGAGATGAGACCTTAACAAATACACTTAACACAAGTACACCTAAAAACCTAGAACTCTGAGGTCTGCTTCAAGCTTCAATCAACAGTCTTGTAAAGCATGTAACACATAATAGAATGGAATCATGACCTGGTCAATAGCAAGAGGGTAAGTTTAAAAACAAACAATTCTATCTTCCCTGGAAAACAATTGCAATAAGAAAAGTTACCGATGCTTTGTAGAATTTCTATCAGTTTATCCCTCTTGGAATACTGAGGAACCTGAAGAACAGTTTGCTGAACGTCACTACAAGCTCCGCCCACGTGTCCAACAACAACAAATAAATAATCAGTTTTCAAAAATTCACCAGCCAGCCTTGAAAAGAAACAAAATTAAGCAACACGAATTCTATTATGATGCAGTTTGGTTTTGCTTTGATCAAGATCAAGTAACTTCATATAGATTTAAGCAATCCTCACAAGTACTTGTATCATTCCTTACAAGACAGAGTACGTAGTCATATATGCAATTTTTAAGAAGTTAAAGAGTCTGTATTACTTTCTAGAAAGCTGTACAAAAAAACCAAGGTGCACAGACTGATTGGATCCCTGCACCTTTTCATACAATACAAACACTGCATTTTTCTAGCTCTCAGAAAGTTCTACTTACATGTGTGTAATTGCCACTGAAAAGGTCTTTTGCATAGCAAATAAACATGTTGGAGATTTAAATGTTTGGTCTTAAGATCTGACTGGTTTAAGATCTCACAGAGAGATGTAGTTCTAAATTGAAAGCAAAGGGTGAGTTCAAACTCTCTGAAAAAATATCCTGTCTAGAAGCACTACCAGTGTTCCTTGTATAACAGCAGGGCACCAGTTTTGAGCTTGCACAGATGTGACAGAGAATGAAAAAGAAACAAACAGGGGAAGCATGAGGACTTCTGCAGAAGAGGAATTTAAAAGCCTTTAGAAAAACTTCATAAGTTGGTTTAGTTTAGAGCTGGTTTAGTGCAGTTAACCTATGCAAGTTATAGTTTTGCTACCAAAAAAAAAAAAAGGTAAGTCTTTAGTAAGGAATATTAACATCATACCTTTTCAGTACCTTCTTGCAATATCAGCTTTCAAGTGTAAGGAAAGCTCTTAAGAACTCCTCAGAAATTTAGTTCTATATAAGTACATCTTCATATGTATTTCCATTTTTACTTTACTCACCTCTGAACTTCTTCAGGAAAAGTGGCACTAAACATTAGTGTTTGACGTTTGTCTTTTGGTGGCATGTTCGGGTGAGAAATTAGCTTCTTCATATCTAACCCAAAACCCATATCAAGCATACGATCCGCTTCATCTAACACCAAATACTTCACATTATGCAAACCAATCTGCAAGCATTTAAGTTAAAGAAAAACTGTATTGGTTCACAGTATATAATTACAGAATGTCTTATGGCCAAAATTCAACTTTTACTTTCGAGCAGAAATACATTACTCACAAATAGAAGCCTATGTGGACTATCTTCTATTTGCATCTCAATCTCTATTTAACTTTTAAATTTGCACTAATTCTAATAATATGCAGACACTGAAGTACTTCGGAACCTGGTTCAGCAATGTAAACCAAGATACAGCCTATTAAGCGCATATTATTCAGCATAGCTATTCTGGAATTGTGTCTTGAGTTTTAGATCAGTTCTCCCATAGTCTCCACACATTCTCACGAAAAATTCCTTGTTCTGAAAAAACTGATGTCAAGAAGAATTATTAAGGACATTACAACTTCAGTGTTGCTGACCAAGGCTGTGATTTTGACTATAAACCTGTTTTTCTCTAGTTGTCAGGTTGTCAATCTCCAGTTTATTACCAAGAAGTATTTGTCCAAACTTCATTTGTCAGTGCAACATCACTGTGCCACCATTACATAGTAATTCAGACTTAAACATATAATGGATGGAAAAATAAAAATGCAAGTATAGTATCACACCTGGAGTTTTATCTATTTTGAATAATATCACTATTAAAACATTCAAACAAATATTACCATAGTTCCAGACAGATAAAAGCTACTGTAGCAAAACAAACAGGACATCAAGTGAGAATCTGCAGTGGAATTTTCCACAAGAACCACCAGAAGGTGTTCCATGTATTTGAACTATAAAATTTAATTGCCAAGAGTACTGCAGCCAGTTTGATTTAGACTATTTTCCATTGGGACCTGAAAGGGACTGAAGAGATCTGGACTCACGCTACTCCTTCAAAAATCCTAATGGTATTTAAGTATTCCAAGAAAAGCTGATTTGCATTATATATAAAGTGCCTGTATGAAGGTAGCATACTGACTGGTTTTCATAGCTCTCTTTGCTTTTATTAAATCTCAAGAATAAATACATAAAGAGCTAAGAGTGTTTAGAGAATTCAGATTAAGTTTTAAGATCTTACCTTCCCTCTTCCAATGATGTCTAGAAGCCTTCCTGGAGTGGCACATAGTACATTACAGCCTTGCATTACCTGACGAATTGAATGGCCTATCTGTGTACCTCCATAGATGACAACAGGCCTTATACAAGTTCTATTATAACAAAAAAAAAAAAAGGATTAATTGTGTAAGCATGCAAACAGTATTGTTTCATGACAGTATGTAAAGTCAGCAGATCTACCACAAACCAGCTTAGAGTGGTTCAATTACTTCACTATACAGCATATCTTACAGCCAAAAGCAGGACCCAAGACTGGAAACTCACTGACCACAAGCTCAAAGTTCCCATTTATATCACATCATGGAGGCTGTACAGTGGGGTTACTTGGAAAGAACAATTCATTGCACCTGTGTTCTTCCTTCTCCCTTCAACCAAGAGTTACTAGCAGTAAGAGCCAAAATGGTATTAGACATTGTCCACTTTTAGATAGCATACTAAGAAAAAACAGAACTGCCATTACACATGTGCAATGAGTATTTTCACACTTAAGTTCAAACCATCTATTCTTCAATACAGTAATTCAGGTTCATCGGTTAATCAGATAAAACTGGGAACATTTTTCAGGTTTAGCTGGAACTTTTCAGACAGCTTTAGTTAAGACTAGAAACAAGTTGGACTCATAACATTTCAACATTTATTAACTATTAATATATGTATTTATGAACTAAATCAAAGACCTTAAGAATATAATGAATCTGAACCAAGCAATATGCATGCAGTTCTTTAGAAACAGATTCACACACAAATATCGTTTAACTGCCCCAAAAGTAGATTACCTTGCTTTTACCAGGGCAGCTGTAGCAGAAAGTTTCTAAATTCAAAAGCTATTTTATTGTGAAATAATCTGGATCTAGTCTAAAATAGCCTAATAGAACTAGTTACATAGTTAGTTTTAGAGATTAAGAAGCTATTATTAGAAAATGCTTAGTAAGTAGATATGCCAAAAAAAAGCCTCTTCCCTCTCCATCTCTCTAGTACCGGGAAGAACAGGTGCATTCAATTGGTACAGAAAAGGTTTTGAAACTATTAAAAAATAAGCACTGCTGATTCAGACAAAGTAATCAGCAATACCATGCAACAGTGCAAAAGCTTACCCATATACAAATTTCCTTGCTTCTAGGAAGATTTGGTTTATCAGTTCTCTAGTTGGGGCAACAATAATACATTCTGGTTCTTGCTGCTCTTTAAAGCTACTGGCAGTTATGCCATCTCTCATCATGTGGGCCACAAGTGGTAGAAGAAAAGCTGCCTAAAAATAAAAACCATCAGTAATTATACTTTGTAGTCCTAAAGTTTTCATCAGTCACACTGATGTTGCATATCAATCTTAATGCTAGAATCATACAGCACACTATCAACTTCAAGGAAATTAGACTGCAAAAGGATTGACCTGAACGGACTACAGAACACTCAAGCTTCTTTCTCTTTAAGAAGCATGAAAGTATCTCTCTGCATCTTAAGATTCTAGTAACGCAGAAACAGTCATGCACTAGCTAACTTCTGGGTTTTTCAGGAAGTTCCACACATCATGCTGACACACATTGGTAGTTATGTACCCCAGGATCAACACCTCTCCTTAACATTAACTTACGCACTTCAGGTCAGTAAATTTGTAAGGTAACTATGTATCACCATTCCCCATACTACTACAATAGCAGATCAGTTTGCAACAGAGCTGCACCAGCACCCTCACATCGATGTAAGACTAGTTACCTCAAAACCAGAATTTGTAGAGCAGTCCCAAAAGCATTCAGAATATTTATAGCATAAGCTTTGGACATCTTCTCCTCTGCAAACAGAAGAGCTTTTTCAAAACAAGTAACTACTAAGCTACACAACAAAGCTGAAATTCCAAACTATAATGAACGGCAAAAAGCTATACTTAATATCCTCACATAGAGCTGTCAGTGGTTAGAACTGGTTACATTAGACAGTTTAACAAGTTGAGACAACTGTCCACTTAGAACAGTTTTGAGAGCTGATGCCATGACTAATACTGAATCACCTATAATCCAGTGCACAGACAAAACCAAAAACCAGAAAAAACACACAAACCAACACCAAAAAAAATGCTACCAACACAAAACCCCACATAACACAAAGAAAACCCAACTTTGAACTCATTCAAACAACTTTTTCTCAGTAGTTTCTATGACTGCCTATACTTCTTAATTTGTATCCATAGCTTTGAAGACTGGCCTGCTGTATCAAGATACCAGGTGACAAAAGCTAAAGAGAAATTCAGCCAAAAAATGCAACAACCCATCCATCATTCCTATCTGTAGTTAATACTACAATTGCCATTGCAGTCAAACCATTAGAAAATAAGCTGTGAAGCATCTGGCACATGGAAGACTTGGGCATCCACCTAAAAATTCATGGTCACACACTGCCAGTAGTATGAATACTACACAAAATTCTTACAGTTTTTCCCGATCCTGTCTGGGCACACGCCATTAAATCCCGTCCTGCCAGTATAATAGGAATGCTGTACTTCTGTACTGGAGTAAGTTTACAGTATCCAGCTTTAGCAATGTTCATGTTTAAAGTCTGACAAAGGTTAGCTTGTTCAAAAGACTGTAAGAAAAAGATTAACAGCACATAACCACATAAGTTGAAGTTTAAAAACTGATATGCTTATCACAGGACACAGACATGCAAACACTAAAAAGTATTAACTTTTGAGGGGGGGTCTCAACAGTCATCTAAATTGCCAAGGTAAGAGTCCCAAAGGTTTCTTCAACCTGCTCAGACCATTCAAGTTTTTTATAGGACAGGAAAGGCCTTCAGCTGGGGCTGTTAGCTCTGAGACAAAACTGCTCAGAAGCTACACATGTGAGTTTACCTGCTTGAATCCACATCATGGCATGCTATGAAAATAAACTAAAATTCTTCAGTTTAACTTCATATAGGCAATACACGCTCAGTCTCTGTGCTAAAACTAATCAAGGACCTAAAGCAACAACCCTATCCAGAAACAAAAAGCATCATAGTTGACAAAAATCAGTTTAACTTCAGTGAGAAAACCTTTCAGAATGTAGATGGAGAAGAAAACCTCTGCATCTTCTGTTTCAACACAGGTGCTACTAACTCTTCCGCCCTTCTTCATAATTTTCCCTAAAAATAGCTCCTTTTTAAAAAAAAAAACCAAACACTAGCCACCTGATATGCAATAGAAGCAAAATTGTGTATTACTTTTAAACAGTAAACAGCAGCCACAGAAAACAGCTAGGAATGTCTTCGAAACGCCTTTATCTAAATGAAAACTATTCCTACAGGTGTTCAGTTACATTGTCAATGACCCCACTGTAACAGGCTAGTCTTCCCAGAAACTGCTGCCAAAGACCTCTTTCTTGCAGAAAAATACCACTTTGTGTCTGAAATTTAAGGACTGTGCCTCCTGTCTATCCAGTATTACTTTCTCGGGGAAATTTCTGTACTTTGTCAATGTCATTTTGAATTCAAATTTATATATTTCAAATGGGCAGCATCTCCACAAAATTCAAAGTATTTATTAATACTTTAATTAGAAGTAAATAATTACAAATCCTATTAATCCTAAGATTAATGAGTTCACTAACCAGTAATGGTGCTGGAGGGTCAAGTCCTGACACTTCGACAATGTTTTCATCATACTTGTCAAAATTAATTCCTGTCTGATAACGTGCAAAGATGGCTTGTTCATCATCAGGTGGAGGAGGGGGCACATAAGTCACCTTCGGACCTAAAGAATACAACCATGCAAGTTCATAAACAATATAAAGAAAACTTAAAATAGCTTTAAGAGGGAGTTGTTGAAGTTCAGTGGGATGTCACTTAGACTTATCTCCACATTGCAGGTGGAAGGCATAAAATTTCATAAATGAATTCTATTAGCACTTATTTTTTTTATTACTACACTTAAAACTCATTTAAAAATGAAGCCAGACTTTTGCAATGCATTCTTGACTCACATTTGCTTAAGAACCATACTTTTAAGAGTTGTACTTCACCACTGTCCAAAAAAACCAGTTCTACCACAAAAACTGATACACAATAAATTAGTCAATAACAATGTGTTATTAATCTGCAAGGATAAAATTAATCTATTCATGGCAGTATATTTATTCTTCTGCATTCCTTAAGGAATAAACTCAGAGGTATAAAGTTATTTGATGCTCACTAAAAGGTTAGCAGTAGAAGCCATTACACAGGGACCTCAAATGAGGAAGAATCAAGAACCAAGTTATTAATTCAGAAGTCAAGAGTTCACTATTTGTCTTTTTGCATTTAAAGAGCAAGACAAAAGGCAAAATAAGGCTAAAGTAATTTGCAAAAAACAATGCAGGCAAGTAAATGTTCTAATACACTGCCCCAACTGACACTTTCAATACATGTCAAAAAATCATTATTCATCATACATTTCAACCTGACCTCTGCACATATAGATCATTACATTTTATTTAGTAACTTCCACTTGGTAAAACACATCAAGCCTTTTTCCAGAAATAGAATACCAGAGGCTGTAGCATCTGAAATTGAGAATCTGCTGTTCCTTCATGGTTTGCTTTAATTGCTATCATCACTTAGATGCCCACATTATTGCTTGTAAGGCTCTCTTAATACTTGTGTCTAAAGTATATAAGCTTTACCATTATAAAGAAGAGCCAGCAACAGAGGAATTCTACAGCACTTCATTCCAAAAAGTTGGTTCGTTCTCACCTAAATAAAGCCTACTGTGCTGCCCAGTAATTTAAAGATGAATGAAGTTCAAACATAATGAGTTTAACAGTATTTGCTTGACAACTCATGTTACACAAACATTTTTGATATGGTTACTTACCCATATCACTATGATTATTTACCCATATCACTACCTTCTTATTTACCCAATTACTTCCACCTACTTTAAGTAAAAGAATGTTCCTCGAATTAAAAGAAAATTAAAACTGGCATTGGCATGTTACTTGTGAAGAATCTACTTACCTCTTTCAGAACCTATTTCTTCATTGCATTCATTGTGAGCTGCTGTTAAAGCAAGCATTCCAGATTACTTTTAGGAATAAATAGCTCATTTGAGAGAAAAATTTAAATAAGAACCTTAATGAAAAACAGAGGCACTTAGAAAACTCAACAGTGGGTCCTGGTAAGGTTGGTAGAATGAGCAAAAATATTTAGGTAAGCAATGAAAGCTTAGTTACAAAAAGCCTGAAGACTAAAGCCCCATATTTGTGTTTTAAAAGGCAGAAAGAGAGGATGTCAGAGCTTAGAAGGACCTTGCAGTAACAGTATCAAGGAATTAAAACCAGCACCTTGTTAAGGACTTCACAAACCAAATCTGGTCCTTACTTGCCTCTATTATGTCTTTTATCAAATCAAATGTGATCATCCCAGATGCCATCACAAGATGTCTAGATAAAGCAACTTGCGTTTAAAGACAGTAAAGAGGAACAATCCCTCCTAAATCCAGCACGTGCTTTGCAAGGGCAGATAAAGTTGCCTATACTAGAGATGAATCATGAACTAAAAAATGCATCTGTAACAAGAAACTGAAGTCCCATAAAATATCTGTTTTATAACCCTGTTTTGTTTTGTAAGGTTTTTCCCCTAAAAATGATAAAGAAAATATTGTAATGCAAAATTTACACATGCTTACTGTTACAGTATTCTGGTTTTAAGAATCATGCAACTTTTCCACAAACAGGAGATGCTTGTTTTATGCTATATAACTAACTAAATAACAAAAGAGCCATAGTTACAGAATCACATGCGACTGGAAGGAACCTCTTCAGACCATCTAGTCCAAACCCCCTGCCAAAGCAGGTCCACCCAGAGTAGGTTGCACAGGAACAAATCCAAGCAGGTTTTGAATATCTCCAGGAACAGGGACTCCACCTCTCTGGGCAGCCTATTCCAGTGCTCTGCTACCCCCATGTTTAGGTGGAACTTCTTATATTCAAGTTTGTGCCCATTACCTCTTGTCCTGTCACTGGGAACCACTGAAAAAATACCAGCCCCATTCCTCCTGACACTCTTAAGCAACTCTGGAGAACCATAGCTTCATTGAGATTGTGACAGAGAAAACGAGCAAAGACACAACATATAGTGTCTGTAATCACTTTTATGCAAAAAGTTCTTGAAGATTTGCAAGTTCTTTAAGATTTGCTTTGAGTTTTGGGGCTAGCATCTCTGCTTTACTATGCATTAACTGACCCAGCAGCAGCAGGACCAAGAAAAAAAATACTTAAGACAACAGCTTTGAAAATCC
This sequence comes from Gallinago jamesoni, assembly GCA_025769975.1. Taxonomy (NCBI): domain Eukaryota; kingdom Metazoa; phylum Chordata; class Aves; order Charadriiformes; family Scolopacidae; genus Gallinago; species Gallinago jamesoni. The sequence goes on along the minus strand of JAOQGH010000019.1, from coordinate 19,240,498 downwards.
AATTTCTAAAATTTATCCAAGTTACAAACATATCTTGCTCTCATGCCCACACAAGACATCTAACATTTGTAGTAGGTTCTTAATTCAGACACGGAGAGCAATCTCAGGGATAACGTTTAGCAAAGCTAAGAAGGTATTACATTGCCACAAGTCAGCAATGAGGAAACCTGAAAGGTTCACCACCGTATTAAAAAGTCTCACCTGCATGACCTCCAAACGCTCCTCTTCCTCTAAAGCCAAGAAAAGCACCAGACTGAGGTCTGCCTCTTTGCTCATCTTTAATACCTGTAAGTAACACACAGTGCAGTGGATAAACTATAAAGTATCTAAAATTAGTATAATGAAATACTACACTTAAAGCTAATACTATTTACTCCCAAAACTCTACAGTGCAACAGCTCCAACAGATTCTTTATAACTCTAACCTACACTGTATTATTCCCAGTGATACTATTTCTCAAAGACACCATCCATGTTCAACAACACAGCTGAAGAACAGAAGCTATTTCATAGCTTTCACCTTTGTACTTGTAGTTCCCAAGGAGCAAGCAAACTCGGAAAGAATGATCAAATGTATGTTGCTACCACACAAACCCCCAAAACATAAAAAAAAAAACCCAAAACCTTACTCTCGTGTTGTCGAAAGCCACGAGGAAATCCTGTAAAACCTCTTTGCGTACTAGAATCTTCTATGTTCCTTTCTTGAAAATCTGGAGTATAGCATAGCACACAACAACTTAGTTTGCTCTATTTTGCACATGCCGATCAAGTGTCTTATTTGGCAATTATTCTTCACAGAACTTATGAATTCAGATTAAAAGTACAATAAAAACAAAATGATTCACCTAAACATATAAAAAAAGAGAAGAAACACTTTTTGGCCAAAAAGCATGACAAGAGGTCTACTGTTCCGTAGGTCTACAAGAGGTCTACTTGCTTCCTGCAAGTAAATCAAACGCTAAGTCTTTAAGTATTTGACTTCACATGCATACGTGCTTTATAAACTACTAAATTCAACTCTCCAGTTATGATACAGATAAGTTCAGTCCTCTTGTCACAGGACAACTAACAGCATTTATACCTTCTCAATTTTCATAACAACTACTGTGAAATGAGGTAGGATCGCAATTGCTGCCTATGGAGCAAGGATTTGAAAACCTGCCTTTCAGATCTACCTATTTATTTTTTTTTATTACTCAGAATTGCTTATTCAGTTGCTTAAGACAGGCAGTGCCAAGTATTTAGTTTATTTTTATTTTTAACACCCTCTTGATGGGAAGGGAGAGGAAGCAAACAGCCACAAGAGTAAACAAAGTATTTCTCATTTTAGATTGGACAATTTTAGGTGTTGGCTAAGATTCAAGCACTTGACTTGTATCATCATTTACTTTTTAGTCTTTATTCTTCAACTCAACACCTGTTTTATTATCTTGTAATGACAAAAAGCATCTTCTGCTAAATATGATCAAGAAGGGTTGTTCAACCTGGAGAGGCAAATCCTCTAGGGAGAAATTATAGCAGCCTTCCAGTACTTAAAGAGGGCCTACATGAGAGAGGGGAGTGACTCTTGATCAGGGAGTGTAGCCCTAGGAGGAGAGTATTGTTTCAAACTGAAAGAGGGTAGATTTATATTAGATATTAGGAAGAAATTCTTTACTGTGGGGGTGGGTGGTGAGGCACTGGAACAGGTTGCCCGGGGAAGTTGTGAATGCCCCATCCCTGGAAGTGTTCAAGGCCAGGCTGGATGGGGCTTTGAGCAACCTGCTCTAGTGGGAGGTGTCCCTGCCCGTGGCAGGGGAGGTAGAACTTGATGACCTTTAAAGGTCCCTTCCAACTCAAACCATTTTACAATTCTATGATGATTTCTCCTACCACAGCATCTGTAGTTCCTACACTTGGTGCATACCAATTTGTGTCTTTTGAGTTTTTCCAAATTAGAAAAAATAAAAATCACCTCTTAGAGGCTCATATACAAAAGACAATCTAGGTATCAACAACCATAAATACTACAGACCTTAAATACAGCTTGTGAGTTATTTAACAATTGCTGGAGAGTCTACAGCCAAGGTGTTCATCATCATCCCACAGCACCACTAGTGTTGCTGCGTGCTTAGTTAAACAAGTCTAGCATTCCCATACCAACAAAGAGCATCTATCCAAGAGATGCAGAAATTGTGTACAACTTCTTGAAAGAATAAACATAACTTTATGTGGCTCCAAAGCTGTTCTGAAGGTCAGAACTTTTGCTAAACATGCCCAAACCAGGACACCTTTCTTGTTTCATAACCAGGCCCACTTACAGCTATAGAATTATCTAGACAGATGCTGTGACAGTAGCTTCCACTGTCTTACATGCTTTTGACAGTACCTGGCAGAATCATATATGGCAGCACTGCCTAACTGCCAATTACTAGCATTTTCAATGTGCATTGCATAGAAGTGTGGCATTTGCCATCATAAGCAGGAAGAGGACAGAGATAAACACTGCTTTATGGATAACTAAAGAAAGCTTTCAGGTCTTCCACAGAAGACCACTGTTATACTCCCTCACATGGTGTATGTATATGAATACCAATATTGCTTGTATACTGACTTGCATACTACATTATGACTCAATGAGATTATAAGAAAAATACCCCTCTCCAGGGAGAACAAAATCAAAGCAAGTAAACAGAAAACTGATTTTAAGTGTAGAGTGCTGCCTTCAGGCAAATACGGTGAGGTATTTTATGTCGTGTAGTAAAAAGGAAGGGGTGATACTGAGTGCCTACATCATGCAGAAATAAGGGTTGGTGTCACTCTCCAAGTCATAAGTACTCATTTGGGTCCAATAAAACAAAACTGAGTACCTGAATAGGGAAAATTTCATGTATCAAGTATGACTAGCCACTAGAATTACAGACATTCCAGAAAGTTACCTCTATATCCAAAATCCCTTCGGCTACCAGATCTATGCGCTGGTTGATACTGTCTGTTCAGACATTCATCAGTACCTATAATTAGAAAAAAGAATCAACTTAACATTCAAACCTATCTTTGACTTCAGGGTAGGCTTTTGGTTTTGGGTGCGTTTGGGTTTTTTTGTTATTATTTCAGTTTGGTGGGGTTTTTTTTCACGCTCAACAGCAAAATCACAGAATCATTCTGGCTGAAAGGGACCTCAGGTCTGTAGCCTACCTCCCAGCTCAACAAAAAACACCACATGACAAAAGTGTCCTTTTATAAGACAAGAAAGTGAATTAAAATTACAAGCTTAGGTCAGGTGTTAACTACTGTGTGTCCTATGAGGAAAGGCTGAGGGACTTGGGTCTTTAGTCTGGAGAAGACTTAGGGGGGGATCTGATCAATGCATACAAATACTTAAAGGGAGGGTGTCAGGACGGGGCTGGTCTTCTCAGTGGTGCCCAGGGACAGGACAAGAGGAAATGGGCACAAACTTGAGTGTAAGAAGTTCCACCTACACAGGAGGAGGAATTTCTTTACTGTGAGAGTGCTAGAGCACTGGAACAGGCTTCCCAGGGAGGTGGTGGAGTCTCCTTCTCTGGAGACATTCAAAACCTGCCTGGAAAAGTTCCTGTGCAATGTGCTGTAGGTAGACCCACTCCGGCGGGGTGGTTGGACTAGATGATCTCCAGAGGTCCCTTCCAACCCCACATGATTCTATGAATTGTACCACTCAGAAACAGTACTGCTACCAACAAAGTAAAATTTGAGTTTCCAGAATCTGCTCAGATACCAGTTGCAAAGTCCTCCATTCTAAATGTCTTGTCCAAAAGGAAGGCTTAATCATGCCCCAAACTACAAACTTTAACCATGCAATCCTACCTCTGCTCGTAGAATACTCTCCAAAATGATCCTGCATATGCTGACTTCTGTTAGGTTTTTCAACAGCACCTGGAAAACAAGAAAGTAAGGCTTTTGACACCATCTCCTATAACATCCTCATATGCAAATCAATGAAATACTGACTACATAACTGGACAATGAGGAGGACTGAAAGCAGCTGAACCACTGGGCTCTAAGGGTTGTGATCAGCAGCACAAGCTCCACCTGGAGGCCAACCACTAGCAGAGTACTCCACTGTTTGATACCAGGGCTAACACAGCTTACCATCCTCATTTATGGCCCAGATGGTGGGACAGAATGCACCATCAACAAGCTTGCAGACACACAAATCTGGGACATAATACAGGGCGGTGTTTCATCCAGAGAAAATTCAAAACATGCTAGAGACATGGGCAGGCAGGAACCTGGAAGTTCAATAAATAGAAACACAAAAATCCTGCACCTGTGGACGAATAACTTCATGTACCTATACACACTACTGCCAACCAGCTGGAAAGCATCTTTACAGAGAAAAGCCTGAGGGCTCTGTTGGATAGTATACTGAACATAAGCCAGAAATATGCCCTTGCAGTAAAGGCCATCAGCCTTCTGGGCTACACTAGGAAGATCACTGCCAGCAGGTGGAGTCAAGTGGTCCTTTCCTGCTGATGATGCTGTATCTGCAGTGCTGCATCCAACTGTAGGCTGCCCAGTACAAAACAGACACTGACATACTGGAGTGAGTCCAGCAAGGGACCACAAAGCCAATGGAAAGACTGTCATACACAGAGTGGCTGAGAGTTAGAACTGCTGTGCCTGGAAGCAAGAAGGCTCAAAGGATCTTGCATCGGAACAAAAGTGAGAAAAGACAACAGATTCTTTTCACTGCTACGCAATGAGAGGACATGAAGCAATGGGTACAAAGTCAAAATACAGGAAAATTCATTTTAACTTAAGGAAAATCCTTTTACTCAGAGCAGATAAACACTAGACAAATTGTCCGAAAAGCCTGGATAGTCTCCATCCCTGGAGAAATTCAAAATTCAGCTGGATGAGGTCTTGAGCAACCTGCTACAGTTTACTCTATGCAAGGATTTGGACCGGCCAATCTTCAGAGTTGCCTTCCAACCTGATTCTATAAAAATAAAATTCCCTATTCTGCAGTATCAAAGTCAAGATCAGGCGACACCAGCAACCAGGACAAAAATATGAATTCTGAAATCAAAACAAAAGTCTACAAAGTTTCATGATGTGCAAGTATATGGCACATCACAGAAAAGGACTGTTGCTGTTTTCCTTCGACATTAAAACTGCTTAACATAATAAACATGCCCTCCCCTGAAAAAAAAAACCAAGGCCCTAGTACATTCCACAACAAGACAAACATATTAGTTTAAAAACAGATCACCTGCATACAAGAGCTTGTCATATAGAAAACAAGATGTCAGATGATGTTTGGTGTATATACCACGTCACTCAATTAGAAAACTTTGTTCATACAACACTAAAAGAGTTAAACTACTGCTTTTGTAGTCTGAACACAGTTCAGAGTTCATGCTCACTTGGAAGATTTAAGTGAGTAGTTTGTGCCAAAGCCAATTCAAAAGATTCTGAGATTCATATTTATACACAACACATAACAAGAAACAAAGAAAGACACCTTACCAATTACTTAAATTGATGTTTTTATGGTCTACCACAACAGATTGGCTTCCATTGACAGAGTCTATATGCCTCTTTCCTTTATTTGCCATCAAGACGACTCTTACTCCATTACTCCTCTTCCACTGGGATTTCCACACTTTAAGTACACTAAGTTAATACAATATTCAAAGTTTCATCATGTGCCAACAAAATACTTCACAAGGAAAGCATCTGCTTTAATAAGTTCTTTCACCGCGCTGCCCCTCTGTGTTCCCTGTCTCTACTAATGAAAGATGCTGGACTTACAGACAGCAAACAGGACAGAACCAATAAACATATGCTGGACTTACAGACAGCAAATAGGACAGAACTAATAAACATTCTTTAGTGAAGTCTGCTATGCTTAGCACTTCACAAAATGAACTGCAGAATGCACTGTTACTTCCCAACTAACCTATTAAGTCTGGTAAAGTACAGCAACTTTCACAATTATTCACCTACTTTGCAACTTACCCATGTGACTCATGTCTATACAGGTTTGCAAGCTAACTAGTCTTACAGGGAATCTAGAAGTACCACATGCTAGTGTTTAATTCATTGCTCTATTATTTACCACTCAAAGTTTACTAATTTTCAAGGGTATTTTTTCAATTTTTGATAGATTAAGAGGATTAGAATGAATCCTTGGCTTCAACTCACTGGAATTAAAATCAAGTGTTGTGTGAGCATATCCCTGAAAAACAGTTCCTAGATCCACTGATTTCCTCATCATATGCATTCACTTACATTTTTCCACTGTACATGGGGATCCAAAATCCCAATTTTAATCCATTCCAGAGAAACCCACCCCCAAATCCTATACATACTCAACAAATGTCATTTTAGCAAGACTTTTAATTCTGTTTTCCCTTTGTTGTTGGTTTGTGGGTTTGGGTTTTTCTGTGGGTGGTTTGCTTTTATTTTTAAGCACCGAAGGAATATGAAACACGAAATAAAAGGCTTCCTTGAAAACTGAAAATTCAGAACAGTCAGCTTGTAAAGAAAGTTTTTTTTTCATCAAGAAGCAATACAAAGAACAAATTCATTCAAGTCAAAGTGAAGCTTTGTAAAAAAATTTGCAAGTATGTAATATTACTTTTAGGTTATCCTCATTGCTTATTTACACAAAAGCACCACCACTAGATATTGTTTCAAGGAGGGGGGAAAAAAAAAATCTAAATTCAAGTTAAACTGCATACTTTAACTCTACTCATGCTATTTAGTGTCAAACAAGTGAGCTATACCACTAAGAATACACTTCTAAAGTATACAGAGGCTAGAAGTGCATTGCATATGAGAAAGCAGTTCATTAGAGTTTAATATAGAAGTCAGCTAAAGCACAATCTGTTCGCAAATTAGCAGTTTTGCAAGGGAAAAAATAAAAAAGGCCCACACAACCTTTTCTGAAAGAAAGAAGAAAAAAAAAAGACACTTTTTCGATCATGTTGTAGGGAAATAATCCCTAATATTGATGCACCTTGTTGAACAAGGTCAAAACAAGACACAATCTTATGCATCATCTCTAGTCTTCCCAAACAAATTTGGCTCATTTAAGAGCAAACCTTACTTGCTGTTTATCTAGCATAAGTAAGCAACCTCAGTATTATGATTTATGCTTGACAACACTGGTAGAGTTCCCTATCAACTATGAAAAATGAGAAAGATTGTGTTAAGCCACAACAGACACTTTGAAATTGCTCACACTTATCTAAAATGGCATAATATACCTAGCTCAGGAAAGGAATAAATGGTTAGTGATGACAGTAAAAGCATAACCTTCAGCGGGAAAGCCTTCCCTGCCACAAGCCTAGTACAAAAAGCACAAATCAAGAGAATACTTAGTTACTTTTGGAACATATAGTGGAAAAGTTAGCACTCAAGAGCTGACGGTCACAAACAGAGCTGAAAAAAATGAAACACAAAGCTCCAAGACTCACTTCCAGCTAAGTGTAATTTAAGTTCTGCACACAGGCACTGCCTTCCCTATTTGTTCTATCAAGCCATTACTGAAGCTTGCAACCTGAAGACTTCATAAAACATTACTGCTGTACTGGGATAAATGCAAAGCCTGGGCTCAGAATTGTCAACTTCCTGTAACTGCAAATTCAGAATAATTCAGGAAGTGCGAGTGATAGCCTGTTCTTACTTTCCAAATTTCTCAACATCTCAGGGACACAGAATTGGAGAAAAAGTCTGCCTTTCAGTTATACACTAAAAGGCAGGGGAGATATAAATCAGCAATAAACATACTGCCATGTTCTAACTGCTCATAAACACATAAGCAGTTATGTATATGGAGAACCTGTCCTATGAGGAAAGGCTGAGGAAGTTAGATCTTTTCTCCCTGGAGAAGGATCAGGGTGGACCTGATCACTGTACTCCACACAGTACTTGAAGGGCATCTACAAAGATGACAGGGGCATTCTCTTCACAAGAAGCCACATGTAGAAGACAAAGGCAACTGGAACAACCTTCTCAGGGGATATGGTGGAGTCCCCATCACTGGAGATTTTCCAGATGGGATTGAACAGGGTGCTAGATAATATCATCTAGGCTTCCTTTACCACAATAGGTTGGACCAGATGATCTTTCAAGGTCCCTTGCAGCCTGGGCTTTTCTATGATTCCATGGTATCAATTTAATTTGTGCTAACTCCAATTTGTTAAAATAAAGTTCAGGTTGTTCTACCACAGTTGTATCAACTAAATGATATATTCAAAATTTTTACCTCAGACTGAATTTCTCTAAACATAAAACATCCTCGAGCAGTCTTGAAGATCACTCCTAAATTCAGAGATTACAGCAAGAACACCTGAACTGCCTTAATCCCATAGACAATTAGTTCTAAACAGAAGCTGTTTCCTGACCTGACTATTGTAGAGTCACACAAAGTAAAGCCTGGGGCAAGCTACTTTCAGCAGCAACTCTGGCTTGACCTATCTAAAACTTCTATATCTAAACTTCTTCTACCTAAAACTTCTAATCAAGCTTTTAAAGGCATCATCTCCATTAATCCGAGTGCTTTACAGGAACTTGATACCAAACATTAATGTTTTGGTTTGTGGTTTTTGTTGGGTTGGGTTTTTTTAATGGATCTAAGTTTCTGTTCAACAACATCCGACCTTTTCTTATTTTCAACACAACTGTCAGACAGGACCTCACAAGAACTGCTCAACATTGCACATCACTGTATTTGTTTTCAATACCGTTCATGTTTAGTGCAGCCTGCTTTAAAAATGCTTGTAAGGTAACACCTATTGACTCTCATAAGAGGTTATACACTGTATTGAGCACGTAACTTCCAGTAAATAAAGAAGGGTTGAGGGTCAAAAGGGAAGTCTACTTGTTATGTTATGTTACCCATATAATTTGATGTTGTGTACCCCAGGGGTACAATATACCACAATGATATTGTGGTTTTCTTTAATCTCCTCAACTGTTCAAGGTATCAAGTCCCCCAAATGTTAGTAAAATCAAAACTGCCTTTCACATACCCATCGAGCTTGGACTGAAGTCAGATGAGAAGTCATTTGGTCTTCCAGAGAAGCTGGCCTACAAAAAGAAACAATGCACATCATCACATTAACCCCAGGCCAAGCAGAGTATATAAATTCAAATGCAGCCACTAAGCCTTGCACTGAAAAGAAGTTGGCTTATGCACCTTCTGAAATGCAATCTCTCAGATTCTTCTGTTTATTACACTTCAATATGCTAAAGGGCATAGTGCTTGCATCTGAATGTCACTAAAACCACACTACAAACAGTTGACTTGAAAAGTTAAGTAAGTTTATTTAGCCTTCTGTCAGTGATTACGGAGGCATCATGTTACCTTGCCAAACATTTTAATCTTTGAATATAAGAAAAACTTATTGTTCAAAACAATATCTTGAAGGTTTTTCTCTTCCAGTTTTTCAGACTGTTCGTATTGTCAATATAAAGCCTGCTTTCATCAGTTTCATAAAAGCATTTCTAGGGTTTTACTAGTGGACATGACACATTATCTTATAAATAATTATCTGAAATATGTCAGTCCCTGTTCATTTAGTCAAAGGTTCAGATACTCCACTTGAAACGATCCAGAACAGCATGAAATTTTCACATTTTACCCGTAGAGGTCAGTTTTGCTTCTAAAGGACATGTTTAATTTTCTTCTATTTAACACAAGCCAGGCATGTACTAGTAAGCCAAAACACCAGCTGACTGAGGAATGTCACACAACTACATAACCTGTTACTTCAAGGCTCTGCTTTTCAGCTATTACTAGAGCTTTCACACTTCCCAGTGTGGCTAGCAACCACTACAGGAAATTAAACCCAAACTGGTAAAATTACTATTCTGGAAGTGTACACTGTAATTTCTTCTTTTGGCAACCTTCATTCTAGCCTTACACTGCATTAGCCCAGCTTACTTGGGGTGGGAGGGCAACAGAGTAGAGGCACCTTACAGAAGCATCTTAAACAGAAGATATGAGAGGAAGCAACAGCTCCATCTATTTCTGGATATATGATAGCTTCCTGAGAACTTGGGAAAGAAGACTGGGAACTATTCAGATCTGGAAATACAGCTGCTACAAATTAAAAGAGCTCACTAAAGTATACAACAAAAGCTGGAACCTGAACAAAACAGCAGCAAGCAAACTGCTGGTCGGGAGTAGACTCCTCTCTTCGGTAGCAGTAAGCTCCTCCTACAGCAGCCTACCATATTTGCAAAAACACACAGTAAATAATATTCAAAGTCCTATCCACAAACCTCAAACATCTGCACTCCTCACCCTTCCTATGGCAGCTATGCATTTAAGATCACACTATTTGGTAGCAACATGAAATGCAATATTAACTGAACAATGGAGATCAGCTGAGAGATCATCCGTGTTCTTTTTGTGGCTGAGGTAAAAGTAATAGCAATTCAGTGACTGTAAGCAGAAAGAGACGGCAAACAGAATAGCTTGAAGGAGAGCAACCGCACAGAGAGGGAAGTTACAGTTCACACCTAACCTACAACCATGAACTTCCACCAAAAGACATGGTTCTGGCTAATCCCTAATAATGCAGTTCTGCCACTGCCCTTTCATTATTTAATAGACAGTAAAAAGGATCATCGAACCAATCCGACTTGCGTGAGAAATTGCAGCCTACTAAAATCCCCAAACAAGCAATCTGTTCTTAATTTATCTTACAAATTCAGAAATGCTAAGTCTGATACACATAAAGGAACAGGAATGCATTAGAAAGGAAAAAGTGCAGGCAACAGGAATCACCTCTTTCAGTAGTTATAAAATTTTAATACCCCCTACCATAACTGATTTGCAATTATAAGTTTCTGCCCTATGTAAGTCTTGACTACTTCCCTCTCCTGGTCCACAAGCCTATCCTACATAAGTATTTAATTCCTAGCCCATGTATCATGATTAACAAGTTGCCAGTATGTCCCAATTTTTTATGCCACGTTTTTCCAAAAAAGTATGCATCCTCTCACAACGCAACGGAAGGAAGCAGCATTACACAACCAGAAGAGTAACACTAATTGGCTACAAAGACCATGGCCCATGTCCACAGAAATAAGGCAGCTCAACATTTTGACAGACTAGAATTGCTACTGTTTGTTAAGAATACACTGTGTTCCCAACGCACAAGTTAAGGGTAAGTTCCTCCATGTGCTTCAGGAGCCACAGTCCACCAGCCACCTAGGCCACAGGGTGAGAGAAAGGAAGGGAAAAAGAAGCAAACATGCTACAGCTGCCACCCCATACCTGCTGAAAGGGTGGAGGGATTTGCAATGGCTCATCCCCCAGCTCTGCATTCCAGTCCTCTTCACTCATGCTGGACTCTACCAGATCTGCTTGCAGGCGACAAAACATACTAGAAGTGATCCCCTGCCTGTTCCCAGCAGGCCCCACAGCACCTGTGCAGAGGACACTATTAAGATTCCCTCTCCCAGCACACTCACTGTCCTCATTTACAACCCCTGCTCCGTCAGAGGTGGGGGGCGGGTGTCCTTTACGGGACAGACCCTCCCGCTTCTATAAGACAGGCGCCCAGCTCTACTCTCACCTGTGGCCTGAAGCCCTGCCATGAAGCAAATGGCGCCCCGCACCGAGGCCTAATAAGGCCGCCGCCACGTGCAGTTGCCTCGCCCGCCCGCCCGCCAATAGGAGCGCGGTTGGCCAGCGAGGGGAGGGCTACTGGCGCGCGCCTCGGGCGTTGAGCCGTTAACGCGACTGGGGGAGGGCGGCTGGTGCCTGAGCAGGGCCGGGGGGCGGTGGGGGCCTTTCCTTGGCTGTGGGGGCGTCTTCCGTGGGCGTGGAAGGGGGGGCAGGTGGTGCGCGGCATGGCTCCTCGGTGGTACGTGCTGCTGTTAGGAGCGGTGGGGGCCTCGGCGTGGTCCAGGTACACGTGGAGGGACAAGGGGGCTCAGGAACACGCAGGTTTGCAATATCTGGGCGTTTCTGTGCTTCGGTGATGATCCTGCTCAGCTCTCTGAGCGTCTGAGTGTTCCTTAGTTTCTTCGACTATTAAAAGTGTGGTTTATTTTACAAATACGAGCTTCTAAACTGCAACCAAGATCATAATCATTTTACTGCGCACAATTTTTTTAAGCATTAGCATCACAGCTAACAGAATATACCCTTTTCCCCAGAATTTTTTTTTTAAAAAGTAAATAAGGTTACTTCTTAAAAACACCAACAAAAAAAAAAAAAAAAACCCCAACCAAACAAAAAAAACCCTCTCACCAAACTTAAGAACAACATCCCCTTCCTACAGTTACTTGTTATACCAGATGTGGCAGAGAAAAGGAAGAGGGCTAAATTCCTGAGTCAGGAATTTTATTTATTTATGATGTTTTATTTATGATTAAGTAAATACAGGAGAACATAGATGGGACTTGTGTCAGTTTGGCCCATCTATTAAAAATTGCCGCAAGTACTTTGACACTTGAGTTTCTGAGGTGCTGGTGCAGCATGTATCTTCTCTATACCTCTTTTCATGCCGTGAAATAATACAGCAACGCTTATCCTGAAAAACGTAGAGGAAGTACATATCACTCCATGTGATAAATATTCATTAACCTGCTCCATCACATTCAACAGATTTTCTACATCAGAAAAGTTATTTGAAATACTGTGCCTGTTACGAACTTTAATGCCTTTTGTGGCAGAGAAGCAACACCAGATCCGTAATTTTGCAGTGAATAACACAATAACACAAATTTCTGCAGCAGATGGCGGTTATTGGAGCGTGGTCTCTAAAGTAATGCTCTGGTTATTTTCACTTTACTCTTTGTCAGTTAAGCCCTACCCTTACTAGCTGTTAATTTTTCAGGAACACCAGGACAGAACATAGGTTGTGCTCAACTTAGAATGCAAGACAGCTAAAAAACATGAGAACCAGCTTCTGTATCGCACAGTGAGCTTAAAACTACACCACAAGATGAGGCTGTGCTTAGTATGGGTAACAAAGATAACTCCTTGGAGTTGTTAGCTTTCAATAAGTGATCACTAAGATACACCATGTGAAAGGATGAAGAACTCAAAGTGGGAGCATCCCTATGGAAAGTGTATAAAGCTATTCCCAAGCTGCACCTGGAACTAGCAGGGAGGCTCATGAGCTAATCTCACCCACTGTGCCAACTCGTAACACGCCATTTTACTTTTTTGCCTAAACAAGAAAACAGAATAGGCTGCTTCATCAGCCCAAACAGCTTCTGTTTTCATTGCATTGAAGCTCTAATTTGGACATCCATAAAGAAAAAGAGCAGTGTGTCTGCCTTCGTGGGCAATTTATGGTTAATGATAGATGTGCTGCTCCGGTACATTGAAGCCTGGTACATTGAGAGCTTTCAAATTGTTCATCCTACTTTCGTTCAACAGGTCACTATTCCCTCAGCTTTGCCAGCTCAGTTTCACATTAGGCACTCACTCTATCGAGGAGATGCAGTTTAGATGGTGGCAGATTGGTAATCACTGGTGGGTGATTTCTTAGTTCATTTTAGATACAATCAGATGTCACAGCTTCTAACTAGTAGATGGACTTCAAAAGTTCTTATTTTTTTCCACCATTCCTTTGATTCTGCTCTTTTTAAGACCCTTTCTGCTTACTCCAAATTACTTCCCACTACAACTTTTTTTTTTCTTCTTTTTTCTAAGGTTGCTAGCAATTAGATGTAAACCATGGTAGAAGGGTGTAAGTTGCACAAGGCGTTTGCAGACTTCTCTGGAGGTCATTTTGTCCAAGCAAGAGTAACCTAGAGACAAAAGAAAACAGAGCAATATCCAACATAACACAAATGGTACCTTATGTAGTATACTCAAGTGTGACATGGAGCTGCAGATCACCAGAGAGACACGTAAAAGTATATTACAAAAACTTATAAAATTAACCCCAAGCGAGAGAGTACCACTCTAGAGTGAGGAAGAAGAAACCAGCTGCATAAACATCATATTTCTCCCAGAGAAGGACTCCAGATACTGAAAACTTGCTGTAATGTCCCTTCTTCTCCAACACCCAAGAATGAAATCACCAACCTAAGGACCCAGAGCAGCAGTAGAAGGGTGAGCCTACCACCAGGAAAAGGGATAGAAAGTAAGAGCACACTTAAAGAATTGTCATCTTTCCTTTTGTTTAACAATTAGAGCTGGACTATTAATAATTAGAGTCTTAGGATTTCAGTTACACTAACAACAAAGCCAAATTATTGGCTTTACTTATACATAAGGTGTGCTTTCTCTTTGCCAACAAACAGGACTTTTCATGTAAGACAGTTTCTACTTAAATGCTATCCTCATGTATTATCAGTATTTTTCAGAAAGAAATCTGGAGTAATCTCTAGCAAAATTCAGAACCCACTAGGTTTGTTAGCCATGTGACCATGGCTCTGTATGCAATGATGGGGAAAGTTATTTGTTCTTATATTGTTCTATAACGCCCCAATTTTATGAATTTGTGCATATTACAATTATATCTGCAAGTACAGAGCAAAGTATGCATTAAAGCTCAGTCGAAATAAAATTCAAAGCAGTGTGAGGTGGAATTTTTTTAAAGAGCTGTATTTAATACCCACTTTGTCTTACAGATGTAACAAGAGGTCCTAAATAAATGTAGGCTGCTGTTTTCTAGACACTGCCCAGGCATGTTGCAAGAGTCAGTCTTTGCCCAGAAGTTAATGTGTCACTGGAACAAAAAGCTACAACACAGATCCTGCAGGACACTGACTGAATACCCTTTTGTGAAGTCTGCTGTTGGCAGCATTTTTCATGAGAGAGTAGGAGGAATCTCTGCCCTTTTGTTTGGTTCACTCACACTTCTCACAACAGAATATTCTTGCTAAGCATAACTCTTTTGAGGACTGTAGGTGGTGACCAAGAATGCAATGGAATACATGTCATCTATCTGCCACAGCAGTAACTATGTCAGTCTTTCCTAGCATAGGACACAGAGGGCAGGGGTACCAGCATAAGACTAGCTGCTTGCACGCTGAAAACAATTGGTTCTTCACACATTTCTGCTTTTGCGGGTTTTAGTTTAATTCACTTGCATAGCGCCAGAATGTGGTTTTAGCACTGCATTTTGAATCCATGTGGTAGCAGGTGGACAGACTGCCTGGCTCATTGACCAAATTTGTCAGATGTCCAGGAGCCAGAGTGTACACCTGGATTCCAAGTGTGGCTTAGAGGCAAAAGATGATCCTGAATTTGCTGGGTGACACCAAAGTAAGAGTTTTGGTCTGATTGAGCTTGCATGCTGCTGAATTTCAGGGTGATGCGTGGTGTACGTCTCTGCTGCCCCGTTTTCTCCCACAGTCTGAAATTCAATTACGCGGCAGTTTTCTTGCAGGAACCATCCCGTCGCTAGCCACATGATGGGATACACGAAGTACAGATTGGGTGTTGTGTTTAATTTGTTTTGTAAGGTTGTTCTCATATGGGGAAGCTCTGCTGTCTTCCCCACATGCAATTCAGCAGTTCTCCCAAACATGAGCTATAAATATCCCTAGGATTTGACTTTAACCAGGGTGTCAGCTACAAGGGCATGTTCCCAAATAGGGCCAAGAAAAAAAATCCTAAGATAAAAAACAGTGACTTTCTATAACGCCCTAGCTGGCTGATAGTTGCCACTGTCCTGTCCTGTCCTTGGATCGCTCTCCACTGATGGCGCTTTTGCCAGTTTTGGACAGGACTGTGCCTGCACTTTGCCACAGCCACACTGACTGCAAAAGCCTGGAGGCAAAGGGGCGAGCTGCTTTTTGGTGGCATCTCATCAACCATGACCAGCAAACCTTTCCTTCCTGGCTGTCTGGTAAACGCTTGTCCATACCGTAACCCCCGAGGACTGTAGCTCACGGCGGTCAGGCCCGGCGCCTGCAGCACTGACCGGCCCAAAGGCAGACTTTGTTCGCGGAGACCGGGGGAGCAGGTGACGGCGACACACCGCCAACACTCGCGGCGCCGCCCCCGAGCCCAGCGCCGGGGGAGACTCGCCCCTTCCCGCCCGCACGGCTGCCTGGGAAGCGTAGTCCTGCGCTCGGCAGCGCCCGGCCGCCTTCCTCAGCGGGGCCGCCCCCGGGAACTACGCGGCCCGCCACGCCCGCCGCCGCCGGCAGCCTCCTGCCGCCGCCCGGCCCCGGGTGCTTCCTGTTGCCGCCGCGGGAGCGGAGCGAGGCGGTGCCGCCGCTGCCGCCGCCGCAGGTAGAGGGGTCGCCTCTGTTGGTGCGGCGGCCTCGGGCCCGGCCGGGAGGGGCGGCGCGGCGGGGGGCGCGGCGGGGCTGGGGCCGGGGAGGGGGGCTCCTCCTGCGCCGTGCCAGCGCCCGCAGCGGCCGCCCGCAGCCCGGCGTGCTCAGCTCCACCGAGCTCAGGCGCTGCCTCCCGCCGGGGCGGGCCCCGGGGCGGCTGGCCTGCCGCCAGGGATCCGGGGCGGGGGGCCGGGGGAGGAGCGGCGGCAGCCGGTTTGGTTCGAGTGTGAGGAGTTGGGTGGGGAAGCGAACGTCAGGGCGTTGTGTGCTGTGCGGAGACCGTGACCGCTTCTCGGGCCATCCACCAGAAACCGGGGAAAAAGCTGACATGGATTTTAATGGGCTTGTGGATCCATTAACCTAAAAAAACCCAAAGGTGTTAAAAATCCAAGTTAATCCCTAAGGTGATAGCATTACGTTCTTAAATATTTCTTTACAGTTTCCACCAAAAAAAAATCTATATACAAATGATAGATGCTTTGTTGAAGACAAATTGGATTATTGTTCTGCTGCTTCTTATTATTATGTACAATTTACTATCTAGCAGCACCACTTACCCATTGTTTCAGTCTGAGGTGCACAGAAGCTCAACAGTGGTTCAGCTTGTATATTCAAGAGCTTCCCCCCCCCCCCCCAAAAAAAAAAAGCTAGTAACTTACATTGCTTATACAATTGTAGGACAGTATGGACAAGGTAACCGGTGATAAGCTGTCCTACTTTTTAAGGAGCCCTGAATGTATGTTACTGCTTTTAGGGCCAGTATAGGATTCTTCAGCCCCTTCTGATGGTGGACTCACTGCCCCCAGAGGAATCAAGGAACTTTTCTGTCATGCTTTGGAGTCCTTGTTTTTCACTGTATAGCCCGCCTACTTCTCACAATTTATATGTGCACAGCCTGCAGTTTGCTTGAGATTTATGCCTTGAGCTTTACGCATCCATTCACCTGCTCAGGATTTAAGAGAAGGCCAGGTCACACGAAGTAGCACTTTTGAAAATGATTTTCCTTATTTGATCTAAATACTTTCACTAGTGGCTTCTTGCACTTCAGCAATGAGTATGAGATGGGGTTTTAGGAGTAGTGACTTTAAGTAAGAAATGAAACAAAATGTGTCCACACTTTAAATTAGTCACAGTTTTATTTGTGCAATGTAGCTGACTGGGAGCTATCATTTTAAGAACCATTAGAAATGTAAACAAAGAAAAATACTGCTGGTACAAAACCAGCTTTTGGTGGTAAAATTCCTACCAAAACAATGTAAGACTGCAGATTTAATTGATCAGGTTGAAAAGTAACAAGTTAGAGGTGACTAAGTTCTGTGATTGTTTATTGTAAGGTGCGTGACTTCCAAATTGAGAGTTCTGGCTGTGTCAGTGAGGGCTGGTCCGCTGGGTCTCCTACACTGGGAAATTATTACAGAACCACTGCTGACATCTGTGCAGCAACTACAGTGCAGAAACAGCTCCAGCTGCTGTTTTTCCAGCACCATGTCCAACTGTCCTGGTAGCCATGATGTCATGGTAGAGGCTGTGGTGGCAGTGCCCCTCTCTGCCTTCCTCCCCCTGCCCTCTGTGGAAGGTTCTGTGATAAATGGCAGTCCTACAAACCAGCTAAGCACAGTCTGTGCACATGGGATAATGAGGATGAGTGACTACATGAGCACGGTTTTGTGCCTGCAATGGGGTAAACCTGTTTGGTAACCCTCTAAGGTGGCCTGGGCTGTGACTCTGAATGCTCTGTGAAAATGGGTGTCTCATCTTAAAGCACTGACGTACCAGCTCTAAACAACCATTGTTAGATTCACAGTGCAAGCAGAATCTAATACAGTTTTCTCATTCAATAACAAAGAAGACCAGATTACAGCACATCCACCAGGCTAGAATGAGGTTTCTAAATCTGCTGGATCCTTGTCGTCACTCCTTGAAACATTTCAAACTTTGTAGCTGGGAGAGAAAGAGAGAACCTGAAGGCAGTGAAAGCAGAAACTGGTGGGGCAAGCCAGTGAGGACTAATGAAGGTCAAGCCCTATTTAGATTACCATCTGAAAGTCATGTGGAGTGTAGCCCAGAGTGGGACTGGGAAAAGTATCTTGAGTACCTCTAGGTATTGCTTCACAGTTTATGATCATCAGCAGAAAATCTGGATTATTAAATTCTTATCCACTTGTTGCCTTTTGCTGCTCTTCTGATGTAGTCCTTCAGATGTTTGTAGGAGAATTACAGATAAGGCAAGAGGACATACAAAGAGAGCTTCACCACAGGCAACCAGTGAAATTATATCCCGAGAAGAAAAGGGACAATAAGATTCAAAGTCTATGCAGACTTTTGAAGGATACCTCAACATTAATGGTGTTTGAACATGTAGGTGATTAGATATTAATGATGGTTAGGACTGTGTTGACAGTATATGATTGGGAAAAGCTGTTTTAAGCCCTTACCCAGAAGAGAATCCCAAACTGATTTTACCATGCTAACAGTTTGGACATACACTTTATATCTGGAAGAGTATTTCAAATTTTCCATCTAGATATAGCTATTCTTTCGTAAGTGAAAGGAGGACAACTGAATGTGCTTTAAGGTAGTTTACAGCAGTTCTTAAAAGATAGTAGTGTCAACACTGCTCCAAATTTATGGGGGTTTTAGTGCTACAAAGGTTTATCAAGAATATATTTCCTTTATCATAGCTGTTGTGGAAGATCTACCTTTTTATCTTAATAACTATGCTAGCTGTGAAAGTTCCGGGGTGGGGGGGAGGGCGGAATTGCAACAGCACTTAATGCTGACTTTCTTGGAAGTAGCAAAGCCAGAGTACTTCCTCCTGGAGTCATGCTTGGAGGACTAAGAAGCAGATATCTGTTACATGGTGGGTTAGGAGTTTCACAAGCTGAAACACACTTTCCTCAACAAAGCTGAGTTGTAAAGGAGAAGACATTCTTACAGCCTTCTCCCCTCGGCAGCAATGCAGCACGCTGCAGGGGAAAACATAAAATTTCTTCCGTTGTTCCTGCCTTACCAATTAGGTTTTAGTTGTGGAGAATGCAGTCAATACTCTCTCTGATCTTCATCTCTCCTGTCACTAGCAGAAGTTAAGAGAGCAGCGACATGATGTTTGTGGCAGAGGAGGACAGAAAGCAGATCTCTGCAGGTGAGAGAAGAGACCTTGCAGGAGAGCAGAGTGGTGACAAGCAAATGGCAGAGGACCTGGGGAAACAACAAGGATTTTTAGAGAATAATACAGAGTGGAATATGTTGAGGAGAAAATCCCTATTTCTCATTCATTACCAAATATGTTACGAAGTGAACCTAGTATCTGTGCACAGGTAATTAAGCACATAAGCCTGTGTTTAAAAGGACAGAGTTTGCACAGTTGAAGTATTCAAAGGTTGGAGTATTAAACTTAGCTAAGTTTAATGAAAATTATAATTGCCTAGGCAATCTTAGTCATCTTGGTACCTATGAATTATATCAATGAGAAATATTTAATTATCAGATGATTTTTTTTCTCAAGCTTGTCAGTACTCAGAATAGGGAAAGTTTTGTTAGAGCAGCAAAGTGATAGCATTTAGTCCACTTTTGCATGAGACTGATCTGCCTTATTTGCTGCTCAACAAACTATGACTGTTCCTCTTGGACATTTATGGCAGTGCTTAGTATGAATCACAGCTAAGTGTTATATGAAAGTTAATTTCTCTTCACAATGTTTCTATGATCTGAGGCAAAGTATTGGCATTATTCTAAGGATAGACAATAAAGCACAGGTTAAAAATTCACTAATTTTGAATGGTCAGTTTGAGAGTTACTTGGTTGCTTTCAAAATATTTAATATCACTCGGTGCGCAGCACAAATGCTTTTTCGTGTCACAGTGCTACATGAAGTAGGTTCTAAGCAGAAGGAAAAGAACTGTAGAACGTATTGCCAGAGGTGGGTCGTCCCTCAGGTTATGATTTTAGTTACAGTTCCGGTAGTATTGCATTTTTTCTTCCACAAAACATGCCCGTGTCTCTTTAGCTGGAAAATGAAACTGCTGTTTCTGCAGAACTACAACCCAGACAACCCCAAAGCAGACCCAAAACGATTATCTTCCTCTTTAGATTAATTCTTCTAGCCAGTTCTATTACCCAGTCCTGTTCATTCCACCAATACAAGAAAGAAGACAAATAGCTGTGCCACCAGGGGAAGGAAGGGCTAGGAGAATGATCAGGAAGAGAGAGCAATGCCTTCAGCTCATAGCACTGCTGAAGACAAAGTACCATGAATTCATATCACCAATTCCAGGTCCACTACAGCTAGCAGGAACCTCTTTCCCACTTGGAGGAAAATCCAGTTCAACAACAAATAACTTGTCCTTAAAACAGCTTTTTCCATTTCCAGGGAGTCATACATTAATTCCCAGACATCCACAGCAATTCTCCGAATGCAGCAGTGGGTCATGGAAACTCACAATATATAATAAAATATATAAACAGAATGAGGTTTTTCAAGCAACTTTGGTTTTTGACATTAATTCCGTGTGTTTGATATCACAGTCCTGATTATAGGCTTTTAAGATGATACAGACAATACTGCATGTCATACCACTGGTTTTTAAAAGAAACCTTTAGAATGAGGTGAACATAGATTAGATACCTAGTATAAAAAAAAATCTTTAGATAACTAGGACACTGCGAAAGTAACCAGTTGAGAAAAGGTTATTGTAATAGAAAATGTCAGGCAGTAAGTTCAGATAGCACAACTGGCTCAATCCCATATACTAAAAACGTTTATTGAATGCAATTCAGCCAAAAGGGGTAGCCATTAGATAAAGGAGAGATTAATTAGGTTCATTCTTCTTCATTTTGCTCTTCTGCTTAAAATTTTCTTTTAAGCTGTACTGGTTCCAGCTGCAGCCTTTACATAATGATAGCTGCATCTATTTGTAAAGTAATCAATTTGATGGTCATAGGCTTCACCTATGTGCTCTCAGCAATAAACACTTAAAAAATAAACTGTCTTCGCCAATCAAGCTTTTAAGTAGACCCCAAAGAGTCACTAAGCAACAAGTCTGTAAGCCCCAAATCATGCTTTTAAGCCAAACTTAGTGTTTGCTATGTTTTGGAAGGATTATTTTTTCTTTATGGAATCCTATAAAGTGTTCCAGGTTCTTTATAGCCATATTGCAGAGAAAATCAAACTCGTGATCAATGTTGTCTGCATTTGTCAGATTGAATTGTAAAGTACAAATACATTATTTACATGGAAGGAGGGAATACATTCAAAGTAGTATCTTAAATTAGCATTTAATGACTACTTAATCTGCACCATAAACCAGGGCCTGTGGAAGGAAGGAAGGAAGGGAGCTCAGTACTGTAGTCTTCTTGAAAATTCTGGCTAAAACCACTCCTGACTTTGAATTTATTTTGAATTTCAGTGCTGCCATTAGGAATTTAAGTTCTCATCTGCATTGTTATGGCTAAATCCAAGGTGTGATTTAAATTTGGAAAGTGTTCCAAAATGCAGAACAAGTGAGGAATCTGTTTTTGAGACCTAGGTGTTACCTGTTCAGAAAAACTATGCAGCATGTTAAGGTGAAAAAGAGAAAAGAATGGAATAAAACAAGATAATACGCCATTACTGGTCTTCTACCTGAGACCACCTGATGAGGTATTAGAAAGAGGCTGTAGACTCTAGAGATGGCAATTAAAAGCAAAAAATAAACGTTAGTGAAGGTATGTGGTCAGAGGGATGCAAAAAAGTGTTTTGTAATGGGGATGTCAGAGCGGCAGGTGAATATCTGTAGCAGTGCATGTGGTTCGGTTTCAGAAATGCTTAGCTGCTGGAGGAAGCTGATGTGCACTGGGGTGAACATAACAGTGGAAGGGTGCAGGATGCAGGAGGAATAGAACGTAGGGAGAAAGGAGGTAACCTACAACTATAGAAAAGTGAGGGAAATGAACAGGAAAGAAATGAGCGAGAGGGGAGCTTTAAATGGGTTTTGGAAAGGAAGAGGGTAACATATGAAAGGACATAAAATATTACTGTGAACTAAGAAATCTCTTAGTAAACATTGCTTAGTAAAGGCAGGTTTGAAAAGCAATTTTGACAGTGGGTAGGAAAGACAGACATCAGAGAGGAAATGAGGAGCAGGAATTAAAAAGCTGAGCATCACCAGAGGAGCTGAGAAGGATGAGAGAATGTAAGATGTTCAGTTGAGGCCAGAGAACCAGCAGCAAAGAAGTGGAATGGAGGAACTTTAGGGTAAAGAATTTGAACCGATGGTGTATAGAAGGGCTAGAGTGACAGAAAAGAAGCAGCAGTAAGTTAAGGTAGGTAAGATAAGCCCCCTCTTCGAAAGGCTCTAGAAAGAGGACAGGAAAAAAGCTTTAGAGAATGTGACAGCAAAAATGAAGTGCAAGAGAAAGAGGATGCTATCAGAGTGCAAATAAGGCTCTTAAGATTGCCTGGATTATTACCAGTGATCACTTGCTATGCCCTCTCAAGGAGCTAAAATGAACAAGAGAAAATCATACCTTTAAAAGCAAGTTCATGCCTTTAAACCTAGTAGCTTCATTCAAATCTTGTCATGGATGCTGAAACTAGGAGGGGAGTGGCAGTGCTGCCGGATGAAGTGGCTTTACCCATGCACTATCCCCTTCTTTGCACAAGCACGCGAGTGTTTGGAGCCAGACATCAAGATCGAGATTTGGATTTAAAGCAAGGCAAAGAATGGTTAATTTTTGTCTGTGTCAGTCTTCGCAGTCCAGTTTAGTTTGGGATCACACATGTGTCCTTGAGCTATCAAAGGCAAGACTAGTCCTTTCAGAAGCGTTTCCATGAACCTGGAGTGGTCACCTCCCCTGGAGGAGAGACATTACCAGTGCTCAGCACAGCAGGGATGGGGAGCAGGTGCCTCCCTCAGCAGATGGAGCCTCTGCAGTCCCCCACATGCACTTTGGTGTTTCCCCCCTCCTCCTTTAGCAATTGTTTGAACGCCAGAGAGTCAGCGTGGTTGAAAACCGCTAACTTTCCTTCCTTTCTCATCTTCTCCTTCAGATTCTTTGGGTTTTTTTTGCCAGAGGCATTAGCAGGATGAGCTAAAACAAGAGGATTGGCAACATGCAGCTGGAAAGGGATAGAGCCCTGTCAGTATTTAACTTAGGCTGATATAAGTTCTGGGATTGGGCCTTTACAGGGTGTTTCCATGAGGATGCAAAAGGATACACACCTCATTCTTTCTATCTTATCTTCCTCCATTGCCACTCCAGGTTTCAAACATCCAGTGGCCATCCTTGTTTACCTTGTACCAGCTCTGATTCTCTGTCTGTCCTGTCTAACATTCTAAAGCATCAGGAAACATTTCTGAAAGAGCAGGTACTTCTACCATTTCAGGTTGAAGAAGCAGTCCTGGCTGAGGAATTCTTCAGGAGGTAGCAGGGATGAGAGCTGTTAGAGCCATTACATTTGTTCAGCCCCATGCGAGACCACAGCGAGTCCCATGTGAGGGCTGTAATTCAGTCTAAGTAGAATTCCATTAGCTTAAAAGCGATCTGCTCCCCATTGTTCGGCCAGGAGTGCTCTGAATGCATATAATACATTATTATTAATGCATTATTAAACTGTTCGTTGCCTTTAATTCAAAGAGCCTGGACATGGTAGACTGCAATAATCTGATCTTTATTCTGGGAAATACACTGGAAAACTGCATGTGTGTCTCTTGCAAAGTTTGAAGTAATTTAGTGAAACAATAGTCTCTAATAATTGTGATAAATTGTTCTCAGCTGTACTGTCACAAATTGGAAATACAGCTCCTTTAAAAAATCACACTGGTCTTACAGTGGAGCAGTAAGAAAAGGACTCCCACGCTTTGAAGACCTACTTATGAATATATTTAACATTAATTTGCATATGGTGGGCTTGATTCTTAGCTGTGGTAGATCAAAGGAAATTCAGATTCTGAGCCTTGCTTTTTGGGGCTGTTTCAGTCCCAGTATAAGTAACAGCATCCATCATACTCCTTTAATTTGTATTGCTTGTTGCGGTGCTAAAAGATATTCAGAGCACAATTGTACATTGACCACTTTATTTAAATGGATTGTGTGTTGTAAAAAAATACTGTCCCTGCTGTACTTGGCCTGTGATTTTTGCATTAAGGAATGAATCCTCAAGTGGCAAGTTGAAGGGATTTTCTGGTGATTTTCACCTAGGAGCTTCTGAAGCTGTGGGACTATGCCAGTGTTAAATTTGTAGTAGTGACACAGTTTTACTTAACTGCAGTTGTCTCATTTCATGTTTTTTTAGGTCAGAATAACCAGCAGAATCTAGAAGGAGGTGGCACATTCACCAAATATGGAAGAGGATACCAAACCTCTCTTGATTCCTGTGGGAGGTGATGAAAGCAATTATGGAATCATGAATATACAGTTTAATCCAGAAGATTTTAAGTGCAAAAGGTATGCGCAAGGCTGAACCTACAGAATGTTTATATAGCAATGAGTCATTTAAACTTTGCTTTTAGCAACAGAATTCTACAAAGACAGAAGACTAACATTTGGAAACCAGAATCTGAGTACAAACAGTTCCTACTTTTGTCTCTATAGGATATTATTTCCAAGCACCAGGTGAACAAATGTTCACACTGTGTTTTATTTATGAGGATGAGACTTTTCTATTGACATCACTTCAGAGAGAGTTCTCCAATAAAAACTTGGCATGTGGCTTTTAGAGTGCTTTTCAAACACTGAATGTCATGTGTGTATACTGAAGCATGATGTTTTTTATTTAGCACAACAAACTGAAATGTTCAGAAGACACAAGAGAGCTTGCCAGACGGTATAGATGAACGGCTGTCACTATGCGTAAATGGCTCTGTATGCATTCTGCAGGTGATGCTGGAAAAATACTTTATTTGCTAGTACTGAGGGAACTGAGCAACGTTTACTGCCTTTAGGAAGAAAAATGTAGTGTTTTTTGAGATTGAGCAAATATGAAAAATTCAGAAGCCCAGACTACAAAAATAATACATATCTAACTAAATGGTTATTTTGTGTGTTTTCTTAGAGTTTAACAGCTGTGTTCCCCAAAGGAGGTCAGAGTGGGAGACTTCTGCATCTGTTGCAGTTAACATTTCTGTGAGCTGGTCCTGGGACCAAAACTGAGATCCGAGTGGGAACTAACCTTTTTTTTTTTGCCTTTGCATCCAGCATCATGTTTCAGCAGAGCAGTTTTCCTGAAGGAACTGAAGATGGCACTGTTGTATACAAAATCATCTCAGTGGGGCCCACTTCGGCAAAAAACAAGAGTTCTTGATTACAGAGTTTTGCTGCTGTCCCAGCCTGCATCGTTGGAAAGCCCTGAGAGCCTGCTTACACTTTAGCCAGGGGCTAAACAGTCTTCTCTGCGAGTAAAGGAAGGAGGACAAGGGTTTTAGTGAGCCCAGGGGGCAAATGGAGCACAGGTGTAGGAGCATGCAGAATTGTGTATATAAAGATTAGGAAACAGTAGAGTACTTTCAGGTGGAAAAGTGAAATGTCCAAAATGAATTCGTGCTTTATCTTCTTTCCAAAGAGTGTCTGGAGACTGCTGATTTATATGGCTTTTGAAAGACCCTTGTATTGGAGAAAGTAAGTGTTGTGTTTGAGGAGCAATAGGTTTCAGGTGGTGTGGTGATGCAGGAGCAATGAGAGAGAGTTTACACCTTTGTGATATATCAAAATGCCAAGATCCACTTTTCAAAAGTGGTTAGATATTTTTTCCTCATCGTGTGGATTTTTGTTGTTGTTGTTGTTGTGATTTCTTAAGTTTGGAGACTCAGCTTCCTAAAAGGTCATAGCATGCAGCATTTGGTTCCCTCCCCAAAAGCAGAAGCGTGTACTTGGATTGTGTTCTCACCTCCGCAACCTCTACCTTTGCAGATCCGTCCACTTTGTCCTTATTGCTCCGCCCTTAAATTCGTTCTCCTGTTTTCTACAACCTAGTCCTTTCCCTTCCAAGCATGCAGAGACAAAAGATGAAGGGTGTGAGCCCTGGGGTATTGAGAAGGCTTGGAAATCGTAGTGGAGCCAAACAGGCTGAACTCCATCTCTGCATTAGAAGAGACAGCAGCAATCTTTAGAGGAAAGAAGGGGGGAGAAGGGGCCGTAAGGGTCTGTGTCAGCCCTGGTGAGAGCTGTGGAGCATTGGAAGGGCCTCTTCAGGAGAGCTTAAGGGAGTAGCAGCTCCTGGGAGAGATGTTTATTAAAGTATCAAAGAGTGCAACTGCAATAGTAGAGGAATAGTGATGTGCTCTGCTTAGTTTGCTCCTTTTTTCAACTTACTATTCAGAAACCTGAGCAGTGGTCAGGTGGTCATTTTGCTTTGATTGAGATAGCTCTTGGAGTGTTTTGTGTGATTTCCTTGTAATCACTGTTTGTCTTTCGTAGTGCTGTTCTGTTCTTTTGTTTGGGTTGTTTGAGATTTGATGGCATTTACATAGCTATTTGGTTTTCTTAACAGCTTGGAGGATTTGGGATTTTTGAAAGGCATGCTTTTCGGTGTTTACATAAGAACAATAAGCTAATTGTTTTTAGAGTTGTAAATTATTTTGTCTATTATTCTTTTGCTAATTTGGGGGAAACATAAAGCCACTTTTAATCCTCTTAAAGAGGATGTTATTGTTCTTCACGATGACCCGAATTACTCATACCGGTATTTAGTGTGTTTTGCCCATTTTGTAGGTCCCTTTAAAAACTAGAATGTCATTGCTGCAATGGCTTATTGATGATTACTGTATACAAGAGAGGGAGTTTCTCTTTTCTTCTGAATGCCCCTTAAATATTTATTGTCAACAGATACTGCAGTTATCTTCAGGAATACTTGAACCTTTAGAGAAACAAATGATGCTTTGTGTTGGGTGTTTTGCATACGAAAAAGCTTGACAGTGCCCCCTGCTAAAGGGAGATCAAGCCTTCTTCCTTTTTCTGTTCTTTTTGAAGCCCCAAAGTGTTCTCACACAATGTAGGAGAGATCAGTAGGTGAAATTAAACAGCTATAAATTAAACAGTGTCTGTAGGTAGCAGTCAGCGAAGCCTTTTTCATGCAAAAGTGGTTGGTTCCCTTTTATTTTCAAAGTTCTTTTAACTTAGTCCCTACCACTGTCTACCTTTGTCTAACCTGTGCAAAACTAGCATTTCTGCATTCATTATGCTTTTACAGTTCCACACCCATGTAGTCTTTTTACTGCTTTGCCTACTTTTCATTTTTCAGTGTTGCTAATATTTTTACTAATTCCTAATGTTATTGCTTCCTAACTGAGAAGAATTAGAACCTTCTTAATTAAGACCCTTAATACATCTTTATAAGAGTAGAGTAGCTTTGTCTTTGACAAAAAAGAGGGAACAGGGCTTGAAATGTAGTATGGTAAAGCTTGTGATTCTTTATTTGTTAAACTGTGTATTCTGTGAGCATCAGCAGTGACTTAGTATTGTGTTCTGAAAGATTATTTTGGTTCTGTATCCAGCATTTTAAGATACTTCTGTGGTCTTGCTGTAAACATAATGACAAGGTGATACGAATGTGGAAAAAGTTTAAGTAAAATATATTGCCAAGAGAATGAAGATCTTATAGGATACACTCAAAGCATCCTGTTTACAATATGTATGTAAATTCAGACCAGCTTAGAATATAAAAATCAAGTTAGTTGTGGAATTGTTAGGAACAGGTTTTCTCAGGAGAAGTGCAATCACACAAATTACATCTGTAATTTTCCTATGAAGGTAGGCAGTTGCCGATTAAGAAATGGCAACCTGTGAGTATAGTCTTTTTATTATTACATTCTCTCCTTACTTTAATTTCCCTGATAGTACTCCTTAGTTTCTGCAGTGCCGTATACAGCATTCCTATGATAATTTGGGGACTCAGTAAAACAATAAAGCCGTAGGAATTTACCAGCTTTATTTCTGTGTGATAATCCTGTCACATCCCTGAAAAATACCCAATTGATGTGTGCTTTCAAAGAAATCTGTGCAGTAACCTCCTCATGGTTATTTTGGAGGAGATGAAAGAAATTAAGCATCCTGTAAAGAGATTTTTTTTCTGATTTTAGTATGAAATATGAAAAGTTTGTCTAATGTGAAGTCATTAATACCATCATGGAGAGCCAGAACACACACTGACAAAAAAAATTATTTTTGTATTGTAATAGCAATAAATCTCAGAACACTGAGTCCAGAACCAGTTGCTTGCTATTTAAAAGCATTTCAGCAAACATACTCAAAACCCAGTATTATTTAGTTTAAAACTTCTTGAGATAGGTACTCACCATACTGCTTCATCACTCTGCAAGATGTAGTACATTGCTGAAAATACCCAGAAAAAAGATGTAGCGTTTTTGTGGATGCTAGCAGTTGCAAGATTGTATGTAGTTTGCCAAACAAGTGTTCCTATTGTACTTTTCCCTCTAACCCTCCAAACCCAACACTTGAACTTTGCCTTGCACAACGTTTGGAAACAACTTTGTTCATGAGCATCTCTTTTTATTTTCTTTGCTTGCAAAAATTGCTACCCAAGTTCATAACGTGAGGAAGTTTGGACAAAAACCTTTGCTTTTCCTGGACCAGCAGTAGAATTCTTGTTAACTGTTCTTTTGTGTGAGTGAGAAATAGCTAGCAGACGAGTACAGCTGCAGGTTTTCTGGGAATGGTTTCTGAAGTGCATGTGCGGGGTATAGTGTATGGGAGGTGTGGACCTCCTGCATGAGATCCCGCATCTTGTCCATACTCATTGTGCTGTGGAAAACAGCTGTGTTTTATACTGCTGTGTTTGCCCTGCTAAAAAGAGCATTGTTCTTCAGGGTAGCTATTGAATATAAATTGCAATTGTGTTTTTTTTAGTATGAGGATAATACGTTCATTGGACTCCATAGTCTATCTCAATGCATGGAAATTGTCTGCGCTGTTTTGCATTAAGAGTCACACCCCCCAGTCATGTAACCTCTCCCTTTCCTCCAGATCACATTGTCCCACATCCTTTTCATAATCATTTTGCCACATGAGAGATATAAAGTGATTGCCTGTATAAATCTGGTAGTTTTCCAGGGTTCTGTTGCAGTCGCTGATGCTTGCATGTACATAGTACACGTCTCCTAGACTTGAAGTCCCTAAAGAGAGTTTTACAAAATACGTCCCAGATTATATCCTACCTGCTTTGGGCTTTGAAAATCTCAGTCTTTGAGAACTTCTTTGCCTCTTGGAGAGCTTATCAGACCTCTATCTGAGTATGCCCTACAACCAGCCTTTAATCTGGGTGTAACTGGGGTCTGGAAAATTACCTTGATCTTAGACAGGATGCTACCCTCTCCTAGTGGAGATCAGGGAGGAAGGTTGCATCCCAGCCTGCCCACATAGCTTCCAGGTCAGACAGATTTTTTCAGAGATCTCTAACAACCATAAAACCAATGGGTGGACAGTCTATTTTAGCATAGACGTTTGCTCAGTAAGACTAGAGGTGCAATGGTGCCCTGAGAAAAAGAAAATTAATTGTTGCTTTAGATCATTTTCATTTTCAACAGATGCGCACCAGAAGGGATCAAGAGGGGAAGTAGCCCCACTACTGGCAGCGCTAAACATGTGCACTTCTTCAGGCGGGAAGCAACAGCAGCAGATCTATAGGATTTCTTAGGGTTGTCTGAATTTTGTTTTCCTCACCCACAGATTAGATTCTGGATTATACCATTCCATTTTGTGCTGGACCATAAATGGCTTGTTCAATCCAGACTCTGCTCATAAAAGTGAAGAAAAGCAAATATCTTTCCCTAAACAATTTCTTACCTACAGACAGATACAGTTTTGCTACACAGGAAATTTTTTCTTGATATTCGTTGACTAACAACACTGCTTTCTCCATAAAACAGTATGTTATGTTAAAGTTTCTGAGACTAATTTTAAAATCATCCCTGGCTTTAACTTGAATTGCTTTAAAAAATAATCTCCTGCTGTATTCCAGTCTGGAAGAATTTTTTTTGACACCCATGTTGGCAGTTGTTGAACACTATTTTGAAGGAAATCTCTACCACAGATCTGCTCACTTTGAAACAAAATGTAGACTTTGTCTCAGTGTAATTTTTCCACAGTAGCAATGGAAGATTATGAGGAGGTACTAATAATATTAACTGAAGATGGAGAAAGAGAGAGTTCTTTTGAAGCTCTTCACACTATGCAGCTGCCATATACCAACAACACACATACTTTTCATGTTCTAAATATAATGTGTGTCAGTGATCCAAAACCAAACCGGCAGAGAGGTGACTTGGGGTGGGGAGGCATTTAAACATATTACATATCCTGTTTTCATAAGTACAGTCTTTATTTTGCAGGTCTTCTAATGAAATTTTTTTTAGCAGTATCCAATCATTGGGAAAGTGTGTTCACTTTCATTTCTGTAAGTGGGAAATGGCTTACCAAATCTAAGGCATTTTTTCCGTGATGAAGGAAGAAGATGTACAAATTAATGAAGTCTAAGATGAAGGAAACAATCAATTTGTGGGGAAGGAAGTAATTTTTCTCTGTTTTCCACTTTTGTCAGTCAGTTTTTATTAGTCCCATAAAAACTCTTACCTGCTGTGTTCCTGTAAGCACACAGGACTAAGGACCTACCTTCCCCTCTTCCAAAAATATAACAACCAGCTTCAGAGTTGTATTCTTTTTCTTCCAGATAAAAGGTGGTGCCATGGTGCAAATGCCTGATGATTCACTGGGAAAAAGAATGGGACCTTTGTCATTGTATTGAGAGCTGGGGCAGGAGGGGTTGACCAAGTTCCTTTGTAGTCTGAGCCAGAAATTGGCATTGGAAAATAGTCAGTTCAAAGAGGCTTTGCTCATATTACAGGAAAAATGGCATGGATTTATTACTGACCTAATTTCTGCTCTTGGTAGCCTGAATCTTGTTGTGATCTGTACTTTTGTGGGTTCTGGTTTTGGGGCGGTTCTTGTTTCTGAGTGATTTAAACATCAACTTGAAAGAAGGAAGATCAGAAAGCTGTTGAGATTGCTTTAGGAATTAAAGGCGTAAGCGGGGGAGGGGGAGGGAAACCCAAACCCAGTATCAAGGCTTATAGGTCGCCAGTATCTCCTCTCTTGTTTGAGAAATTAGCCTGTCAGTGTTAGGAGTGAATGCCATTTCAGCAATAGTATAGTATGCCTATATGGAAGTAAATGACACTTGATTTAAAAAAAAAATAAAATCTCTGCAATATCAGATTAAGTTGTGTATTTCTGGTAGCTCCCCTTGCGTGAAGCTAGACTTGTGTTGCATTGTAGCTTCAGGAGGAGCTGTCACTCTGATTGTTCTGTACTTACGCGGGTGCAGATAAAACAAGGGGTGTGTGGTGTGGCTGCTGTCTCCTTTAGTGGCTGTGACCCTGCCTGCAGTCTGACTCAGCTGAGGAGGAGGGAAGGGAGACCACCTGTATTCTGTGCATCTCTACGTTAGGGATGTAGGACGTCTGTTGCTGACAGTCCTGTTCTCTGTGATCACATTAATTAAACCTGAAGGGAAGTTCTGAGAAGTAGTTCAAAACTGCAAACGGACATCTGTTGCTCCATGTTGTGTGACAAATTCCAGTCTTGGTTGCATTGGCTTAAAAATAGTATGAGCACTTGGACTTATTTGGGCTTGGTTCCGTCCCCATTAAACACAATTTCATACAGTGTTTTTGGCTAGATTAGTAGTTCCTAGCCTTTTCATAGGTGGTTCTCATCACCACCACTCACTCCTCTCTTTTTCTCTGTCTTTTTTCTGTTTCTTCATTCTCATGCTTTCTGTTTCTGCCTCTGTTCCTCGCCACTGTTCCTAGCACCACCAGTTACAAGCACAAATAAGCTTGGCCAAGCTTATGAACATGTAGTTCTAGTGTGACTCATTGTTGAAAACTAATAGGCTGGATGTTAGGTCTGGATTTCCATGTTAGGTTGCCCTGCAGAATCTGGACATTTTAATGTGGATGATATAAACACATGGTTCTTTCAAGATGGCAGCTTCCCTCATGGCAGTGACTTTTTTTTTTTTCTATTTGCTTTGTGTCGGTGAATGAGAGACTCTCCTGAGTGATGTTAAACTGTTCTTTGAGTTGTATGTTAGCTCTTGTGTTCTAGGGTTTTAAGGGTTTTCCTTTTCTTTTTTTCTCTCCTTTAGACCATTTCATGTGGAACCTACAAACATAGTCAGTGTGAATGATGACATGCAAAGAGTCACTGATGAAGCTTCAGCAATGAATAAAAGGATTCATTACTATAGCAGGCTCACCTCTCCTGCAGACAGGGCATTGGTAAGGCAACAAACAACAGGGCCAGATTAATTGAGTGGTCTCTGGCACGTTGGGTCTTCAACAGCCTAGATTTATAAAAGAAGCACAAGTAAAGGTAGGGGGAGAACCGCTCTGCAGCTTGCTTTGAAGTAAATACCTAGTAGCTGAGTGCCTTAACAAGGTCTTGTGTTATCACAAGTTGTGGCTGACTTCTTGTGCAATGCCTTCGCCATCCAAAGAAAACATACAAGCAACTTGCATTTTCTAACAGTGGTCCAGGCTGCCTCATTTCTCTCATCTATAAGATCATTTAGGCAGTGGTGAGCTGCAGTGATTGAACTAGCATGATTTGTGCATAGTACGTTACATTTTGCAGAAGAAAAATCTGGTTTTTTGCTATCCAGCAATCTATCAACTGTTTTTTTCAAGGGGGAGAAAATGTTCTGTAGTCCAAACTTGTTTTTTTTTTAAATGCACTTTTCATGTAAAGATTTTTGTGATATACAGCAGTTGGCTGTATAGACAATAGTTACTTTGGTGTTACTAATAAGTCTTGTTTTTTATTTGTTTGTTAGATTGCTCCTGATCATGTACTTCCAGCTCCTGATGAAATCTACGTGTACAGTCCATTGGGAACTGCTTTTAAAGTTGACAGTTGCACAGATGGCTATGGTAAAAACTCCAGTATAGTGACAATGTATGTTAAGCACCTTGCCATATATTAGCCAGATAATGTGTTATTATTGAATGTTCTATATTGTATTCATAACTTTTGTAGCTAAGAGGATAGTATGAAGTAAAATTGCTTCTTAAATTATTCACTGGCTTTTTTCTTTTCTTCCTAGATTTATGATATGGAATACAATGATGGGTACATCTATATTAAGTATCCCATGGGGGATAAAACAGGTAGACCTATGAAAAATGTATGCCTATGAAAATGTTTTTGGCAACATGGCTTGCTTTTCATTTTTCTTTAATGTTGTTGATAAAGAAAGTAAAGTGTATTTCTCCCTCTTAACAGGCAGGCTTTACTTCTGGAATCGTTCTCATCTTACTGATGGGCATTTTGACTCTTTATTGCTGCTACAGAGTTGTGAAATCACGGCAAATGATCCGTAAGAGATAAAAAGATTCATACCACAAATGTTTCCATTGTGTGACATACAGAGATCTAATAGATTCTTAGTTTGCATCTTTACTATATGTTAGACCTGACCTGCCCATAAAAACAGTTCCTTTGAATGTCTCCCCACTTTTGTAGTCTGTAGATCTAAGTTCTGTAAGCTAAACATCTGTCTTCCCTTATTATATTATCCTCCAGTTCCTTGGGACCTAAGCATTATAGCCAAACCCAAATTCTTATTAAGCACGATTTCAGATGTGCTTTTACTAAGTGTTTGGAGACTTATGGCGTTAGAGACTTCCCTTCCTCCCCATAAGCACTGTGCAGCTCACTACATGTATTTCTGACGTTCTCCAGTGGAACAGTGTGAGCTGTGGCTGCATCTACTTGTGCTGCATGCCTGTACTGCCCTAATACTTGTATATATTCTGTGTTGGAAGCAATTTATGGACCATTGCCTCACTGAGAGTGCTTCTACTTGCAATGTACTTTTATAGTTCAAAACTCATCTTGCAGCTCTTGTGGTTGGTGTTTTTATGGTATGGTGCTTTTAACCCCTCACTTGCTCAAATAAAGGCAATTAAGACCTCCAGCTTATGAGAGCTCATTTCAGGGCATTGTTAAGGACTAGTTCGTGATCTGGCCTACTTTGCTGTGACTCCTGCAAAAGGCTTCACCTGCAAATGCATGGCTGCAGTTTTGCCACCATGTCTTCTTCCAGTACTTCTGGAAGTACTCAAAGTAGTATTACGGCCATAATAAAAGCCTCTACTTCTTCAGGCTCCTTCATTCAAACACCAAATGAGTATTATACTTCAAAGTTAACAGCAATTTTCTTAGCCCTTGGAAGCACTGTAAATTTCTGTCAGAATATTTTGAAACAAGAATGCATCTTGTTGTGAAGAGTTCTACTGATTCTAATATAACATTTTGTATAGATGTATTTCTATTTTTATATCTTCTTCAGCTTTACTAGATACCTCAAACTGGGAATTCCCAGATGTTTGCAAGTATTACTTTGGATCCTTTGGTCAATGGTCAAGCCTCTTGTTTTCCATGGTATCGCTTGTTGGAGCCATGATTGTTTATTGGGTGCTTATGTCCAACTTTCTATTCAACACAGGAAAATTTATATACAGTAAGTACACGTTTGGTTAACTTCTACAGCTGTCTTATGGAAAGGTCAAGACTTTGCTTTGTACTGAAAGAGGATTTTCCATTTCACTTAATCTTGATTTTTCTGTTAGTTTGAGTGAAAAGTCAAGTGAGACTGAGTAACTGTGTGTGGAGTTACTGGCACAGTCATGTATGTCTTCAAAGCCAGTTTCTCAGGCCCTGTCTCAAAGTGTGGTTTTAATGAAAGACAAAGTACCAATTATCTGATTTGAATGTCAGTGATGAGGCTTCTTTGTATAGTTTACACAAAGCAAACCTGGTTGCTTATTTCCACTTTGTGTTTTCACTCCCCCCTTGTTTGCATGGGTGTAACTATTTGAACAGCCATATACCAGGCTGGGCTGTTGAAATGATACAGGTTAATGAAAAAAAGTCTAGTTTCGTTCTAAATTTCAGCAAATACACTCAGAGTGCTGCCATAGTGCAGCAAGCATCCCAAAAGGAACAATGAACCTCCAGCACTATGGAAAGAATGATTCTTAGACTGGCATTGCTACCAAAGACAACATATAGGTTATTTACAATCTTGTACGTGCATAGACACACAAGCGTTTGTGGACACAATCAATTAAGTACATAGAGTTGTGGGAGTAAATGATGGAATTGAGAGCTTTGAAAATCTGACTTATAGTATTGAATGGCACGACTAAGATTTAAGAGTTTCTGTTTTGAAGGTAATTAACAAATCTCTGAGTCAAATAACAGCATGGACACTTACACCTCTTAAACAATGTTTAATTAGAGTTCCTACAATCGCTGAAGGACACACTTTAGTTTATTGGTTAATGACTGATGTATTTTACAGCTGACCTAATTCATATGTTGTTACGGCTGTTTCCTTTTTAGACTTTGTTGGTTTTTTTTTAAATAAGGCTAGCACTTTAATCCTGAATTATTCTAAACCAAATAACTCCAATACTTGTAAGCAAACTTCAGGATGATCACAACAGTTCCTCTTCTAGGAAAAGGGTCCTGATTTTCTCTGAGATCGGCATGTTACTTTATTACTTACCTATATTTGTTAGGGGTTCTCATTGAGTTCTTTGCTCTGTGATAACCTCAGTCATTGGATTCTTGTCCTAACTTTCATTGTGGCTACTTAATTACTAAGTTTTTTAAAACAGGTAGTAGGATGTAGGTTTGACACAATGGCATCTTCCAGCCGTAGATTTTTGAGTTATCCTAAGCAGGCTACTGTATTTAATTCCAGTACATTCTGATGACTTTTTTAAAAATCATTACTTTAAAAATGACTTGCCATTTACGTGGGAGCAAATTGATTTCCTAAGGGAGGATGATCTAGAAATTAGTAGTACGCAAAGAACACAACAACTGTAAACCAAGTATGATATTCTGTCTTTTTTTTTTTAAAGTGTTCCATGCTTTTGTTCTGTTTTATGAAACAGAAGTAAAGCCACAAATGCAATTACTAGTTCTAAAACACTTTTTAAATACAGAGGAAATGTAAGTTGGCTATCCATCTATTACTGATTTTAAAGTGCTCTAATTCCATAAAAGCTATCAATGCTTCTGATGGAGTCACACTAGGTAGATTTTTTAAAACTAGCAACAAGTTTAAAAGAATTGAAGTGAGGTGATGAATGATTTTAATTAAATCTTCTAATTGCTATATACACTGAACAGATATCAGTAAGTATGAGAAACTCAGTTGTTGTTCAGAGTGTCATAAATCAAAATGAAGAAACAAAAAAGAGTTTTCTTCCCACCAGACTTTTTGCTGTCTTTATGAGAAACAAGCTGCTATTAATTGCATTTTAAAATCTTGAGGCCTGCTGCCTCAGTTGATTTTTTTTGTCTGCATAATACTCCCACATGCAGCAGAAGCAAATTTTAACTAGAGGCACACTAATTAAATTTCCAAGCTGATGGGCATTTTCTCTGTGTGTGTGTATATATATATACAGAAATATAAAGAAGCTTGTATCCAGTACTCACATAGTGGTGAAATTGCAGAAAGTCGAAAATGCCTGGTGTATTAGAGCAGTAAGGTAGCACAGGAGTGTACTGGAAACAAAGTACTTCCAGAGATGACTGTGAACAGTGAGACTTCAGCCTTTTTCTGGAGAGTCTCTTCATGGTGAAAGCATCCTGCAGAGCCTCTTCTGAAAAAAAAAGATTAGAAAAATTAGCAGGGGAAGCTTTTTCTGTATACTACCATCTGGACAAGAGTATGGTTTCATACACTTTTTTCCTATCCAAAAAGAGGCTATTTTTAAGATGCATCTCCCCATTAACCTGCTGTACAACACTGCAGACAGAGGAGCTGGGACAAGTCGGGTAGTGCTGGGGGAACAGGAATGAGCAGCTGGGAGGGAAGGCTCGGGAACTTCAAAATGGACAGGACTGCTGAGAAGAAAGTAGTGCAGCAGGGTCTACTTGAAAACACTTCTAAATGGAATTTTTATAATATCTACTTGGGATTGGGGAAAGTAACAGTTGCTGTATCTTGCCTCTGATGTAATTTTCCAAAATATTTCCTTTTTTAATTTTTATCAAGTCAACAGATAAAAGCCTGGTAGCACGTTTGGGACTGATAGTAAGATCTTTCTTCTCCTTTTTAGACTTTGTCCATGACATTAATGTTACAGATATTGTTCCTGGCACAAATGGAAGTAGCAAAGGTAAGAAGCACTTATTAGTATTGTGTTTCCTGGTTTGGGTTGGAGGTGTGGGTTTAAAAAAAAATAAATCATGTTTCCATGCCTAACCACATTCCAGTTGTAAAGTGTTTATTGTAAGTTCTAACAACCTGTTTTTTAAAAAAACCTGTAATTTTCTATCTGGAATTTATACTTCCACAAATAACCACACACTTGGAAAACTTAATAATTGGGGGGGGGGGAGGAAAGAAAGAAAGAAGGTGGGGGTCGGAATGAGGATTAAAAGGCAAATTACAAGTTTGTCTATACCCAGGTAGGTCCTCCTTAAAACAATGAATGTTAGACCTCTTAACAGTAGTTGCACAATGAGGAATTGCCTTAAGGAATTTTAACTTTTGCACCCTAAAATTGAGGCACCGTCAGATCTGTTTGCTGTTTAAAATCATGGCTGGGGCATCTTTGCTCCTCACCACCCCTGCAGCAACATTCTTAATTTTTAATCTTAATTTTAAAAAAATAAAAGGCTATAATAACAGATTTAATAATGCCAAGTGCAAAAAGAAAGAAGTGTCGGGCTAGCTACATGACTGCCCACTTGCATTTTGTGGAGAGTCTGACATTTACACAACTAAGGGAAGAAACTGCAGTCAATTATGAAGATAGGTCTGTTGAGAGTTCTTAAGTGGGCTGAATAATGTAGGATGTAGGCAGGAGCTTACACATTGTCAGCCTCTGATCTTTCTGCCTGTGTATAGTAACTGAACATGTAGTGCTTTGTTATGAAGCAGAAAATTTTCTCTATCCTGGGTGCTTATGGGAATGGGGAAATATTTCTGCATCAGCCGGACAGCTGTGTGTCACACGAGCTGCAGCCATGTTTCTGGAGAACAGCTGTTGGAGTCAGGCAAAGAAATTGAGAAATAATTCTGAAAACCAGCTGATTTGCATTTGAACTAGTATTGAATCCTGTTTCTCCTACAGTCCTTACCAGCAAGGCACCAATAGCTGCTGCAGTGCTCTTTCTCTTGTGCTCTTTCCTGCTACTGCCTTTCTGTCCCATTCTTATGCAGCAGGGGGTATATCTTGGAGACAAAATAGACAACTATGTTCCACAGCATCCTGCAGCAACTGGAAGATTTAAAGCAGCTGCTTCACAAAATTAAGGGATGCCAGATGCTCAAATGGCTCTTGGCAGGGCATTCAGGGCTACCAAGGAGATCAGTAAGAACAAAAGCATTTTTCAAGGTCTGTGAAACAATCCTCTTATAAGCAATGGAGAGAATGCAAATGAGAAAACTGGAAGTAAAGTACCATAGTGGTCTATCAAGAAATTTGATAGAACACTTTTCACACTTTTGCATTTGTAATAGGACAAGTATGCAGCCAGTGGGGGAGGGAGGGCTATCAAATATTGTGGGAATGCCAGAGTTTAAAATAAGACATTATGAGAACAATAAGACAGGTCCATGTTTCAACACATAACCTTGTAGGTATGCATTAGAAAGAAGTGCTGATTTTAACAAAAATGAAATAAACACATTTTATCAAGGGATCTTTTTGTTTGGTTGGTTTTGTTCCAGTTACTTGTCCACGTGCTGCCATTGATCAGCCACCATGTAACTGGAGCGTGATGTTCCCTTTTGGCACATACCTTACGAGCACATACCTTAAATTGCTTCTGGTGTGTTGTCTAGCCATAATGTACTTGCACTTGGCATAGGGTGGTTTAGGTCGGAGCAGAAGTGTTAGACCTGACAATTGTTTTAGTAGCTTTCTTGTCATCCTTAGTTTGTACTCCCAGAGCAACGTACAGTAATACAGGCTCTTTTGTACACAGATGCACATGCATCTTGCTTCACATGGTCTGACTGAGGCGTGCAGGGACAGCTTATAATGCTAACTGTATGTAGCCAGATGCAGAGGTGTGTTGCTGTGACTCAGTTTCAGCAGGTGCATTTAGGCACTGAACACACCTAGTCATAGGTATGTGACCTTGAAGGCTGATACAGTGCCACAGCTCAGGCTTCAGACAAATCAGTGTCTTTGTTGTGCTCAGCTGAAAGAACCATAGCACTTGTTAGCTTAGAGTGCAAAGTGCATAGCAGTGAAATCTTAGTGCTGAAGTCCTGATAAAAAAAAAAAAGCAAACAAACAAATAGAAGTTAGGAACTGAGTTGTCAGACATTGCTGTCGAGTGGTCCTATTTGCCATAGCAAAAATTCTCCAGAAATTATGGGATCCTGCCTGTGAAGATTTTGTGTAAGTAAAATCTTTTTCATCTAGGAATATTTTTATTTTCTTTTCTTCCAGTCATTTGTCCAAGTGCTGCTAGCGGTCACCCACCACAGAACAGGAGTGTGATGTTCTCCTCTGGCAACAATACAGGTTTTGAACTCTTTGAGGAGTGGTGGAACAAATCAAAAACAGTACCGTTTTACCTGATTGCTGTTCTTCTACCCCTGCTAAATCTGAAGTCTCCATCCTTCTTTGCAAAATTTAATGTCCTAGGTAGGTAACAAATACTATTCAAGCATTGGTTCATTGTGGCTAAAATGTATAGAAAGCAGTGAAAGCTACTCCAGTGAGCAGAACCATAGAATAGAATCATGGAATCATTTAGGTTGAAAAAGACCTTTAATCCATTCCAACCATCATCATAACACTTCCACGTCCACCAATAAGCTATATCCCTAAGCGCCTACCCATCTTTTAAAAACCTCCAGGGATGGCAATTCCACCACTTCCCTAGGCAGCCTGTTCAGCTGGCTGACAACCTGGGCAGCTGACAACCCTTTCAGTGAAGAAATTTTTCTTCATGTCCAATCTGAACCTGCCGTTATCCTATCACCTGTTACCTGGAAGAAGAGACCAACCCCTGCCTCTCTACATCCTCCTTTCAGATAGTTGTAGAGAGTGGATAAGGTCTTCCCTCAGCCTCCTTTTCTCCAGGCTGGACAACCCCAGCTCCCTCAGCTGCTCCTGATAAGATTTGTGTTCTGGACCCCTCACTGCTCTTCTTTGGACACACTCCAGCACCTCAATGTCTTTCTTGTGGTGGGGGCCCCAAAACTGGACACAAGGCGAGTCCTCAGCAGTGCTGAATACAGGAGGACTATGACTTCCAGAATTCTGGTGGCCACACTATTCCTGATACAGGTCAGGATGCTGTTTGCCTTCTTGGCCACCTGGCCCACTGGTGGCCCACTGCTGGCTCATATGCAGCCAGCTGTTGACCAACACCCCCAGGTCGCTGTCTGTGGGGCAGCTTTCCAGCCACTCTTCCAGTAGTTTGCTGGCAGCCGATATTGTGCCTCAGAGTGGCTAGTTGGGTGTTTTCATCTGTTACCCACAGGATTTCTGCCCTGCTTTAGTTGAGTCTTACAGTTAATAGGGAGTTCATTTTTTTTCCTTTGCTCCCTTGATAATCCTGTAAAACAAGTTTCAATATATTTACAATAGATTTTCCCGAACAGTGGTACATATACTACTTACTAAGCAGCATACTACCGTGGCGCAGTCAGGCTTACCCTTCCTCATCTGGTAAACATTTCAACACAGGCAGTTGCCTCCAAAGATTAATTGCTTCTGACGTGAAGTCATTTGCTACCAATCAGTTGATTAATTAATCACAACATCAGTCAGTCAGTGTAAGCTACTGCTGTGCTTTGCAAATATCCTGGCTTATTATGTTCTATAAGCACAAAAATTGTGACTTCCCTTTATTTCTCTGTCTTGAGGTAAAAGACAGAGGCAGGTGAGTTTGGTAAAGTGGATGTTGAGTGGGGCTGGTCACAGTTTATGGAGTAGGAGAGGTCTGAGGACATAAGCATTGAAGCCCATGATAAGTAGAAGGGGAAAGGGAGATAGGGTTCACAGACCAGGTTGAAAAACATGGAGATGTATTGTAAAGTAGGTAGAAGACAGGGAATTGAGGGTCTAGTTTGTCTTCTATTCAAGTGTGACACTTAATTAGAGCTTGGATCTGCTTTTGCTGAAACCACTATATGAAAATACAGCACAGGGACTTGGGTGGGTTGATGGTGCTACTGTGTAAAAAAGTAGTTTTTATGTAGACTGGGTATAACATTAGGGCTAAGAAAATATTTTATGAAGTGCAATCTAGCCATAACTGTATCTGTTTTTAAAATAAGCACGTTATTGTAGACAACTATTTTTTTA
This sequence comes from Gallinago jamesoni, assembly GCA_025769975.1. Classification (NCBI taxonomy): domain Eukaryota; kingdom Metazoa; phylum Chordata; class Aves; order Charadriiformes; family Scolopacidae; genus Gallinago; species Gallinago jamesoni. The sequence continues at coordinate 19,198,913 of JAOQGH010000019.1, read as the reverse complement.
TTTCAGAACCTGAATATTAAAATAAGAAAATTCTCATAACTTCAGTAGATTATTATGTATTTTAGCTGTTAAAAGTTGCTTTAATTTTTGTAAACCTTGAAGTTTATAGAACAAGAAAAAATGGAAGGAAATTTTTTAGATTCTTAAAAGAATTATACTAGAGAACTTTTACTTACCTTTACACCTACAGAAGCCTGTATCATTAGGAAAGTACGTTTTAGCTATTAAGCTGATCCTCAAGTACAGAACCTTTTATCTTTCTAATTCCTTGACTATGGTCTGTGTAATCAAATGATAATTTCTTCAGCTTGTTTTTTAACCTTGGAGATATTGCTAGAATGAAATGATGATAGGGTTGTTTAGTCTGGAGAAAGGAGGCTGCGGGGAGACCTTATCGCTCTCTACAACGACCTGAAAGGACGTTGTAGTAAGGTGGGGGTTGGTCTCTTCTCCAAAGTAACAGGCAATAGGACAAGAGGAAGTGGCCTCAGGTTGTGCCAGGGAAGGTTTAGATTGGATATGAAGAAAAATGTCTTCACCGAAACAGTTATTAAGCATTGGAACAGGCTGCCCAGGGAAGCAATGGAATTGGCATTCCTGGAGGTATTTAAAAGATGTGTAGATGTGGTGCTGAGGGCCATTGTTTAGTGGTGGTTTTGTCAGTGTTAGGTTGATGGTTGGACTTGGTAAATGTAAAGGTCCCTTCCAACCTAGGCAATTCTATGATGTTTTATATGACTCTGTGTTCTATACTGTAAAAGTGGTGTTTCTTTGTCTTTTACTTTGTCTTTACTTACTTGCAGCTATAAGTGACTACTGGTGACTAGCATATTATTGGCTGGGAGGTTGCATTGCAGTAGCCTTTATTTTTTAGGTGGCTACTCTTCTGCCCTCATCTCTTTCGAATAGCAGGAGGCAAGACGATATGCTCTCCATCCCACATGCAGACTCAGCAAGGCATTTATACCTGTCCATGATTTTATCCGTAGTCCTCTAGATGTACAGAGTATTGGTGGATACCTCCGAACCAATGAGATGGAATGCAAATCCAGTATTATGATCAAGGTTATCCAAGGTTTTGATCAAGACAAGGTTTAAATTGGTAGCAATCACATGTCATTATCAGCTTCTAGCTCCTAGTGTAAAGTTTGCAGTTGCAGTAAACATTAATATCTCATTGGACCATTTTGGTTCAAAAAAGCCAATGACTGAAAGGACACTGTAATGGCTGCAGTACTGTGGCTGACTTTGTGTTACATTAGATTTAAATTCTGACAGCTGAAGCTGGAACTGATCTGCTACTGCCTGGAGACCACCTTATCTGCTCCAGGGATTACAGGGTATTTCTTCCACTGTCACCAGTGCCACGCCTGGAAAACATTCAGCATGCTGAAAGCTTGCTTGGGGTGCAAGTGCGTTATTGTTTCTCTCTGACTTAGAAAAGAAATAAAGAAAACTAAAATTTAGACCTAACCTGTGTTTTTAAGAAGGTATACCAACCCTAAGTGTTTGGGCTACTGGAAGCTAGTTGGATGAAGCAGAGATAAAACACAGTACAAATACTTTTTACTACCTCGTGGCTCTTGTCTTTTCTAGGTACGGTTTCCGTTGTCTACTTAGTTTTGCTGGTGACTGTAAAGGCTGCTCGTCTGGGAATCCACTTAGAATACAACTGGTTTACAGAAAATGAATTTTTTGTACCAGGTAAGATATTTAAAATGCAGTAATGAGGCATATATGTGATGGGTTCAAGATTTTTTTTTGAAGAGTTAATGAATGGCTTTCTTACTTATCCTCTAACATGTCTGATATAAATAAAGTAAGGAATTGTTGTCTGATGTTGCATGTAGAGGCTTAGAAGGGATCCCTTGTGATAAAGAGACAAGGAATCCTTTTCCCTGTGATGTTCCTTAACTGGGCGACAGTATCAACACTGGAGAAGAGGAGGAGTGCCCATCAGAGGTATCTCCAACATGCAGCATGTGACTGGGAGTTTGCCATAGTCCCGTTTTGCCTATGTAAGTTCTAGCTGCACCATTTTCAGATCATGCCTCTTTCAGCAGCAGTTACAAATGACAAACTGTAGACAGGCTGGGTGGTAAAGGTACTGCAAGTTCTCCACACTCTGTCTCGCTTAAGTGCGCAGCTCATTCACCATGAGTGTGATTTTCCTGTGCTTTCCAGTCTACCTCAGATTTCTGTCCATAATCTTAGCTCTTCTCTATTAAACACCCATTAGCTCTCCAGAATGAGTTCCGTTTCTTTTCTTAAAATCTGTTTTGGTGGCTATTTGTTCTTTCCAAGTTACTGTTATAAATTACCATGTGAGATGTCACAGTCATAGAAGTGGTATTACATGAACAGAGAGTCTAATGAGATCTGTTTCCTTTGTTAGGAGGCTTGGAATGAGAGATCTGGTGTTAGGTCTTAGCTGCTTTTTCACCACCTTTTACGACAGGAAGAATGGTGTGACCAGTTAGCTCCAAGGAGCTGTGTCCTGTGCCATTGAATTGTATCACTCCTTCTGTTCCTAGAAACAGGAATAGTTTGTCCTTCTTGAACAGTTATTTACTGAAGGCAAAATTCAGAGGTACAAACCTTCCTAGGGTTTCCTTTGTGGGTTTGAGGATTTTTAGTTTCCCAGTCACAATAAGCACTATAGTAACAGTTTTACACATGTGTTGCAGACTATTGTTAGGTCCAATAATATCTCAGAGAAGAAAACAAGAATAACTTAAAACTTAATAACTTAAAACATTGGGATGGGTTTTGAATTACTGTAGCAAAATAGAGATAAAAAAAAAAACAAAACACCAGAGTTGTCCCCTGTTTGTATTAGAATTCTGTTCTAATTTGTGGAATCATAGTAACTCACTGTGGCAAGAGGAGTAACAACTCAGTAAGGTACAGATAGTAATTGAGTAAAGTTGCTGATACAAAGTTCAACTGATTGTGTTCACAACACAATTGCAGGGGTCTTGCAGCTGCTTAGTCTTTGTTTTCTTCTGCCACTTCCTTTGGGATGATTAAGCTCTCTGGTTGACTGAAATTTATCTGATACAATAATAAGCAGAATAAATAGTTTAGCTGGTATCATGGAATCATGTATGTTTGGCAAAGAGGAGGCCTGCTCAAAACCCAGTATTCCCCTTCTCCGCCTTCCAGCCCCTAGCTATCATCAAATCTGTTCATTTTTCCATAACTGCTGAAGATCATTCCTTCCTCAACTCAGCCAGGCATTCAGAACCCTATTTCAAGACCTGAGTGCCAAGAAACAAGTAAAAGGCTATGTAAAAGACTTTCTTCAGCTTATTTCTTATTTCTTCAGCAATAAAAATTAAAAAAAAAACCCAAAACATTATTGTCCTTTCTGGCTGAGTATTCAAAGCCAGGCAATTTTTGCTGAGTATGACTGTGTGCAAGACCAAAGCAGATGCTTTGAGGATGAACTGGATTATCTCTGTAATTCCCTAAGAATCCTCTTGACTACTATAGCATAAGTACAAACTTCAAGATGGATATAGGTGGTTCTGAAACAGTGCTATCTATGCTGTTTTCCTCCATCACTGCATTTACTTTTAGGCAACATTTTAGGGATTATAAATGGCTTTTGTCTCCAGTCTAAAACTTTGGATTTTAAAGCACTGCATGATTAACATCTGCTAATGTTAATGACCTAATTTATTTTTTATGCCATTATTCTTGATGCTACCTGTAAGTAGAAAGGATACTCAAGCATGTGCTGCTCAGGCAGTAGATAGACGACAGTTTGGTCTTGCTCCATTCCCAGCATGGAAATACAGTTTTAGCCTGAACTTCCTCAGGAGACAGTCTTCAAATGATTACATGCCTCATATCTACAGACTCTTCCTCAGAGGACAGGAGAAAATTTGGCCAACCTATGGTTTGCTAACAAACCTGTGTAAACTGAAAACCAACCTAAGTCTAAGAAATTAGACTAAGAAAATTAGTCTAAGAAATTTTAAGCATATTAAATTTCAAGTCCAGAATCTGTTAGGCAGTCCTAGTCTAAAACGTGACGTGGGTCACTAAGAAGTGGAGCAGCCAGTAGTTTGATTATTTTGGCAGTGCAACTAGTACTGCTAGAAGATAGATAAAGCACATAGCTAATGTGTAGAAATGGAGCTACTACTGATTGCTGTAGTGATGGGGAAAACACAGTGCGGAAAGAGATTCTGAATCTGTCAGTTTGCTTTTTATTACTGAGATTAAAGTAGTGGACGGAAAACAAGCCCAAGAGTCGCGTACACCCTCAGTTCTATCAGTAGCACATCATGCTAGTTAGGTGTTGAAGGTACAGTGAATCCAGCCCTAGGGAAGGCATGTTCTGTCAACCTGGATGAGCCCTTCATTAATTGCCTGGGGTATGTTTACCTTGCTGACTTACATAGCACTTTAGAGAAATCATATTTAAATATGTTTGCATAGAGCTCTCTGTGGTTTGATCTGTAAGGATTTGTAAGCCTCTGATGAGTGTTTTACTAGATTGCTGAATGCTTTCCAGAAGCTGAGCTATCTCAGGGATCTCTACCTGTAGTCAAGGGTAAGGTAGATTGTCCCATTTCAATGTGGAAGCTCATGTTTCTGCCAGCAGACTCCACAGCACCGTATGTCCTCTGCATTTTGGCATTATTTGTTTCAAAGAATTAAGTTATTAACACTTCTTTTCTTCCCTTAGAGTTTAGAATTCTGTTCCCTCAGCTCACAGGGGTTCTTACACTTGCCTTCTTCATCCACAATTGTGTCATCACACTTCTTCAAAATAACAGGAATCAAGAAAACAATGTAAGTAATTTCACAATACTGAGCTGATTTGTATCTACATTGCCAGGCGACACTAATTTTTTCCTGTCTGCTTCTCTTGAAATCCATCCAGGGACTGTAATAGCTTCAGAAAATGTAAGTCACATCTGATAAGAAACCAGTTATACATACTTTTCACTGGCTACCAACAAGTAACAGACGCTTTACAGATTTGTTCAAATGAAAGCCTTGAGGACTGTCCCAGGCTTATTTGCGATCAGGCTGGTATTAAATGGCCAAATTACACACAAGAGACAGAAGGCTTAACAATATTGTAAGAGTCTAGAAAAACTGTGCAGTTTTAGAATTTAGAAAAATGCTGGAGAATATTAGGCACAGGACTGATTTTAGCAGAGTCCTGAACAATAGGGTTGGGGTCTAGATAATACCTTTTCTCAGAGTTGCTTCAGTAGTGTTGTGACATGCAGCCTTCGAACTGGTCCTTTGCCCTTAAAAAAGTTATATACTGCTCATCCAGATGGAACTGCATTATTTCCTCATAAAAATACAAACTACATAGTTGCTTTTTTGTCCCCATGAACCAAGGCCAGCTTGTGAATGACCACCTCTGCAAAGGAGTCATGATTTCTCCTCCCTGAAAGCTTCTTGGGGTCTGTTGGCATTTCTGAAAATAGTTTAACAACTAAAGGGGGCAGTTAGAGGAGCTCTGGAGAGAGAAACCTAAGTTTCTTCTCAGTTTTCTGAGGAAAATCTTACTATGTGGAAAAGGGCAAGGTTTCTCCTCTTTAGTTGTGGCTTTCAAGGTATTTAGTTGTGGCTTTCTAAAGGCATGGTCACTCCAGCAACTAGCTTTGTATGCAGAGAAGGCCTAATGCCTCATTGCCACCTTCAAGAAATTTTCCTGTGGATTTTCCAGTTCCATTAACATTGGAGCAAGCCATCAGCTGCAAAGAGCAGTGCCTGGAATCTTCTCCATCTTGCTTTTCCTGTGTTAAGTAGAAAGCTTGCGTTTGAATCAGCTTTTCTCAGTGCCCTCCCTGGAGCTTAGGTGGAATTCCCAAGTCAGCCCTCGCATGGATCCCAAGCCCTCAACAAGACTCTCACTTTCCAGAAGAGTGTTCAAATTGCACGCAAAGAGCACCTTTTTAAGATGTCAGGAAAAGTTTGTAATGGGAAACCAAATCTGCACAGTTCTTCTAGTTTTATTTGGCTAGAGATTTCCTTCCCTGCTTGTAGCTGTGCAGGAGCCTTTCATCTAGGTCTCAAAGTACTTTGCAAATGTTAATGAAGCACTGATGCTCTTAAAGAAGTAACTGTTTTGTGATTATTTCACTAAACTGCTGGACTAAGTGGGAGGTTGACATATGTATAGGGGTCTCAACCTCTCATGAGTCACGGTGTTGAGGGTGTTTTTCCTATGTATTTACATCAACAAGATGTTTTCTTATATCAGTATCTTGTGTACTGATGTAAGGGGAGTTGAATGGAGACTCCACTGCTTTATGGCTCAACCTGTTAATGTGTCACTTCCTTCTGTGAAAAGGCACTGAACTTGGCAAGCTGGAAAAGTACTGTTTTAGTTTTGAACAAAACTTGCTGAAACTAGTGGTCATAAGAACAACTCTTTGGGATGGTGGAAAAAAGTAAGAGAAACAATAACATTCCTTTTATGGAGTCAGAAATCTAAAACAATAGCAGCTTCCATTCTGGTCACAGGCGTGTATCACTGCTCAAAGCTAAAAAACACATGGGGGGAGGATTCCTCTGGCTGCTAATCCAGCACAGTGGTGTGGGTGTGAGCAGAGTAAGCCAAATGTCAGCAGCACAGCCTGGAGAAGCCCTGTGAGCAGAGTTCTTAGTATGCAGTTCAAAGTTGAGCTCCCTGTTCCCATCTCCTGTTGCTGCCCCCTTGTATTTATCCATGCAGGTTTCTGTGCACTACACAATTAACTGGTTTGGAAACTGATTGCACAGAAAACTAACCTAGCCACAAAAACACGATTAGCTGGGGGTTTTGTTTGGTTTTTTTCTGATTCACATCTGTACTCTGGTTCCCTGGACAACTGTACAGATGCTGCATAAGCCCAGAGCATCATCTACAGGCATGAATACACTTGTGCTGCCTCCTGACAGTTTCTGGTGGACCTACCTGGGGGAAGGCTGGGAATGGGGAGATGTTTTTTTTTCCCAGGTGGCAGCTGCAGAAGACATGGAACTGTGGATGGTTCTTACTTTCTGCAATATCAAAACACCATTTATTCCCTGTAAATGGAGTGAGTTTCCATGGATGCTGCCCTACCATTGGTTTCTCTTTCCAGCCAAAACTATGCGCAGTGTTACGCATCTTGGTGAAGTACTTTTTGTGACCCTGTTAAATGTTATCACATACCCTTGATGCTTGAACAGGTGAAGTCTGTTTTTGTTATGTGGACCAGAGTCCTGTTGAGATACTACAGGGGCAGCACCTCTTTTTTGAGAAGTGACCAATGTGAAATGACATGATCAAAAGGTACTTCTAATGTGGTAATAGTTACTAAGCACTGGTAGAAGCTTCTCCATCCAAGAAGAAACTCTACAAACTAGCTTTCACTGTGCCACTGAGATCAAAATGAACTACTCTGTCCATAGCATGCGACGGGGAAAACAAGGCCTGAAAGTTGCCTGTTCTTTTCAGCATCACATAGGAAATACCTCTAGAGCCACAGAGCCTTCACTGCACTGCATCCAATCCTGTGCTGCAGGTCCAGCCTGCGCCTGGGTACTAGTCCGTGACTGTGATTTATCAGACTCATCCTTTCATTAGGAGGCTTATCTCTGCCTTCTTTCTGCTGTTGGTGCCAGCCTCAGTAACACAATTTTCTCTTCATCCAGTGGCACTTTTAACACTCTGTTCTGTGCAGCTGATTAGAAAAGCTCCCAGTCAGCATTAGCTGTGTCTAACCTATGTTGTCCAAGTTCCACCTCAAAATCTGCCTGTTATTACTTCAGGTGTACTTGACAAAGGCTTTGCCGGCGGTAAGCTGTGATCCTTATGGACTGTGACCTGCATGTTATCGTTGGAACTTCCTTTCCACTCTGATCCCCAAAATACTTCCTTCTTTCAATAATTTTTTCTACATTTGATTCTTAGATTATATACTTGAGTTATGAGGACTGCCATATCCTTTATGCTTAAGGCACCTGCTACCACACTGGTGATCATTCTGAATATAAACATCTTAATAGAAAATTTAAAATAGACAAATGCGATTATTGCTCTGTTACTTAATTTTAATCCCTTTATCTCTCTCCATGTGTCCTTTGGTTTTATCTGGAATTGTGCTGTCTAAACAGTATTTATAGTCAAGGTCTTTAGGGTGTGAACCCAGGTCTCCTGAAAATAAATGAATGAAGAGTTCCTGTTATATACACAAGCACTGTTGTACAAAGATAACTGCCTTACATGCAGAAACAGGTGTTTACAAGGGAGCTGAGAGATGTTTGGGAAAACTCAAAAACTTGAATTTATTTTGTCTTTATGTCTTGCTGCTTATGGAAATAAAAATCAGTATTCTTTGTATGGTGACAACATCTGAAGAAAAGGGTCTGTTGCTATAAAAATACATTATAAAAATTATCTCAGCACTTACTTTCAGGACAGATTAAAGCATACAACCTTAACATCTCTAGGAGCATGGGCTGGTTAGTATAATCATAGGTAATAGCACATCAGCTATCTTCTCTTAATCAGGTGCAATCCAAAGGACGCAGTAAGAATTTTGTTTCAGATTTGTTGTCCTCAAAGCCGCAAGTACTTGTCACAGCAAAAAACAATTTTATAGTTGGTTCTATATCTTACACATAGGCTGAGTACAAACAGCAACTGCAAGTTACTGTGCTGTCTTTATGCATGAGGAATACACCTAAAACACCAAATTTAAAGCAAGTGAAAAAGTTTTGTCAGGTGATGTGCCTTAAGAAGGTCTAGGTGTATTCTGAAAAATTTTCTGAGTCCTGTCTCTAAGAAATGAGAGTCTGTATCCTTACAAAACCACCTTACCCTGATTAGTCTCTTGCTCTTGCAGTTAATGGAAGTTACTCATAAATACTTATGAGAAATCTGGATGCTCAGATTTAGCGTTCCTAATATCCCTTTTGTGATGGGCACTGGTGCTCTTGAAGATGTAGCTGTTACATAAAAACCTGTACAGCTTCTTATGTCACTGAGGAGAAACTCTGGGAATAATTTAAAGAAAATGTTATTGCTCAACCTCTGATGGAGGTTGGTAGACCTTACTTAGGGACCAGTGTGAGGAGACTGAAGATTAGAGAAGCATCTTGCGGCTGCTTGTGACTGGTCCTCAGGAGGAGGAGGTTGTAGCTGGACGTGTGAGGCTGCCCGGGGCACGAGGACTCTCCTGGGGTGCACGTGAACAGTGCGGTGTTGTCTGATGAGAAATACCATCGGCCTCTTGCAGGCTGATGGGGAAAAGGCAGCAAAAGCACTGGCAACATGAGCAAGGGAGTCTAGTTCCCTCACTAAAAACTGGCTTCCTTCCAAACGTTTTTTTGAAACTCATAATCTAGCATTTTATACTTCCTTCAGGGACTGCCTTGCCCTCAGAAGACTCCAGAAAGGTATAGGATATGCTTTTTTTTTGTCAAAGAGATAGTGTGAAGGAATACTTAGGGAAACATTTCCGTGCACAGATGTGAGCAAGCCTTGTCCACGCTTAGTGAGCAGGCTGGAGGCCACATAGTCCTAATAATTTGGTGTTGTGCCTGAGCTGTTAAGACTTGCTCCTCAGTCATGGGAAAACAGGGTCGTGTATTGAAGCATCTTGTAATCCTTTAATAAGCTGATTATTAGCAGCAGCTGAACAAATGGTTTGCTATAACATAATGAGTGTTTTGTAGTGTAGCATAAGCTTACACAAAATATAGTTAGTTAATAACTAAAAACAAATGGTCTCCCATTTCATTTCCAAAAAAAATAAAAGAATTGATGTAGAAGAATAACCCACTAAGTACAGTGCTGCGAGGTTGCTGTGATGTATATGTGGATTCCACAATTTCATAAAGTACTTGAGTAGATTTGCTGCTTATTTTCTTTCAATATTAAATATTTATATTTAATATTAATTTAAATATTTATTAATATTCATAATATTAAATGTTGCTAAAAACTTGTAATTATTTTTGTGTAGTTGGCAATCTTTATAAATATAGTCAACATTTTCATAAGTGAAAATTTCATTTGCATAAAGTTAAGGTTTAAATCCATATTTAGGTATATGTAATATAGTTAAATATGCATTTATGAGCCTGGCTTCTGCACTGACTCCTAAAAATCTTTGACTTATTAAGTGCATTTATTTGGGGTGTTTATAGAAATTCAGTAATAAATCAAATAGGCAATTTGAAATGAAAGAGTCATCATAAAATACAATGCTGAAGCTAAAGGGCATAGACACTTCTGTGCCTACGTGTGCCTTTCTGTTTTATTTCTATTTTTTATTTAATGGTATATTAGCTACACATTCCATTATCATGCCATTTGTACAGAAACCCGACACATTGGTTTCTGGTTTAGATCCAGCATGTATGGATCATCCTCTTAGGCTTCAAAGCAAATTATATCTGCAGTTGGGTAGGCTGATGGCTTTAATTGCAAGATTTTTATCCTGGCAAGAAATTTAACATACAGCATTGCTGGGCTTTCTGTGTCCAAAGACTCTTATAGAAATAGGTGAATTTAAGAAAGTTATTTGTTTGTTTTAGTAACTAGTCTGTGTTTCTGTGTCCAGCAACATGCTACGTCTGTTGACATATGTGTTTTTTGATGCCTCTTCTGCATGTAGATAGATACATAATACTTGTCTAGCTCCACTTTGGGGTATCTTCTTGTAGCTTTCTGATCTGATGCAGGAGCAGATTTGTAATCCCCATTCGAGTAATTGAAAGTAAAAGTAAAAATGTAGAAGTAATAGGAATAAATATAAAATTAAATAAATACAAAAATAGCAGTAATAAGTGCAATATAAATCTATTTATGAGGTTTTTATTTTGCCTGTTTCAGTGTGTCAGCGCTGGCCAAAATAAGATTTTGTTTCTCCTCAGGTGAGAGATCTCTCTATTGCATACTTCCTGGTGGGATTAACCTATCTGTATGTTGGAGTGATAATTTTTGCATCTTTTCCTTCTCCACCGCTATCCAAAGAATGTATTGAACAGGTGAGATACTTTACTCCAGTGCACATTTGTCCTCGATCTTTTAGTAAATATGTATTAAAAAAAGAACTGCTGCTGCTGCTTCTTGCTTCATGACTCACCCAGGCAGACACATCTGTCCCTGACCCTGGTCAGTTGGCTGATGCTTCATGGGCACTACCACAAGTGGATGAGTAATGCTTGTGTTATCTCATTTATATTCGTCTCTGGTTGTCAGTAGTGCTATAAAAAACAAACATTTAGTAAATACCCTGTGAAAGTGATGAAGCAAGGACCAAAATGAACAAGTGAAAAGTTGATGCTTTAATGTCTTTAATCCTGAAAAGTTTATGTTTAGTTGTGTGTGCAGTGACCAATCCCACTCATCGGGGACTGGTTCCAGTTACTCCAAAAAAAGAAATAAAATTGCAAATTGCAAATGCAAGCTCATTTAGATAGGAGTACTTGCTATGGGTAGGTTTGGAGTCTAACTATGGTAAGCCTTGCCAGCAGAGTTCTTCAGATAATAGTACCGTATGAAACACACTGTGAAGGCTATTAAACTCTTACCTGCTTATAGGCAAGGCTGATTCCCACAACCTAAATTACTTCAAAGATAGGAGTTATCAATTGGTGATCCATTTTATTCCAGGTGTTCCATGTCTCTTGCATAATATTTAGCAGTAAAGCAGCATTTGAAGGCTTTCTCTGACTGTAGGTTAGTTAGAACTGGTGCCACTGTTTAACCATAAAATTAGTTTGCGAAATAGCTTTGTGAGATGAAATCCACAGTCAAATAATGGATGTCAAGTGATTTTCTTCCCATTTATTTTCTGTAGTTATCCTAAGTACTATTTGCGTATTTCCACAATACTGAAGTCTTATACTACTTTTTCAGATGTTCCTACTTGTAGTATATGATCCTGTCCTCATTTGTGTATGATCCAGTTTTACTAATTAGATAACTTTTTAATATCTAGATATGATATAACAGGTAACAGGACCATATGAATGCATCTGCCTAAAAAACTAGGTGGCCCTTCCACAGCCTTGATTATTTGAGGATGTTCAGAAGATGAGAAAATAATTCCATCTTTAATGCTAACATACATCAGCCCTGTAATATTTAAGAATCAGTTGATATTTGATGGAAAACAATTGCAGAAGAGGGAGAGGGTATTTTATGTTATGAAGTTCACTTAGCAGTTGTAGTTGCTTGGCTTTTCTCTCTTTCTTGCACACAGCTATTGAAAATCAGGATACATAGCATCAAGCCACCATTAATAAGCATAACATTATTCCTATGTTTAGAATTTTCTAGATAACTTTCCCAGCGATGACATCATGTCATTTGTTGCAAGAATATTCCTGCTCTTCCAGATGATGACTGTATACCCACTGTTGGGCTATCTGGCACGAGTTCAGCTGTTAAGACAGTTTTTTGGAAATGCTTACCCAAGGTAAGGAGTCTACCCCTTGACATGGGTTTGGCACGCTTTGCTTAACTGGCCTTCTCTTGTCAGAAATTTGGCTGAGCTTTCTGGGGTTTCCCTTGCTGCATTAGGTACATTTCAAAAGCTAATTTTATAATGTTTGTAGAGTCAAGGGGTGAATAGGCGTGCAAAATAAACTTGCCTGCAGATCAGGACTGCTACAGCTTGGTAGAACAGAATGGGGGGTTTCTTTTGGTTTTGCCCTTCATTTTTTCAACAAACAGAGGAATTTTGTCAACAGAGTTCCTTTGTGTTACACATTTATATGACAAAAGAAAAGTTATACAGGAAAAAAAATTTGTTCAGTCCATAAGCGTTTCATCAAGCAGTCTTTAAGCTGTGAAGGACATGCACTCTATATATTAACCTTTTAGAGTGCCTTATGTGTTTTGATTGTGCATAATTAGTAATCATGCATCTGGTTTTAAACATAGCTAATAACTGAGTTAGCTGTGTTATCTAGGCTGCTGCTATGCTTATAAAAATAACTTTTCACATGCTAATTTCAGAGATGAGCCACACCCCTGCATTTGTACACTGTCTGAACTCCAGGGAAGAGCTGATCCAGATTTCAATTTTAGTTCTGGCTTTTTTTAAAAATAAAGCCTAGGACATTTATATTTGGTGTATTGTCTGAATTTGTCACAATGGAGAAGCCAGCGTTTATTGCTGAGTTTCTTATTTTATATTGTGAATTACTGTTGATGGAGGAAAGGAAGAAAATAACCCAGTAAGAAATATGTATTTCCTCTGTGGCATGAGCAGCAGCACACAGGTCTGGGAAGACGCTGTTCCAAGTTTCAGGTTTCTTCTGGGTCCTAAAATAGGTATGAGAGGGTCTAGAAATTGGATGCCTAAAATTAGGCAGTGAAATAAGTGCCTGCTTTTTTTGATGCTAAATTGTATGCCACTAAACATTGAGGAGATTTTTAGGAACTGTTGCAAGTTACTATTGGAAACAAGGCCATTGATTTAAGTGCTAAACATGGATTTTACAGCCACTGGAAAATAGCCATGCCCTTTATATTGTGTGGATGTGCCTCTTCCTATCTCCTCCCTCCTGTTACTCCCTGACCAGAATGGTTTTCATTTCCCTCATGCCCTCTGCTAGAACCTAGAGCTTCATACCAGCCTCTTCTCAGGTTAATTCCAGCTTGCTGTTTTAAGACTTCATGGTATGACGAATGTGATGATGCAAATACTTGGTTGGTTCTTGTCTCCAGGATGTCCTGTGGGTAGCTTCACTCACTTTTACTTTTTTTTTTTTTTAAGACTCCCTGTAGGGAGGTATTTAAAGTTTCTGAGAAGTCAAAAATGGTTTCTAGAAAGCCATTTAAATCGCTCCAACGTATAGTGATAACATAGTACATTCTGGCTGGCTGGTTGTGTCTCCTTCTCTGGTACCCCAGGTATCTCAAATATGGCAGAAAAATCACTCAACTAACCTGCAAGCTCTGGCTTCTGTGCGTTTACAACCAGCAAGGTCAGCCCTTGGTTTTTCTATGCAGTGGGGACTAACTGAAGACTGGTAGCAAGCACAGGACCTGTCTCTGGGAGGACAGTAAAGATTTACTACCTGGTCATGAAACATGTCTTTTGATGACTTGTTCTCACCAGTAGCTAAAGCTGGTGATGGCCTTTTAGTAGCACTGTGCCTATATCACCTTTCTAGGTAAAAATTCAGTATTCTGTATTTTTCCCAGAGCTGCTGCTCTAGGGAAATATTTTGCAAAATATGGAGAAGTAGCTCTTACTGACATAAACTGATTTCTCACTGGGGAGCCTGTTGATCCATCCTGAAGAATCTACTTGGAAATACTAAGTTTGATGGCTTTTGTGTAGGAAGAGGATTACTCTGCTAGTACTTCTATATTCTTGACTTCTTTTATCAAAATCTTTAATGTCCAGGGCTAACAGTTATCAGGCAGTAAGGAGTGACTCACAGAGACTCAAGCTTTATCTCAATGTGTGCATAAAGAATATGTATGGAGGGGAATATTCCTGGTGACTTGACCAGAGAAAATGTCTATGTATGTAATGAACCAAAAGGATGAAGCAGGAGAAAAGGAGCAGATCAGAAAGTGGGGCTCTGCGCTGTTCCCGTAGAAGAACTAAAAAAACCTAAACAAACAAACAAAAAGAAGCCAAACCAAACCCACAGTTTAAAATCTTACATTTCTGTGACTGATTTGGTATGTTTATGTGATTTTTCTACCTTTTCCTATTTTTATTTTCTGGTTGTAGAAGTGGGGTTTAGGGGTGTCCACTGATGGTATACCCATCCATTTACACAGCACGTTGGGTGGAGTTCTGAACTCATATTGACTGAGGATCTCCACTGGCAAGCCAGCCTTGTTTAACCCTGAGATTCACACGTAGTTCCATAAGCGATCCTTCCTATATGAAGTTTCCTTTGCAGCTATGAGAATGTTATAAATTTACCTTCTGGCTATAATTGTCCCGTTATTTCCTTTTTTTACAAAAAACCCCACCCACCTCTTCCTTTGGTCTTCCTTGGACCTCCTTTGGTCAAAGTGTCCGTCATAAATTTTCCTATCTTCACTTTTAAGCCTTGGGTTGCTCCATATGGATGTGCTGCAGGTTTCAGATGAACTGGAAGTTCCTTGATATTAAAAGTTAGGCTTCTTCATGTGAACAATTGTTTGCAGATGTGGATACCTGCTGCTGCTATATATGTATGTGGGTGTGCAGACTACAACACAGAAAGTGACATACTGGGATGAAACCCAAGGAACTGTTCATTCTCTTCTTCTCTCCCTGGTGTTGTAAAGAAAGGCCAAAACGTTGCGTATTGGGAAATTAACTTTCTTTTCTGAAGTGAGACGTGTTTGCAATGGTATCATTTAAAGGGTGACTTAGGGCCAGAGGCATGTGGTTTATCTGCTGTTTCTTACGTGACTCTGGATTCTCTTATATGTACAGAAGGCTCATTTTGTTATTGTTACTGGCTCTTAGCTACAGTGATACTTGTGACATTCCCTTGATTAATTATATGCCACGCATAAAATTCTTTGTACAGTCATCTGATCAGTTTTTAAAACTTATTAACATCTTTCCTGTTCTGAGAGGTTAAATAAGCTGATGGACAGAAATCACTTGGCTTTCCTCACAGATTGTCCTCCCTTTACTCCATGGCAGCCCAGCAGACCTGCCAGTTCTCCCACAGATGTGTGTCTTCTGATGCAATGTAGTACATTTCTGCTGTTTGCAGGCATGTTATCAGCCCTTCACCTAGCTGCTTGTGCTTCTCAACTGCTGTGATTCATAGTCTTTTGACCCATGTCAGTTGAGTGAGATCTCCAGGGGGAAAAAAAAAGCATGTTTAGATACCGTGACCTTTCAAAAATTCTTAATCATCCTGTTTTGCCTTTTACCTTGTTATCCTGTTTTCCTTATTGTTCACCCTGTGACTCCACGCTGAGTCCAGCACTTCTAATTTCCTTGCACCTAACCTGAGTTTCTGTCTTTAAGCGTCCCTTGCCCTAGGGCTTGTTTTCACAGTTTTCAATGTGATTATTACTTTGAGGTTGCTGAAGTTAATTAGATATATGTGGTCACTGCCATTCAGAGGCTTAAGCATAGCTCCCATTTTCACAGGAGAGAATTTGATAGAGCAACCCCCCTAATGCTCTTCTGGCACACCAGGTTGTTTCTCAACTCTGTGAATCTGAAAGGTTAACTTTGCAATGGGGAAAAAAACCAAGGCTTAGGGAAAAGCTTGGTTTATTATTTTTAAAATTTTTTCCCTCCTCTCTACTATGTTTTCGTCTGGGTTTCCAGGATTTTCACAAGCGAGCAATGATTCTCTTTATAGAAAAGACCTAGAGTCTTCATCTGCCCAACCAAGAATATTGAGTCTTAGGACAAAAAATAAAAGGCAGAGCGCCTTGGATTGCCGTGAGTGTGCCTCTTTTGTGCATTGCAGCCTCCCTGAGGCAATCCAATTTGTGTCTCAGGGCAGCAGCCCTCATCAGGCTGCCCAGGTGGACAGTCCAGCCCTGGCATGGGCCACCCAGCTCTGCAGCTGTTGACCACGAGGAAGAACGTTACGCTGCTTAGAAAGCAGCTGTGTGCCAGCAGGGTGGTTAGGTAAAAAAGGACCAAATCTCTTCTGATCTCTAACATCACATGCCTTTCTTCCTATAGTCATAATAAGCAGAGATTGTACAGTTACACCCCTCAGAAATACTGTTTTTCTGACTGCCCTTTTGCAATGTGTGGTGGCCGTTGATTGGACCATGACCCAGTGTCAGGCTAAAACTGAGCAATTCAGAACTTGTTAAAATGTCATGGGCTATGAGCAATACTTGTCCCTTCTGGAGCACACCTGCACAAAATTTACAGTCTTACTAAAAATACTGTCTCAAGCAGCACAGCAATTAGTAGCGCTAAATATAAGATTCTTCTTTATTCAGAAGGATAGATATTTTTTTTTTCTAAATGATAATGCCTTTCTCTCCATCGAGAATGAGGCTTTGTCCTGAGATACACTATGAATATCAGCCTACGTCACAGAAGGGGTTTGCTGGTTAAACACTTGTTGTCCAATAGCATGGTTATAACTCAGGCTGTTTTGGAAAGGCAGAAAAAGGAGCAGTGATGTTCCAGGAGTGAAATACAGTGTAACCTTTTGCCCTGAAACAGATGGATTTAAATTCTTTTCAAACTTTTTGATTTTGTATTGTTCTTGAGGATCCTGCTTAATTGTAACAATTAAAACTGCAAAGCACTTCTCTGCAAGTACAAAATTGTTTTGGAGTCTCCAGAATTTTGAGACCATTGTTTTCACTTGAGACAAAACACATTCCCGCTCCCTCAGACCCAGATCAAGAAGTTGAAAAATGTTTCATTTCACACCAAACACACACACACATATCACTCCACTTCTGAAGTTGTAAAAAGCTAGAATTGATTTTTTAAAAAGCAACAATTTTGAACTATCAAATAACTTCTGTTTTATTGCATGCCAGAATTAAATACTTCAGACTTTTTTTCAGGTTCTCTGCTGAAATGTTCTGGACTGACCCAATTTTGCAAAATATTTTTTTAATTACTAAGCGTGCACTCTTTTTAATCCCTCTTGCTAAAAAATTAATCTCAGAAAAAATAGAATGGAAGAAGTGCCATCATTTTCTGTCTCGGTAAATCTTTGGCTTCAGTTGTGCTATCTGACAGTAAGATTTGCAATCTGCCATGTGTGTGGAGAGAGAGGAAGTAATTTTTAATGACAAACACTTTTTTCGTGAACAGTTTAGTTAAGTGGCTTTCCTTAGCAATATTAGAGAAGCAGTAAATGTTTGGTCCTTCTTTCCCTAATAATTCTGATTCCTGCGATTTTATTTTTTATTCTTGGGGTTTTACCAAGTTTATATCCAATTACGTTTTTGTTAAAGTTTCAACTGCTGTATTCCCACTGTTATCTTCAGTCTCTGACGTACACCTCTTGTACCACTGTTAACATGTCATGTACAAAATTAAAAGGTTTATTTCTGTCTTTTTGAAACCAATTTTTAAGATAAAATGTTAGAAAGACTCCATAGCTTAAATTATTAATTTGTGTTTTCATTACCTCCGTTCCCCTAAACTTTAGTGAGATTATTCTACGTCTCTAATCTTTCTTCCTAACTGGGAAACTGGCAGCCAGCCTTTCAGCCATGGTCACTTCTAAAAAGCTTCTTAGTTAACGACATCCTCCATAATGCAGATACTTTCTCGAGTTAAGAAAAATTAGCATTGGCTTAAGGATTTTGTTTATTTTAGGAAATCATATCCTCCAGAAGAATAAACAAAACCTGTAAGTGTACGTGTTTCCTCTGTGTGAATTCTTTTTTCCCTTCATAGAAACAGATGTGTGACCAAAATATCACAGTTTTTTATATTTCCTGACGTTACCTTATGTTAAAATATGCCAACATTTCATATTCTCTAAAGAAAACTGATACTCTCCTGAGTTTCAGCTCTGTGGATAACTACACTGCGTTTGTCTGATGCATAAAAGCTGCTTTTGCAGAACAGAAAATCTTCATTATTTTTAATCCTTAATGCAAACAGGAAAGCAACAGGAAATTATTTGTAAAAATGAATTCAACAAAAAGTTCCAGCATAAATAGTACATAGGTCATATATTAAATGACATCCAACATCCTAAATGTTTGAGCTCTATCAAAATGCATTTTTCAAGTTTTATTTCAAGTTTTTCAAGTTCTAAGGTGTTATTTGCCCCCTAGTATTCTGTGTAGTGTTTTCCACACAAGGCATCATTTAATTTTTTCTGGTTTCCAGTAGTTCACTTTGAACAATTCAGATCATTCTCTGAACAAGCTGATTCTTTCTTGTAGGAATTATTTTATACAGTATTGTTTCTTTGGCATTTGAATATCCATCTGAAATACTTGAGTGCTGAGTACAACGTGTGGTGTTTTTCAGAAGAACTGCCAAATTACACATACTTACTCCTTAAGAATATTTTGAGTCAAAACACTAGATATTTAGTTTGGCACTCTGAATATTCAGTAGATGTTATATTTGCTGTGAAATTAATTAGCTTTAATAGAGCGAGTTCATGCAAATCGAAACACCATACGTGTACCAGTTAAATGTTAGTGTGAATGAAGGATAATGATGGTATTTTGTAATAAATACAGCATAGATTTTAACACTCTTTCCTCACCTTCCCATAGCATTTTCCACGTGCTCGTCCTGAACATAGCAATTGTAGGAGCTGGAGTAGCAATGGCAAGATTTTACCCAAATATAGGAGGTATCATAAGGTGAGTGTTGCTTGCACAGTCAGCTTGCCTGTGGTGTTGCTGCATGTTTGCCTGTTGTTGGAAAGGAACAGTATGAGTGCAGGTAATTGTATCTTTATATTTTGTGAGGCTTATACCTTTTTAAGTTGTAAATAATGATTTAGGAGTATAAACAATCAGCTCTTTTAAAGTTCTGGCATGTAGCTATCTGTAATTGTGCCTCTCTATCTGAGGTGATCGGGATGGTATCCCGAGATGCATTGGAGCTGTGTCTGAGGACCTTGTAACTATACACATGAAAGAATACAGTGTCAGTAGAAAAGTTGCTCAGTTATTGTGTGGCTTCTGTCAAGTTTTTGGGCTGTGTTAAGACCATTTGAAGCTGTTTTGAAAGTCCGTAATAAAAATCCAAGAAAGCAAGTAACTTCAAAGGGAAAAGTGACATAAAAGTTGTACTTCTAAACGATATCTTAAATTTACCACATTAATAAACACCCAGGATTTCTCTAATTGAGAAAGATTAGAGGAAATAATCTAGTGAATTTTATTTTCTACATTTGACATCACCATATTTGTAATCATTGTCATTCATTCCTACTTCGCATCTTTCGTACAGCAACCAGGAGAGGGAGGTGTTTAAAAATACAGAAATTTGCATTTATAAACCAGAATGACAGGCTTGGGTCTGACCAGAGTGAGATCTGCTCAGTGGCAGATCTTTGATTTTTTTTTCCATTTCCTTTTTTTTTCTACCTCTCCTCTTAGTGAAAATTTTTGTATTCCAGTAATAGACATGGTCTGGTTATTAATTCCAAATAATATCATGCAATACATTTCTGTGTTTACAAACTAATCCTGATCTCTGCTAATGTGTGCGTACTGTGCATAGTAATAAAATGCTTTGAACAGTGAATTTCCAGCTAACAAATTGTATATACAGTCCAACTTAGGTATTTGCTTGTTTTGTGTTGCAAATGGTTGGTTTGTATTATGATGTTTCCTCTGTTTAAAAGGAATGTCCTAATACTTGAAATAAAATATGTTTTTAGTTAATAATGCATGTTTAGCTGCAGTGTGGCTTAGTAGGTGGGAACTTACTGTAGGGGAAAATAATGAGAAGGTTTTGGTAAGCAAGGGAGCAGTTAGAAAAAGAACAGTTAAATGTTTCACTTGCTGTGGTTACCTTTATGTTACCAGGAGGGCATGTCGATCCTTTCAGGTCTGGAGAATAGTTTGCTAGGAGCTCATTAAATAAATCAAAATAAAAATTGCATATTTGGGAGCACTTTGATGCTTACATGCTCTAATATGTGCTCTTAGGTGGCTGGAGTGCAACGAGATTTGCAGTTCTGACAGTGAAGGATGCCTACCAAAGGATGCACTTCCCTGTCTTTTTCTGTTGCATGTTTGCAAATTTCTCCAAATGAAGTAGAAATACCAAGTCAAAGATAGGGAGTCAGCCCCAGAAGCACCTCGGGATGTGACTAAAACATCAGAGGTGCGTCAGAGTGCAGTTAAAGGGGGGAGCAGGGGGCTGAGCGACACTGAGGGGCATAACTAAATAATTCGTCAGCCAGACTGTTCATTTGTTGGGGGGGGAGGGGGAAATGACAACAAGAAATAAGAGTTAACACAAAGCATTCTTTCATTCTTTTTTTTTTTTTCCTTCTTTTCTTCTTCCCCTCCCTTTCCTCAGATACTCTGGAGCAACATGTGGTCTGGCCTTTGTATTCGTGTATCCATCCCTCATCTACGTGATCTCCCTGCATCGTGCTGGGCAGCTGACGTGGCCAGCATTGATCATTCACATCCTTATAATCCTCCTTGGACTGGCTAATCTGATTGCACAATTCCTATTGTGAAAACTCCCCTTCTCCCTGTGGCTGTTACAAGTGGTGCTGTGACATTTGGCAACAGCCTTAAGCAACACTGTCATGCGTGAGAACGCACAGTCCTCAATATGATCTTCTTGAGAAAAGCTGCACCTTTGAAACAAATTCAGAACACATCTTCCAGGAGCTTGACAGGAAGCCCGTCATGCTCCTCTAAAAACACAATTTTATGGGAAGTGAAAAAGTTCAGATTTGAGTGGGGTAGTTCTCCTGGTTTTGTTGAACCTACATCAAAGAATAACGAAGCTCAAATATTTTTATTTTTTACAGCACACATCTGAAAACACACAGCTTTCCAACTCAGGCCATAGAACTCCTCTTTACTCCAAAGGAACTGTCCTTACCTTTAGTAACAACCATACTTTCACAATGTTGTTCAGTGACTGTTTGAAATGCCCTTTTGTTGCAAGTTATTTTCTTGTTTTATTTGGAAAACAAAGAAATTATTGTCTTTGCTTTTTTATTTTTTTAGGTTAATTTATAGTCATTTGGGTCAAAATGCACTCTTAATTTTGAATATGCTGTTAAATTTCTTTGGCAATATTTTTCCTCTAGGAAGTTCCAACTAAGAGAAACAATAAACTCATGTCTCAGTGTTTTATTCAGAATGTACATAAGTTGCCAATATGTACACAAGTTATTTGTGAATTTCAATGAAAAAAGTCAGGAGGATAACAAAAAATTAAAACAAGACAATTAAAATTAGAATTCCAGGCTTGACCTCACTTCAACTCTCTTAACGGGGCTATTATGTGCTGTGAAGTTGTCTCGTCAGGAGTTGCATGTGGTTTTATGGATGCATGTTGGACACAATGTTCATCACAGCCTTGTTCCCTCCCTTGTAGGGTCTTATTCTAGTGGTCTCTTCCTATGCTTTTCCACTACTCCTTTCCACTCTGCTACATTACTCTAGAAGTTTTGGATGTGAGTAGAGACACAAAGCTAGGACTCGTAAAAATTGTGGATTAAATCAAATAATTTAAGTTTTGGATAATTCCAAACGGATCCCTTCCAATCCGAGAAGGGTTTTATTGTGGGATTTTTTTAACTTACTGTTTAGTAACTCCAGAGGATGTACATGCATAAGCACACCAACACCTTCCCTCTCCTCCTGTCTGTGAGTCTGAGTCTTAACCCAAAACATGCAATGATTAAGTCGCCAGAACTAGTGGAATGTCATCTTTTGTGGTTGGAGGGAGAGTAAAAACTTTTCTTTGTACAGAAGTTCAATGTATTAAAAATAATCAACAAATGCAGAATAATTGAAAGAAGACTCTGAGCCACACTGAATTCCAAACTAAGTAAAAGAGGAAAAAAAGTTGGAGTGATCCAATATTTGTGACGTAGTAGTTGAGTTGGTAAAGATAATTACATTGCAGGGTAAGAGTTCATGTTTTCATCAGAAAGACAATGAAAAACATAACTTAGATAATCTACCATGCTTCTCTGGGAAATGATGTGAATTTTTGTAGTAATAATATAAATACATTTGTTAGAGTTAGGCTCTTCAAACTGTGTAAAGGACACTGAATTGCTTAAGTGTCCTTTGATTTGTATGAAATACAGGATATTGTGGATTTGGAATATTGCCTACAGAATAGGATAATTATTTCAGATTCTCATTTTTTTTTCTTGTGAAAATTTTTGTGTCTTTAAATCAGAATTGGAGAATACATCCATCGTCTGTTCTGATTTAGAGAGAAGTATTCGACCCATCCTGGTAATCTTCCACTGCTTGGTTTCCTTATTCTCTAGGGCATAGACATGAACCCTTTTCACTGAGCGTGCCTTGCAGTGCTCACACCATTACCACTGTCCAGCATATATGGTTTTTAGGGAGTGGGTCTGACTTCTCCCATAAAATACTTCCTTGAATGTCAATGTAGTCATCACTGCATGTAACCTGATGGCTACATTGTCTCAGCATTCTCAGCAATGTATTTCACCAGTTAAACCTCTATTTTTATTTTTATTTGTTACTTTCCAACAAAATTCCTCATCTTTCCAACAAATTTTACAAATTTACAGTTCCACAACTGGTGCTAATGCTAATGGTGCTAAAAAACTCCACAGTTACTTGATACAGAAGAGAAGTACTTGAACACCAAAGGGAAAGGACAAAAGATGGAGGATGTGAAGCATCATTGGCTCATACACATTAAGCTCCTGTACTTATTGTAGGTTCAGTGCTTGATTTAGGTACAAAACCTTATGAGTGCAGGTACTTCAGTTTGATATGACCTTCCATGTTCCATCTGGATACGATTCCATGAGTTAAATCCTTACCATTGAAGCAGATAGTAAAATGTCCATTGATTTTTGCAGAATTAAATTCCATTAGGACCTAGTAGTTCAACAGAAATTCCCAAGCAAGACAGAGTTCACAGTGAAATGTCTTAATGGCATCTCCTATCTGTTTGTCTCTTTTCCAGTTGCGCAATGTGAAATGATAAGTTTTAAAGTGATGACAAAGATTTCATCACACTACATTTTCTTATAAGAAAGTTTTATTGCACTACATGCAGTTGAGATGTTCACAAGCATCCAAAGTTAGGAGTGTGTACGTAAGAGTGGCATTTTCAGGGTTTTTTTTCTTTGTCAATAGCCAACATCCCAAGTAAAGTAATGTTTTAAAATTTAATGGTATTTTAAAATGGTCTAAAAGACCAGAAGTATATTACAACGTCTCTTCTCATGCAGGCACAAAATGTAGTTCTCCACAAATGCACGCTTGGGCTTGCCTGCTTGTGCGAGCTGCACTTATGGCCAGCTAATTCCAATTCCTTATGTTCT
Organism: Gallinago jamesoni; assembly: GCA_025769975.1. Taxonomy (NCBI): domain Eukaryota; kingdom Metazoa; phylum Chordata; class Aves; order Charadriiformes; family Scolopacidae; genus Gallinago; species Gallinago jamesoni. The sequence goes on along the minus strand of JAOQGH010000019.1, from coordinate 19,174,991 downwards.
CTGTTCCAGCAAATCATTGTGTGATTTAGTGGAGCAGCAAAAGTAATATATGGACCCAGTAATGTATTGTGAGATGTAATTTATTACCTTCTCAAAGAAGATAAATGATTTCTGCTGGAAATATTGAATTCTGTCTTTACATTTGATCTTTGCTGGAGTAAGCTGTGAGGTGACATACAGTCAGCTCTGAGCATTGAGTAAGAGCCTGAGGTTTTCTCCATAACAGTACCCGGCTCTTTGTTTCTCACCATCCCTGAAAATCCAACCCTTCATATTATGTGGCAATTCTGTGATACAAACTGAAGTTTTCATTGCATGAGGCTGAAGCAGCTGTAATCATCTGTGCTGATGCCATCAAGCTAAAATCCAGATCTCATGATATATGAGGCATTAACCCAGCATGACCTTTAGGTATTACCAAAGCATCAGTAGCCAGGGAAATTCCCAGGAAGCTCTGAGAGCAGTTGTGGACATGTGTGATGAAGTTTTGGACATGTCGGTAGGTGATTACACACAGGCTGAGTACCAAGACCAAGGGATTAGTTTTTCAGTGGGAGCTTTGTGATGAGCAGAAGTAGTTGTACTTTCTAAGGACAAGGACAGATGATGAGGCTTTTATGTCTGCCTTCTGCTATGAGAAGAGAAACAATTACCTTCTCCGTATCCATGCTCATGCTAACCTCAGTGCCTTATCTGTAATGGCCTAACATCGTCTCTTCCAGTTCCTTAATGCCATTTTGGCCCAGATTTTTCCTTTCAGCTTGTAGCAGTCTTGAGAAATCTCTCTTGTGCTTATTAGCTCTGTTTCCCCTCCCCTTGCTCTTCCAGTCACTCCCAGCCCCATCCATTCCTACAAATCAATTTTTCCTATTCTGTCTGCATTAATAATTCAGTGTTAATGTATTAAATCCTTTAGCTCAAATGATAGGCGCAGTAAAAATGAGCATTTGGGATTCCAGTGCTGTATCATTTAAACAGAGGGGCTCAGGAAGGACATTTTATGTAACGTTTCCTTTATTCTTTAAAGTTCAGCCTTTCAGATTCCACGTACAAAAAATACGTAAAGACACTGGCATTTGGTCACAAAGCTGAAAGCTTTTGTCAGATGGACAGTTTGCCAGCCCAAGCTCCAGGCTGCCCCCTCCTCCACCGGGTTCCTGCTGCACAACATTTGGCTTTTGATTACATGATCATGTAATGTTTTTTCCATAGGGCATCATCTTGTGAGTGCAAAGGTTGCAAGAGCAATTTGTTCACTATCGTTGCTCAGACATGGCATCTCCCAACTTTGAGTGCTGGAGTTTGGGCAAACATGCAAGAGTCAGCCCTAAGGTCGCTTAAAACTTCCTTTGTGGCCTGGGTCTGTGCATCCCGATCCAAACCAAAGCTGAGAGGCGGGGACAGTAGAACTGAATGCTGGAGCTGCCGTGGGAAGCGGGAGGGACATCGTGGAGTTACCTGAGACAGTCGAATCTCAGTCAGCCCTCTGGGAAGTCCCAGGGACCCCGGTGTACATATAGCCAGAGTGATGCTGCAATGGCTGTGTTTGCAGTAAAACGGTGGTAAGGGAGGTGAGAGATGTGATAGCCTCTGGAAAACATGGTTTTTCCTTTCAGGATGTTTTGCTCCAGAGGACAACTGCACTAAACGTCTGTCAGGATTACAATGGATATGAAGGCACCTGAGGAAAAATAATAATGGGAAAAGGATTAGTACTTGCTAAAACTGGTACCAGCTGTACCAGCAAAACAGTGTCCCTTCAGTCAAAAGCAGAAATTAACTTCCGTGGGCAGTTCATTAAATTTTGGGGCTGTCTTCAGTAATGAAAAAGCTACTTTAGGAGAACTCTTTGAAACTTCCTAATAGGAAGTAAAATGTTAATGATATGCAAAGCACTGGTATGTTTCTTTTTGCTCGTTGTACCATGATTGATGGCAGAGTACAGCATAAACTTTTTCCTCTGAGTTGGTATTCTGTGAGGTTGGAGTCATGATTGGAGTATTTAATTTCTTCTGCAGTTGAGAACACCATTAAAGTTTTCTTGGAAAGGAACGGTTCTCAACTTGCCAGATCCTCTCTCTACCTCTCACTCTGGCAATTTCAGCGGTGGAACCAGTGCTGCATAACTGTTGCTCTGTGGTTTATATTTCCAAACACTAACTGATCTGAGCAGGGCAGGAAGGGTCTCTTTCTTTTTTCAAATTTACCTTATTACGTTTTTTCCTATACACCTTGTTTTGTAATCCTGAAGTAGATTAAATGGTCCAGATGAAAAATGTGGCTTTATAGAAAACGCTTTTTCGTCCATCCTTAGTATGTTTATATTGCAACTTGGCTAAAGCTCATTGAATTATTTCCAATAGCCCAAAGACTGTTTAAAAACTGCTGTCCATGTGTTTCTTTTCATCATTGTTTGAATGGTCTTTTTTCAATTCCGTGGACCTTGTTCACTTCTGACATTTCATTAAACTGTTAGAGGAAGTTGAGATTAGTCAGGTCATTTCAAATCAACACAGCAAAGTCATTCAGCTGCAATATGAGGGGAGGATAAATGCCTACACATTGAGTTCCAGGCTAGATACTAAATGCCACACCAAACAGAGACATTGTCCCCACTGCCCAGCTGGCTTCATCTCTTAGAGCAAAAGGAGATTATGTTAGGAAATTACCACAGGGCATTCAAATAACAGGCCAGTTATGGGAGGAGAGAGGAGGCTGGTTTGCATTGAAGCTGGGTTTTTTATTTATCTCCTCAGTGAATATCTGCTTTTTGCATACAGGTGTGTAACAAGAGCCCAGCTTGGGAATACCTAGTTAGCCTAAGCAAAGCCATGGACATCCCTTCACCTTCACTGGGCATGTCTTCTGCTATAGAAGCGGAACACTCTTTACTAAGGGGAGGCTGATCTCACCTATCCTGTCTGCAGTCCTTCGGCTTGAGAGGGAGGGAGGATTTGCATAACTAAAGTCCTCTGTTACAGAAATACAGCTGCTATTTAGGGTGCAGCCAGGTTGACAACAATGGACAAAAGATCATATCCTGAGTCTGTGAAAGTTACCATGAGCTGGGGAAACTGCTGTCATCTTCCTGAGATGAGAATTTTTCAGTCCTTGAAATCATTTCATGTTTCTTAATGGTGCCACCAACTCTCTAACTATTTTCACAGTGGTGGCTCAGGTTTAAGTGTGATCTTGTCTCTCTTCTTGATATATCATACATCAGAGAAGTGAGAAGTTAGAACTAACCTCTGATAGCAAAATTACACTTAGTTGTGATTCTTTCTCTGAATGATTAGTTGGGATATTGAAGGTGTAACAAAATTTGCTATTCTCAATGCTGGGGAGTAGGGTGAGGTTGGATTTTTTTAAACCAACTGAAGTCTGGCCTCAAAAAATATTGGTCTATGAAAACAGTGAGTTGCAACTGCATATACTGACTCTTCCTGCTCCTACTTCAACAGAAGAAAACAAGTTTAGTTAAAAGAAAAACAGAAGATGACAGTCTTTGTACTCTGAATGCACTTGTTTGTACCACAGCCAGCCATCCCATCATAGCAATTGCAATAAATGGTGGTTAGAGGTCCTCCAGAAATAAACTCCTAACTAAAGATGCACAGTTTTTCATTCCTTTCCTGCCTGTTTTTGTAGATAACTCAGGTCCCCAGTGAGCCCCTTTCAGACAGGTTTGTTCACCTGATTTGCACCTTGGTAATAAATTGCCTTTTAGTGGCATCAAAGGAGTATGTACGTGACCACAGGCTCCCACGCCTTCCCTGGGAGCTTATGAGACTCTCCCAGTTCTTTCCACAGTGAAATCTGCCCTCAATCCCCATCCGCACTGGAATGTCTATACTTACCTCTGAGGCCAAACTGCAAGTAAACTTCAACCATTGGGTAAACTTGTTAAAAAACCTGGCTTCTATGGTTTTATTGTGAGGGCACCAGCACCGTTTTCTTTAGCACACGGCTGAGTCTTTTACCTTCATCCCACGTGTTTATACAGGGAAAATCAGGCCATTGGAGGGCAGAATGTTGTAACATTGAGTATGCTTCCCAGAGCACCCTGCTGAAAGTGGGTCTCTTTAAAAATTAATCTGATAAAGTGATTTTCTGTGCTGAATCAGGGACAGAAACACATCAACCCTGCTTTATCCAATATGTGAAGCGTCTGGAAAAAATTCACTGAAAAGTAAGATCCTTAAGAAAGACAACTACAAAAAGAAAGTAGCTTTAAAAGTCATCAAAATGCACATAAACAAAATTTTCTGGCAAGGGCAGCCTAGACCTCTGGCTTACTTGGGATGGCTGCCATCAATAGGAATCTTTCCCTTTGCTTTCAATGGGCACTGATTCAGGCCTTGGAGAAATTGCTCTTGAAGAGATTTTGGCAGTTAGGGGAAGATTCCATCAGCGACAGTGGAACTCAGCTTTCCACACAAGAAGCTGGGTATGCTGCAGCAGCTGTTACTCAGGTGCAGTCAGACCTGCAGCATGGTTTATGTGCTGTGTTGTTGAGTGTGATATGGCAGATTTTATTTTTAAAAAAAGTCACTGAAAAGGTGGCTACCAAACTACAACACAGAATACGTGGGAAGCGCAATCTGATTTTCTTTTTTTCATTTTTGTGCAGTGTTAACTCATACAGGAAAAAATAGAACACCTTTGAAGTACCACTAGCTGCATACTTCATTCCAGGGTGGATCTTACTTTTCTTTGACTCGTTAGGCAAAAATTTACAAACACTCTGGGATTTGTGTGTAGTTGCATTGTTGCTCCCCTACGTACTACTTCTTTGCCTGTTAGTTGTTCGTCAGCAGCATTTCTTTGTGGAGTATTTTACAGTGCTTGAACCACACGGAAAGTATGCACCAAGCTGAACCCACTAAATTTGGTGAATAATCCGTTGTGTGTAGATGCTGTCATGTATTTGTGGGGAAGAAAAAAAACACTAAGGGCACTCTGTCCTTTTCAAAAACACTTCCATGGAATGGTCCCAGAGCTTTAAAAGATCCTCCCTTTCCTAAGTGCTGTGTGAATTTCCATGCAGTTCACTGCCTTCATTACTTACTAGAGCCACAAACCTCAGGCCAGCAGACAGCTGGAGAAGAGCTGTGAACTTTTTTGACCACGTTTATTTTAAAATGTTAAGCCAAAGAATATATAAAGTCACAGAAGACTCAGAACTCCGTTTTCTGTCATGTGCTTCTCCATCAGCCCCACTTGTCCGTTTTATCACACTGCTTTTTAGAGCAACTAATCCAGTTTTGCTTAACCTAACCACCAGCTGTCCCTGTTCTGGCACTCCCAATGACAGTTCTTCAGCAGATGAATAAATAATTGCCTAGCCCATCGGGTGTCTCTGCAGAGCCACTGACCTGTGCAACTCAAGTAGAAAGAATCTTTTCTGCGGATCTGGAGGCCTCAGCACTCACATTCTGGTGCTGACCTGTTTAGAGAGGGTATTACTAGGTACGCCTGACAGACACACGACAAACATGCATCTGTCTGCTGTTGCCTGAACCCCCAAAGTGCACATTGCAGACTTCTGTCATGAAGTTTGCCTGTACTGGTCTGCAACCAGTTGAGTCATGGAGCCATGGTGATATCCTGGGTCCGCCAGGAGGACGAGTGTGTGACGACAGCCTGGCTCTCAGGAACAGTAAGACATGGTGGTTTTAGCTCTCAGGATTTTGATCCTGCATTATCTATTAGCCATGATGCCCTGCCCAAGTTCAAGAGATATGTTTCCCAGTGGCAGTGAAGAGGTCATGGGTGGCCTGCTGTAATACAGGTACACACAGCCACAGCTGCTCTGGTCTATATCCAGCCATTCATACCTGAGGGGTGCCCTCCAGCTGGCAAATACATCATCGCTGACTGCTTTGCCATTCTTCCTTCAGGAGCTTTCAAAGGGGATAAAATGATGCCTTACTGAGCATACCAAAGCTGTAGCAGAAATAATAGGAAATTAATAGAGAAATGGCATGCAGTGGCAAAAGCTACCTCAGGACATGTGCAGTTCCACCCAGAAACCTGGAGGTGCAGGGACAGAGGAAAGCATTGTGTCATTGTTTCCATCTTCTTAGCACTCACAAGAGTATTAGTAAAATACTCCCAAGCTTCACCAATCTCTCACTTTGGCCAGATACTCTGAAGGAGTCAGCCAGATATCCCAAAGCACTGCATACTCCCATGTAGCCAAGTTAGAACTATAAAGTTGTAAGTGAATGACCTCAGTGCAGGAGAACTGAATTTCTTTAAAAATTGTGCAAGTTGGGCAATCAAACATGGAAATCCATTCCACACTGTGCTTGTGTAGCTGATGCAAAAGCCTGTGCAGTCTCTTAACATTCCATATTACACTATAAACCTTATGAGACAAATGGAGTATGTTACTTATAAAGCTGTAAGCAATATGATATGAAAAGTCATGCTCTTTAATAAATTATTTCTCTGCTTTTAAAAGTTTAGGTCTTCAACAATATATAGTTTTATTTGCGAATATTAAGTTACTCTTTCTTGGAGGAGATAGATTCTGTTGCCTGGCTCTCTTCACAACTCTAAAGGCCAACATAGCATTAAATAAACTGAAACAATTTGAACTTTGTAGACTTTCTCTTCTGTGAAACAACTATTATAGAAATGGCACTTAAGAGTGTGTCTTTTTTTGCCTTCAAGAGTTTTGGAGTAGTCCTCCTTTTTCAATTTCAAGATGACCAAATAGTTCCAGTAATTTCTGATCTCCCTGCCAGTTTGTTATTAGTGCAACTGGCTACACACCAGCTGACTGATGTCAGTCTCATAATAAAGAATGACAAAGCTACACAAGGGTCCCATGAGAAACTGAAGGAGGATCAAACACAATTGTAAATCTGTGCAAGAGACTACAAGCTCTCTAGCAAAAGTTGTACTGCTTTTTTTAGCACTACTTATTCAACAGGTTTTATTTCTTTTCTTTCCTGGGTGTGTGCATGTCCCATTGTTCTCTGTTTTGTTGTTTGGTTTTTTGGGTTTTCTTAATATGTCATGTAATGGAGTACATGAATATTCTTATTTAATGTGAGTGCATATCTCTTTATTTAATATGACTCATTAATATATTCGACAAGGTAGAGCATCCCTAATTATTTGCTGCGTTGCCAACTACAATCTTATGTTTGCATCTTGCAGTTATATAAATGAGTCATAATTGTGAAGAAGAGCCATGTTTTCCAAGGCTGCAGCAGCAATTTTTCCAACTATTGTGTGCACAGGAATGTGGCTGCACACACCCAGAGATCTCCAGGCATCAGTAAAGCTTATGGATCCTGTCAGCTGCAGAACCAGAAACTTGTATAAAAGCCACTCATGTCATAGAATCATAGAATGGTTTGGGTTGGAAGGCACCTTAGAGATCATCCAGCTCCAACGCCCTTGCCATGGGCAGGGACACCTCCCACTAGAGCAGGTTGCTTAAAGCCCCATCCAGCCTGGCCTTGAACACTTCCAGGGATGGGGCATCCACAACTTCCCTGGGCAACCTGTTCCAGTGCCTCACCACCCTCACTGCAAAGAATTTCTTTCTAGTATCTAATCTAAATCTCCCCTCTTCCAATTTAAAACCATTACCACTTGTTCTGTCACTACACTTCCTGACAAAGAGTGCCTCTCCGGCTCTCCTGTAGCTCCCTTCAGATATTGAAAGGCTGTTATAAGGTCTCCCCAGAGCCTTCTCTTCTCCAGGCTCAGCAACCCCAGCTCTCTCAGTCTGTCCTCATAGGGGAGGTGCTCCATCCCTCTGATCATCTTTGTGGTCCTCTGCTGGACCACTTCCAACAGATCCATGTCCTTCCTGTGTTGAGGACTCCAAAGCTGGACACATTACTCCAGGTGGGGTCTCACGAGCGCAGAGTAGAGGGGCAGAATCACCTCCCATGACCTGCTGGCCACACTTCTCTTGATGCAGCGCAGGATGCAGTTGGCTTTCTGGGCTGCCAGTGCACATTGTCATGTTAAGCTTCTCATCCACCAACACCCCCAAGTCCTTCTCCTCAGGGCTGCTTTCTAGACATTCTCCACCCAACCTGTATTTGTGCCTGGGATTGCCACGTCCCAGGTGCAGGACCCAGCACTTGGCTTGGTTAAACTTCATGCGGTTTGCACAAGCCCACCTCTCCAGCCTGTCCAGGTCCCTTTGGATGGCATCCTTTCCCTCCAGTGTGTTGATCACACATCAAGTTTGGTATCATCGGCAAACTTGCTGAGGGTGCTCTCTACCTCACTGTCCATGTCTCCAACAAAGATGTTGAACAGCATTGGTGCCAGTACAGACCCCTGAGGAACACCACTCATCACTGGCCTCCAATTGGACATGGAACCATTGACCACAACTCTATGAGTGTGGCCATCCAGCCAGCTCCTTATCCACCAAGTGGTCCATCCTTCAAATCCATTAGTTTCCAATTTTGAGATTACGATGTCGTGCGGGACAGTATTGAATGCTTTGCACAAGTCCAGGTAGATGACATCTGTTGCTCTGCCCTTGTCCACCAAGTCTGTGGCAGTATCATAAAAGGCCACTAAATTTGTCAGGCACGATTTGCCCTTGGTGAAGCCGTGTTGGCTGTTTCCAATCACCTCCTTATTTTCCATGTGCCTTAGCAGAGATTCCAGGAGGATCTGCTCCATGATCTTGCCAGGCACAGAGGTGAGGCTGACTGGCCTGTAGTTCCCTGGGTCTTCTTTTTTCCCTTTTTTGAATATCGGGGTTATGTTCTTCTTTTTCTAGCCTGTGGGAACATCGCCAGATTGCCACAATTTCTCAAATATGATGGAAAGCGGCTCAGCAACTTCATCCGCCAGCTCCCTCAGGACCGATGGATGGATTTCATCAGGTCCCATGGACTTGTGCACCTTCAAGCTCCAGAGGTCTTGAGCCTGATCTTCTCGTACTGTGGGCAGTTCTTCATTTGCAGAGCCCCTGTTTTTGCCTTCCATGACTTGGCGGTCTGAGCCCTTGCTGGTGAAGACTGAGCCAAAGAAGTTGTTCAGTAGCTCAGCCTTATCTATATCCTGGGTGACCAGGTCTCCTATTTCCTTCCAGAGAGGGCCCACAACTTCCCTAATCTTGCCTTTGTCCCTGACATACCTGTAGAAGTTTTTCTCATTTTCTTTGATGTTCTTGGCTAGATTTAGTTCTGACTGGGCTTTCACTTGCCTGATCTCGTTCCTGACCACTCGGACTCTGTATTCTGCCCATTCTACCCGTCCCTGCTCCCTCCTTTTTGGTCCCGAGCTTGTCCAGCAGTTCCTTATTCATCCATGCAGGCTGCTGGCTATTTTGCCTGACTCCTTTTTTGGGATGCACCTCTCCTGAGCTTGGAGGAGGCGATCCTTGAATACCAACCATCCCTCTTGGGGCCCTCTCCCCTCCAGTTCTTTTTCCCATGCTATCCTCCCCATCAGATCTCTCAGGAGACCAAAGTCTACTCTTCCGAAGTCCAGGGTAGCCAGCTTGCTGCACACCCTCCTCGCTGTCCTATGAATCTTGAACTCCACCATTTCATGATCACTGCAGCCAAGGCTACACTTGAATTTGACATTCCCCACCATGCCCTCCTTGTCAGTAAGGACAAGATCCAGCATGGCTCCTTTCCTTGTTGGCTCCTTGATCATTTGAAGAATAAAGTTATCATCAACACATTCCAAGAACTTACTGGATTTCTTATGCCCTGCTGTATTGTCCTTCCAACAGATATCAGGGTGGTTGAAGTCCCCTGTGAGGACCAGGGGGTGCGAGCGTGATGCTGCTCCTATATGTCTATAGAGGACCTCATCCTCCCTGTCACCCTGATCTGGTAGTCTGTAGCAGGCCCCAACTGTAACATCACTTGCCGCTGTGGTCCCTTTAATCCTGACCCATAAGCTCTCTGTCAAGTCTTCATCCAGCCCCAGACGGAGCTCCACACATTCCATCTGGTCCTTGACATAGAGGGCAACACCCCCTCCGCATCTTCCCATCCTGTCCTTCCTGAAAAGTCTGTAACCCTCCATTCCAACACTCAAGTCACAAGAGCCACCCCACCAAGTCTCAGTAATGCCAATAAGGTCATAGCTCTGGAGACATGCGCACATCTCTAACTCCTCTTGCTTGTTCCCCATGCTGCATGCATTTGTGTAAAGGCACTTCAGCTGGGCGCCTAATGGGGCTGACTTACTGGCTGGAATGGCTCCCTTTCCTTCGTGTTGCTCTTCAGGTGGCCTTCCTTCATGTTATTTTGTCTGTAATTCCCAGATTCCCTTTCCCTCAGGAGCCTCAAGGACAGGTCTGATGTTATCACTCCTCTCCTCCTTCACATCTAGTTTAAAGACCTGTCAATCAACCCTGCCATCTCTCAGGCCAGATTTTTTCCCCTTTTGAGAGAGGTATCTTCCATTTCCTGTTAACAATCCCGGTGTCGTATGGACTAACCCACTATCAAAGTATCCAAAGTTACGGTGGCAACACCAGCTGCAGAGCCATGTGTTGATTGATTTGATCCATCTGCTCCTCTCAGCATCATTGCCTGCCACTGGGGGGAGCGATGAAAAAGTTACGTGGATCCCAGAGTCCTTTACTAAGCCTCCCAACTCCCTGAAGTCTCTCTTTATACCTTTTGAGCTTTGAATTGCTGTCTCCTCTGCACCTACATGGAATATCAGTAGTGGGTAATAATCTGAGGACCATTCTAAATCAGGAAGTTTCCTGGTGGCGTCCTTCACCTGGGCTCCAGGAAGGCAGCAGACTTCCCTTTGAGGAGGGTCCACCTGGCATATTGGGCCCTCTGTGCCCCTCAGGAAGGAGTCCCCAACAACTATAACCCTTTGTGTTTTCTTAGAGGGTGTGGTGGTGATCTGGGGTATGTGCTTTTTTGGCCTAGGAGGCATCTGTGTTACAGGGTGCTCCTTACCTACTTCCTTGCTCGAGTGCCTATTCTGAATCAGAGCCTTATACCTATTCCTCAGAGGTACTTAACACGCCAAGGTAGGTAAGGTAGGAGGTTTTCTGGTGCCCCAACCATGAACCTGCTTCCACTCGCTCTTTTCATTTATGCTTTCGCCTTCAGGCTGACCAGTGGTGCCTACGGGGGCTCCTGGAGCCTTGCTGCTTTTCTCCCTATTGTGCCTCAACCTTTCCACTTCTTCTTTCAGTTCTGCCACCATGCTGATCAGATCATTCATCTGTTCACATCTGAGACAGCAGGTCTCACAGCTATCATCTGTTACCAGCAAAAGGTCCTGGCGCTCCCTGCAGCCTGTGACCTGGACAGCCGCGTGTTTCTGTGGGAACTCTGTCTGGGTTCCCACATCCATTCTGTTCAGGGCTGAGCACATGGCCTTCCTCCGGGTGGAGACCATGGCTGAACTCCTACCAAGGGAGGTGAGGATAACCAGGAGGACTCACCCATCTGGCCAACAGAGCGCCAGGTTCCTCCCTTGTGCTCCTTGCTGCACCCTTGGCCACCACCTGTGCTTCGCCGCTCTCCCGGTGCCCAGGGACCAGCCTGCCCCCCAAGAGGCCTCATTCAGATGGGGAGCAGGAGTGGTGCCACCCACACCGCCTCCACAGCCGGCTCCTGGCAGGGACCAGTTGTTGCTACCAGCTTCTAAAGCCCTTAAAAAGAGCTCCTTGCTGGTCCTTTCAGGGTTTTTTTTGGTTTTTTTTTTTTGGGGGGGGGCGGTTGAGGGGTTTTTTTGCCGCAATCCGTTTCCACAGTGCCACTTACCTCCACCACAGCTGATCTCCGCAGCAATATGTCCGTCCCTCATCTCTCACGAGGTCTGTTCCCGACTTGGCCTTGCCTGATTCTGCAACTACATTTTTAAGAACGGTGTTCATAGAATCATAGAATCACAGAATGGTCTGGCTGAAAGGGAACTCCAAAGGCCATCCAGTCCAACCCCCCCGCAGTCAGCAGGGACACCTCCAACTAGACCAGGTTGCCCAGGGCCTCGTCGAGCCTCACCTTGAATGTCTCCAGGGA
>JAOQGH010000019.1:19073289-19162889 GCA_025769975.1 Gallinago jamesoni | reverse complement strand
ATTGATACCGAGGATTGTTCCAGCCCAGGTGCAGAACCTTGCACTTGCTCCCGTTGAACTTCATGAGGTTTACTTGACCGCACCTCTACAGCCTGTCCAGGTCCCTCTGGATGACAGATCCCATCCCTCAGGTGTATCGATAACACCACACAGCTTGGTGTGATCTGCAAACTTGCTGATGTTGCTCTCAATCCCTCTGTCTATGTCATTGTTAAAAATGTTGAACAGTACCAGTCCCAGCACGGACCCTTGAGGGACACCACTTGTCACTGCTCTCCATCCGGACTTAAAGCCATTGAGTACAACCCTCTAGATGCAACCCTCTCATGTTGTAGAAAGGTTTTTTAAAAAAAAAACCAGACAATTGCAAGAAGTCTATCTGGACTGTTTGAAACAGGACTAAAACAGATTATAATATGGTTCTCCTGGACTTCTTAGCAGTAGGTTAAAAAAAAATACAAGATTCACGTTGGTCTTCATTACTGTGTATAATTTCTCCTGCCCTGCCATCCAGGATAGGTTCTCGAAGGGAGAGTTATATCCCCAAGAGTAAGATTTGTGGAAACCATCACTGCTAAAAAATGAATTGTGATTTAGCCAGAAAGAATGCTGTAGAGCATCATTAAGGAAATGATGTAGGAAATGCTGTAGGGAGTCATTCACCTCAGTGTGAGCTGCAGGGACATGGCCTGTCACTCTTCTCATTGTAGCCAAGAAAAGCTGTTGCATTTTCCATATTTACATCTAGTCTATTCAGAGATAAAGCTGTACTTATCTGAGCTATCCTTGGGATCCAGTACAACACACTCTGCAAATCAGTACATCTGCACAAAGACATCTGGACTTCTGCATTCAAAATAAATGTTTTGAAAAAAAAAAAAGAGTCTCAAAAACTGTTTTCATCCTGTTCTCCATTGCCTGAACTGTATCTTTACCGTCATCTGTGCTACTCTGCTGGTGATAAAAAGTTTCCAGCCTTCAGGCAATATGAATATGTAAAGCATTCCAGCAGATCCAAATACCATCTTGCCTCAGTGCAAATCTACAAAGGTGGTTTTCCAGCACACATTAGGCAACACCTAACCTTGAAAAATTCCCTCCATCTCAGCAGACAAGTAATGTGCTTTGGGGAAAATTCAAACTTGACTCCTTCAAGGCAGATTATCTATTAAATTAAATTGCCTTTAGGATACAATTTCTTATTTCCAGATTTGCACATGGTATGAAACAATCACATTTACAGAGGGCAAAACTTTTACTAGGAAGACACATAGAGCCTTGTGACATCTTCTGTTCAAGGAAACCACCAGTACCTTAAAAGGAAAGAAAAAAAAAGAAAAAGAGGCTTCTGTTACTTTTTTATTCGTATTTGTGATAGCATCTAATGATTAGAGAAGGCCTCACATTTTTGATTGCAGTTTGTTTCTTACTTACTGCAGTTTCATTTCATTTGGATATGGTCATTTCAATCCAAGTGCTGCTGTTTCTGTATTATTAGCCTTTCCTCTACTTCATTTACAAGCTGCAGTGAATATCTGCATAGACTGGTGAAGAGTTCCGAGAGGCTGAATTGCCTCTCTTTAGCAGTAAGACCCAGGAAAGAAAAAAGAGGGAACTGAGAGAAATCCCCATGCAGGATTCCTCCAGGGCTTGTGGAGTAGGCTTGTGGCATCAGTGAATCCCTTTTTAATACCTTGGGAAGGTCTCTCTGGTACCTGTCAATTCTCTCCACTTACTTTCCTCCTCACCTCTCCCCGGTGGTTTCCTGTGCCTCTGAGAACCTGTCAAGCACACAGTGCAAGGAGGATCCACAGGAAAGGTCATGTAACATCAAGACATAATGTCATTGCATTAGGTACTGAAAAAGAGAGAAAACACATTCAGAGTAATGCTCCCTTCCAGATTCCTGTTCTCTTTCTGTAGCTTAGAGTCCAGGTCCCCAGAGGTAAATGTTAATCCAGTTGAAAACTGTTGTCACCAGCTGGAAGGTCACAGAAATGTGTAAGGTAAGTGCCAATCTTTATACATGGTCATCAAGTCAGAGGTGAATTAGACTCTGCCATCTGTAAGAGGATACCGATGTCTACAAGAAATTGGGGCACTTGTATTACATCTGTTTGTAAAGACAGAAGCTCCAGCAGCACAGTGGTCGCCTAACTCTGAATTGGGGCAGTGGTTCAACACTGACTCAGAAGGAAGTGTGCCAGCAGCACCACTGAATGTGCATTACATATAATACAGCAGGAAATTTGGACAGCAACTTATTATAGCACTGTTTTGGAAATGCATGAGTCACTGTGTTTCTGGAATCTGAACCTTTCTCAGCATGTTTTCGTGCTAGATACCCTGTCATGTTGTTTGAGAAAGCCTGAAGGACTGATGCTGACTTCGTTTATCCAGGATCTTCATGCTGGAATACTCTAATCCATCTCTGTCCATCTTCCTTCCTGTTTCCAAAAAAACGTAATGGAATCCACTGTTTTCTTCCATTGTGAAATATTATCTAAGGCATTTTTGTAATTGATACTAATCTCCTCCTTTATTAGAGCAACCCACTGAGCCTTTCACCTCAGCTGTTGCATTCACTGATGTCTCTGATGCTTTCAGATGAGGCTCCCTCACTTCTTACTCCTTTCCCCCACCATGCATCCAGTACTCCTTCACCCTTCTATTTCAAAAGGTTTCCTGCAAGACTAAACACTACCAACACTGATAAAATCGCATATGTGCTCTGCAGTAATTAAACATGCCAGGGGATGCCTCTGCATTTCCTTTGCTTCCTTTCTCCTGTTCTCCTGCTGACAGTTTTCTCTGTGTCCAGAGCTGCACCCTTGTCTCTGCAGGCTTGAGAGCCAGGTACCACTCTGGACTGCACTCATGGCAGAAGGTCCCTCCCTCTAACACGTGTCATAATTTGTGTACAACACCTGGGCTTTTTTTTTTTTTCCTTCATACACTACAGTCTAGTGCTTAACTGAATGACAATTAAAATAGTTTTATTTAATCTGATAAATACAGGTATGCCTGTGCACAAACCCATACACACTTTTTATTGAGACATTAAAACATAGGTGTATTCCAAATTATCAAAGTGCAAGAAGAATCAACAACGTGGTTGTGCTAGAAACGGGCTGCAGAGGAAAGGGAAGCTTCCCATCTCACAAACAATCACGTGTTGGGTTGAGCATTTGAGCAAACAAGTCTCAGCAAAGATGAGTAAGATTAAAGAAATGCACTTAGGAAGGGTCAGGGCTGGAGACTGACAGCTCTGTGATAGTGTCCATCCTGAGTCTGATTCACGAAGTCTTTGATGCCCAACAGGCTTTTAGATATCAGCATTTAGGCATGTTCACAGTGTCCATGACCCAACCCTGCAGGCGTTTATAGTCATCCCTGGAGTCACAAGAGTGCTCAGAGCCTGCCTCACCAGTGAGAGCGAGGGAGATGCCAAAAAATGGGATTCTCCAGTCTTTGTCACCTGCTCACCCTGGTCAAGCAGGAATAGCCAGAGCATGCCCAGCCATCTCTTGAAACAGCCGTCAGCAGACAGGTTGTGTCCTGCCCACATCCATCTGGCAGTAAAAGCACTCAGCTGGGAGCTGGGAGATTTGGGAAGCTGAGTTCCTCCTTCTCTTCCACAACACATGCCTGGCAGACTCACAGCAAAAGCTACCATCTCCGTGAGAATCCTCCTAATCACCAGCCTCACAGAACCATTTCTCTCAGTTGTCTTTAGATGTGGTAAAGTCAAGTGGGTTCTTTACCACATGGAGTTGATGTCTCATTTTTAAACAGGTGTAGGGCTTTTTTCATTTTATAGAACTATTTAAATTTTTTTTTTTTTAACAAGGATAGTACAAATGACTTGATAGAAAACAAACCACACCATGGACATGCTTAGCGGATGGAATATTAAAATTGCATTGGATCACACATGTTGCTTTTTAACTGGATTGTACACATTTAATAGACCTGCCTTTGCCTGTAGCATGTCCCCTCCCACTTCTGCTTATAGCTTTCCTCTTAGCTTTTATTCTAGAAGCAGAGAAACATGGTGGTGAAATGCTACTCAGAATATGTGTCACCTATATTGATTCACAGTTGCAACATTTTTTTAAGACTGCAGGTAACTGGGCAATAAAAACCATGTTCATTCCTGGGTATCTCTGACAACCTGACGTGGCTGCTCCAATATAAGTTAATTTACCACATGCTTCATGGGCTCTTAAACAAAACAAAGATCAGGTTTATGACAAATGAGTGCAGCACATACCCTCTGCCAGCTGCTGAGTCTGGGATAGGATACTCCCCAATTGCCTATTTTTAGCAACTGCAAGGCCCTTTAATGCCTCTTAATTGCTTTAGTCATACAAAGTACCTATGCAGTGAGCAGATTTTGCCCTATTGATTGTGTGTGGTGAGGCTGCTCTACTCTAGTATTTGTTTCCAGAAAACCAATACAGCACAAGATAGATGTCACACTGGCTTTTTATACTTACATCATTTGTGTGTGTTCTGTAGATGCCGTTTATAGGAGGAACCGTCCCAGCTGTTTGTTGCTGCTGTTGATGCACTGGTACCTTGATGGATCTTATCTGAAATAATTCAGGTTTCCATCTGAAAGCTAGGACCTGTGCTTATCCTAAGTGTGGCTGAACAAAAATTCCTATCTCACCCCTGATAATATATTATTATTTATTTAAAAATATAATAATAATAATAATAATAATAATAATAATAATAATAATAATAATAATAATAATAATAGCAGCATTAAAGAAAGGGACAAACTAAATCTGTGCCCTGAATCTATACCCATGACAGGAGTATCAGAGTCACATGTATTTCTGTGACATTTATCTTCACACTGTCTACCTGCAGTGCTGTCTTCTCCACCTGGCAGAAAGGAACAAACGGGGCACGGGGTGTACATTTGCTCATGGCTTGCATTCCCATTCAAGCCCGAGCTCCTTGAAAGCCCACACCACCTGTTTGTTGACTCACACTCTGACGCAAGCCCATGTGTGTGCACCAGGAAGGGAAACTCAACAACACTGCAATGCCTTTTGTGCCTGAAAATGAACCCATCCCTCCCAGACACCACCAATTAACCCTGGGGCATTGCACACGCAAGTCCTCGCTCCTCTGACATGGCTAAAAAAGCATGGACCTAAGCTGGAGGGATGTAAGCTACTCAACCAGGGCTCCTTGAAAATCTGGAAACCTTCATAGCTATGCTCTTCTTCCTCACTTCTGGCTAATACAAAGCACAGCAAAGATCAGCATTATGTTATCCACTAGTCTTGTACTGGGAAGGTGATAATTTGGGGGCATCACCCCAAGTTTTCTTCTTTTTTTCACAATGTCTGTAGGTATGAATTTCTTCAGTATGTTTGTGTTCCCTTCTGAACGCTTTCAAAGGCTGAAAAGTTAAAATAACATACAGTGGTTTTAGTGCAGCACACCACACATTGTTTCTATCATGAGAGAATTGCTTAACTGCGGTACACTTCAGCAGCACAATTTATTACAAACCTTGGAAGTCATTTCAGGAGCCCAAGGACCTCATGGACCTTGGACCAAGTTTCAGCAAACTGCTCAGATGTGCAGTCACTAGGCAGATATCTGGAAACGTGTTCTTGCACATTTATCTGCTAATGCAAATGTCCCAGTGCAAGCGTTAACACTCAAGAGCATTATGTGGATTTTAAACAATCCCTGGAAGAGTTGGGTCCCATAAAAGTTATTCTGACAGATATAATCCTTCTCGTCTCCTTTGCCAAGTGCTTGCTCTGACTACAGGAGCCAGAGCATATCAAGCGAGACTCCTGCCTGCTTCCATTGCTTCTGGTGCTCCAGACACTACAACATCCCTGCCCAGTGCTGACTTCACTGTTATTTTTATTGTTAATATTCTAGTTGGGAAAGAAGCAGCAATGTGGAAGGGAAAGATAAAAGAGGAGATAAGAGGATATTTTTATGCTTTCATCCGCACAGATGACTCATATGGGACAGGTTTATTCCTCGCCTCTTTTGGGATTAACACCTCAAGGAGAACAGAGGCAAAATTAAGGCTCTTTTTTTTTTTTTTTTTTTTTTTTTTTTTTTTACTGCTGTGGAAAATAATTCTTTCTTTCACCTTACTCTGTCAGGTGATTGGGGTAATGGCTGTGGCTGTGTACAGCACATCATAGCACAATTGGCTTCAATCTTACTGGGGCCTCTCGATATTAGTGCAATAAAAGTAAATACCAAGTGGTCAGGGCTTAATTATAATCTGGACATCCTGTACTCTGGCAACAGATTACAGGAGCCACTGATTTGTACCTTAAGGCACTAAATCTACTGTTGGCATGAGGGTGAATCCGTGTAAAGGGACAAGACAGCAAAGTGATATCCCTTGTTTCCTGCTCAGCGTGTAGGACACAAACTAAGGGGAAGTGATTTCAGTAACTGAACGCTCTGCGCGTTGGAGCAGCTCCAGCTGTGGCTTTTTGTGTTCAACTCTGATGATTATTTCAAGGAGTCAAGTACTATTTTATAGAAGATGAAGAGGCAAAAGCTTTCATTATATAATGATTGTATTAAGACCCAAATACATAATTCTTTGAAGAGGAATTCTAAATAATTAATGTTGCGATTATCTGTTGATTTATTCTCCTCCACCCTTAATTTTATTTTGAGCAGTAACTGACCCTGATCATGCTCTGTGAAGAATAATTCAGAGATGCAAGAAATAAACATGGTCCACAATCAATATTGATGTGGGTTTCATTTTGCCTTACTTGATTCTGCCAGCTTGAGTGTTTTGGTGACATTTTCCCTATTGTTGTTTCACTTTCAAAGCCCCCTCATAATTTACTTTTGTAGTTGCAATTATTCATATGCTAGGCTATTGTAACTGCATTATATCAGTGCAGGGAGATGTGTCCAAGGTTGAACTTTATCCAATATATTTATAATGTCTTAAGAAAACAACAACAAAGTGCCATGAACTTGTGAATAAATTCCTTTGGATTTGTGGCACTGGAAAAAAAAATCACAAATTTGTAGAGCTCAAACAAAAGCCACATTGACAACAGTAAGCTTGGCCTTAGCTTTGGAGTGTAGTTTTGGATGGATGTGACTTACGAGTATTAAAGTAGCATCTGGAGGCTCAGCTCACTGTGTCAAGAAACATACATGTTAAGAGACGATTGCTGTTCTGAAGACTTTTCAAGATGATGGAGCAGAACGTGTGGAACTGAAGGGGCAGCAGTCAGGTGATGCATCCACCTAGCACAGGCGTGAGAATTACGCCAGGAAAAAAACTCAGATGTAGTTCTCACTGGACCTCTCTGCTTCTATCTGTCTGCTCCCATGATGTACTTCCAGCGGTACTTCTACTGGTATCCAAGCCATTCTGAACAGGAACATGACTGGGAGATGCTGGCTTGCAATGGTCTTAGTGCAGATCCCTGCTGGTTTAAAGCACAGCGTGTCAGGGGTGGGGCTGTTGCTGCCAAGCAGGGACAAGCAGCAGGAGCTGACACCTCAGGGGCCGCACTCTGGTCAGCCAGTGGAGCACAGAGATGGACCTGAGAGAGGTGCAGTGACACACGTTTTCCTTCAAGCGTATCTTCTTCTCTCTGTTGAAATGGGTATGCGGATACCTGAGCAGAACCAGGCAAGGGAGGATGAGCTCCTGCTTCAGGCGTGTGATGTGTGGAAACTGGTGACCTTTGGTACATCACTGGCAAACTCTTCACTCTGCAGCTGATTCAATCCTGTTGAAGTTCATCTCTGGAGATTCCCACTGCTGCCAGCATTAAGTCTATTTTGCTTGCTGGTTTGATAGGAAAGCATGACCAAGAAGGGAAGAGAGAGAGGAAATCAAAAGCCAGAGGACACAAATCCTACAGCCCTTAAATCACTCCAACTTGCAATAATCATAAGACTTTTAAAATAAACTTTTCACTCAGCCATGAACATTTTGTGAGTGCCTCTGAGACATTCTGTCTTTCAGAATCTGTTATTGCTTCAGAGCAATATCTGTAATTGAAACAAATAATAAAATCCAGCGAAGAGCAAACAGGGACAGTTGTGTTAGCCTTCAGGCCAACTGGTAGAGCACAGCTGATGGCCACACAGCTGCATTTTCTCCCTGTCGGAGTAGCGTGGCCACATGCAGAATCGCCACGGGGGCTGCTCCCTGGCCTGTGCTGGTCACTGCAGAGCAACACCATCTGTGAGCTGATGTGTGAACAGTACAGACAACCATGCGCCAGTACCAGTGTTTTTTTCTAGAATATACTCTGTGTCTTCTGAGGCTGTATGATACATGTTATTAAATATATATCTAAACAAAGCTATATACTTGGGTTTTAATGCATTTTTGTTCATTATATGGGCATGAATATTAAATTTATATTATTATGCTGCCTGGTGATGTCTGCTTGTTTTCTACTAGAACAGGTCTCATTGCTTTTGTAGAAATGCTCTTGTGACTTAGACCTAAAACTGGGGGAGCAGAACCCTTCATGGATCTGAACTTGCCCAGGAATGAAGGAGTGGAGAGCCATAGGTGACAATCTCAAGGCAGCCTGGCAGCAGGACCTTTTTGGTGGACTGGCAACATGGTTCAGTTGAGATGTGGGGGTGAAGTACCCAAACAAGTATCAACTGTATTTAAAGGGAAAAGAATTAAAGGAAAAAAGACAGGAAACTCCTCATGCTTTGTTTATTCGAAATATAAATGTTCTTTATTGCTTACTGCTCCCTTATTAAAAACCAAATAAACATGAGACATACCAGCAAAAGGAAACAACTACATGGCCAGCCCAAACAAAAGAAGAGATATGAGGCTAAGATGTTTTGGTGGAATCAGAATTTAGATTCCTAAAACATTCTGTGCAAGGGATGTTAACTGACTTCAGAGGTCCAAGACTCAATACTACTTATAGGAGCATGTGTTGTTCAGTGAGTGACAAATTCTATGCCCTGGACAAATTATGTCCAAAAGAGAAATTCAGGAGGGCCATCTTGGCAGACAACCTCCTTGGTCCTCTTCTGTAGATCTTGCTGCATGAGTGGGGTTTTGGCAGATAAATTCTAATTAACCACACAGAAGTATTGCAGGGTCTGGGTCTGACAGAACATTACAAACAAGTCTGAGTTATTTCCTCTCTGCTAACTATTACTAATGTATTTTGCAGTGTTATGTGGTGGCCCTTGACTGTGGCTTTAAGCATGTGAAGACCTGATTCAGATTAAGTGCCCCCAGCCCCGTAACCTGCAGCAGTGCCCAGCAGCAGACACTTGGGGGGAGTTCAACAATTAGGCCCCGTGGAATAACTCTTCCTTCCAAGCATACCTGTCTAAATCAGCAGTTCTGGTATTTCTTAAACTACCAGGATCCACTGTTTAACAGTAGACATATTCTCTGTGGATTTACCCTGTGCCTTTTGGTGCCTTTGTAATTCTGTGCCCCACAGCACCCTCAGGCAAGAAATTCCACAATATTCTCATGCAAAGGAGCCCTGCTGCGTGGCACCTTACACAGGCTCTCTGTAGTTGTTACCCAATTCAAAGTAGTGAATACTTATTACACCTCGTTACAATCTTCTCCACAGCTTCAATGGTTGTATAGATTTGTACTTCATAAAGCCTTTTCCTCCCCCATCATTCCCTTTCCATTTTGAAAAATCCTGTTATACTTCTGTTTCTCTTGCGTTGAAGCTGTTGTGTGCAAGTTCTAAGAAAACCTTTTTTTTTTTTTTTTTTGCCTCCCTTTGAACTTTCTCTGCTTCTTTCTTACCCATTTTGACGTGCGATGGCCGGCATTCAGGGATGTATCATAACGATACTTGGAGGGTTCCTTGCTCTCGGTGTCCTCCCTAAGAGCATTCCCAGCACTCTGGTGGGGTCTCCGCACCCAGGGGGGTGGTTTCCCAGAACTATCCACCCTGACCTCTCATCCCTTCCCTGAGCCGCAACAGCTCGTTCTGAACCATCCACTCCCACCCCAGATCAAGCTACTGAGAGAAACAAGCCTGGGAAAGCCCCACCATCTACTAAAGCTGCTGAACCCTACGAATGTTAATTGCAGTGGAGAGCCCTGTTGGGTCAGTACTAATTAATTATCATACAAATACCACTACAGGCTGATAAACTCTCTACGAGTTTAGTCCAAGTAGTCACACAACCTCTAAGGAGGACAGGAAAAACACTTAAGATTGCGATTTCTAGAAGAACCAGAAGAAAACAAGACATGAAAAGGACTTTAGTTTGGTCTTGGTGTTCTCTGCTGCTCACTGCTTTCAGTTAAACAAACAAAAAGATACAATTTAAAAAAAAAAAAAAGAAGAAGAAAACAACTAAATATCCATAATAGATGAGACAAGAGGTGAGAGGGGAAGACATCTAGGAGAGTTTAAATTCTATAGAGTAATATTGGACTATTTTAAAATGTAAATTTAGTGAAGAGATAAAATATAAATTATGAACTTTGTCTCTTACCATCTTTTTAGTTGGGTCCCAGTTCAAAAACGTTCTTCAGCATAGACCCCACTAAGCATATGAGTGGATCCAACTCGATGTCGCTGGGTCACTGAGCTGGTAAGAAATGATAGACATCTAAGTGCCTTGCTCCGAGGGACAGATACCACACAAAGGAAATTTTACCATTTTACCTGGACAGGAAAAATGCCATGAAGTCAGAAGATACTACGAAACTCTCACAGTACCAGGAAGAAATGAAATTTAGAAGCTATTTGTGTTGTATACTTTAAAAACCCCAAACCTCCAACTGATGCTGAATGTGATTTCTACTTGTCTTTGCAGTCAAAAATCCTCCATCCCCTCGGGAGCATGCTGTCTGATCACGCACTGTCAGTGTGCCATTTCTGCTGCCCTGGGCACTGTTGCTGCTGCAAATACTCCATTATAATTTCTTAAACGCGCTTAAGCATGCAGGGGTTTTTCCCCCCTCTGCCCCTCCCTCTCTCTTCAGTTTTGCACCAGAACATCCTTTTTGTGTGAAATAACAAAGTATCTGAAGATGCTGGACTTAATATTAAGACAGCCCTGGAGTAATGTAGGGTTTTGCTAATCTGCATAGTAGTTCAGGCTGAAAGTGCTTGGACTGGCGTGCTTCCCTGGTTTTTAATACTTGCCTGCGTGTGAAGGCCCCAAGCAGCCTTCTGCGAGCCTCAAACGGCGTAGTGCTGGCCTAATCCCTCACACTGTGCTCGGCTGGGGGTTTCCAGGACACAGCAAGCCTAGAGGTGGGAACAGGGAGAGTTGCAACAGCGAGGCTCGTATCCCTTGTGCAATGGAAAGTTTGGAGAGGAACCAGGGGACTGCCTTCTTTCCTGAATCCTGGCAGAAGATTGCAGAGATGCCTCTTCCCTCAGGCGAGCTGTGTCTCAAGGGTGAAACAGAGATGTAGAAACTGCAAGACAATAAACCATGATTAATTTCTCTTGCTGGTGAATGCTGTGCTGCTGCAGCCCAATTTCCAGGTGTTTTTAAGTGTAATCACTATCTTGCTTACATTCTTCTGGGAAGAGATTCATTTAAATTAGCACAATCTCTTCGGTCTCTAATTTACTGCGTAGGGGTGTGGATCAGAAGAGCTGTTTGCTGCTTAGCCCAAACAAGATTAACGTGATGCTTTTGGGTTGAAGAAAGCAATTACGGTAATTGTGCATGGAATGTTTGCATTGCTTGTCTTCTGGTTTTTCTAACCATTTTGCAATTTTGGGGATGTTATCTACTCCCGATGTAAGACCTTGTGAACAATCCCCTGCTTTGTGAGGAGTGGAGCAGATTGCACACTTTTCTTTCAGCAATAGTTCTCACAAAAGATAAGCCCAGTTTTCATCGCTGCCAGGTTGTGCTCCAATTTGTTCCATTGCCTTCTGCATTCAAGACTATGCTGGCATTTCTAGCTTCTGCAAGACAGTCCCAGAATACTCGCACTGCAAAACATGCTCTGTAAATTACGCTCCACTTAGAGAAATCAAGGGTGGTTTTCATCTCTAGGACTGCCCATTTCAATTTATAGCTGGGATGCTACTTAGGCATTGAGCTGAAATCAGGAACTCCTGTACAGACTGCTGTGTAGAGCTTCTTTATATATTATATATGGAACTGCTTTATGTACCTTTTTAGGCAGCATGGTTGAATTGGAGATACAGCACACTTAGGCATTTCCACTTCAACAACTTGTTTCCCATGTGCATTTGCCAAACCTGTTACTCAGCCTGCAGGATATAATACAAAGTCAAGTTGTTTACAAGAATTAGAGGGTGGAATACATGAGAAATCCCAGAAAAGTCTATGCCTGATGCTGTGAGCGTGGAAAGGCTGCTCATTCCACCTGTGACAGAATGCAGATGTGCTCAGTGGTGTGCATACCAATTCTGTGCCCAACAGCATGGACAACACTGGGGAATAGTCTTCTGTTTCAATGGTAAATGCTACTAAAATAAAAGCGTGGTTATGCAGAAAACTTTTTCTTCGTGTTGGTCACTATTTTCTTTCCAAATAAAAGCTTTTAACAAAGCAAAAAAAAAAAAATTGTTTTGGGTTGGGCTGAAACTCAAGCCTCTCGGCTCTTTTGCAATTTTCCAACAGGCTCCCAGAGGTGCAAACGGCTTTTTTCCTTGTTAAAAAAAAGAAAAAAGGGGGGAGTTAAAGAAGGGGAATGGAGGAAAAAAGAAAACCACCCCACAGCAAAACCTGACAACCCCAAAGCCCGCCCGGCGTTTGCAGCAGGGTACCCCTCCCCAGCTCCCGCAGCAGGCAGGCCGGGGAGCTCGAAGCCCCGGTGTTGGGCCAGGTCGGGCTCCTCCACCGACAGCCCTCCCAGGTGTTTGTCACCCCCGGCTGTGCCTTGGCGGGGACGGGGCGGGCAGGCCGGCCACACTCCGCTACCACGAGCCGTACCGCTTCGGGACAGGGCCGGGCAGGCGGGCGCAGGCAGAGGACGGGCGGGACCGGGGGGGCTGAGGGGCCACCATCCCCTCAGGACGCAGGCGGGCGGGCGGCCCGCCCTCTGAGGGGGAGGCGGGGCTGGCGCAGCGGGGGGCGGGGCGACAGGGAGCGTGCCGCGGCGCCATTGGGTGAGCGCCGGTCCGGCAGTTGGAGCATGGGCGGTGCCGGGGGCGTGGCGGCGGCGCGGGGCGGGAGCGAGGAGCCTCCCTCCCCTCTTCTCCCCCTCGCGGCCGCCTTAAGGGCCTGGGGGGCGGCGCGGTGGCGGCAGTAGCCGAGTGCAGTGCGGCGGGGCCGGCATCGCAGGGGGGGCGGTGGCCCGGTCGGTCACTATTGGCTCGGCGAGCAGAGAGCGCCTGGCGGCGGCCCAGCCCCCCTCCCTGCCGCCTCCGCGCGCCGCCGCGCTCGCGTCGAGGCTGTCACCGCGCCGCGAGAGGAGGAGGAGGAGGAGGCGCCGCCGCGCCTGAGGCCGGGCGCCCGGCGCTGCCAGCATGTTTGACAGGAGGCGGCTACCCTTCGTGGCGCTGGACGTGGTCTGCGTGGTGCTGGGTAGGTCGGCGGGACGCGGAGGGGAGAGTGGTGGTGATGGTGGTGGTGGTGGTGGTTGGGGGGTGCGAGGGAAGCTGTTGCCGGGGTGCTCCGCTTTCTCCCCGCACGGCACCGGGCTAATGGCATGCTGGCTTCCCCCTCTCTCCCTCCCATTCCCCGCGGCGCCAGGCACCACCCCGCAGCGGGTCTTCTTCCAGCCTGCCCCTTGGCCCTGCCTGTCTGCCGCTTCCACAACGCTGCCTGCCATCCCTTCAAACACACACATCCCCCCTCCCTTCTTCCCTCTCGCCCTCCCCTTCCCTTCGCCGCACCCCCCGGGGGGGCGGCGGGGCTGCGCTCTGCCGCCCCTCGCCCGCTCTCGGCCCCCTGGGGCTGCGGGCTGGGAAGGGGAGAGCCCTGGCGGGGGGGCGGGAGCTGCTGCCGCTCATCCACTGACATCTGGAACTGCCTCTTCTCTCTGATGTCCTTACTCTTCCTGCCCTAGCCTCTTCTGTCGGCTGTAGACCGGTTGTGGCAAGAAAGCCTGTGCTGGGGAGGTGGGTGTCTGCAGGCTGGGATGCCTTTGTCACCCGTGGTGGGTCGGGAAGCTGCCCTGAAGGGGGCCGGCATCACGGGAAACACGCTCCATCCCACCCTGCGGCAGAGGTGGCTCGCTAGGTGGTGTGCAGTTAGAGGAAGAGGTTCTCTTTAAGGTTGGAGTTGTTACGCGGCCTCGGTGAGACTGAGCAAGCGCTGGGGGCAGAGAGTGCAGGGGTGTTTGTCAGAAGATGGTGTTCGCGCACTGGTGTCTGCGCAGCAGCGAGGGGCAGGAGCAGGGGCAGGGGCGGCGGTGTCTCGGTGCGGCGACGGCCGTCTCTGGGACCGCAGCAGCCACGCAGCACGCCGCCGCAGCGCTGCGAATGCGTGTCTTGGCTAGTCCGAATAACAACACCTTCCTAATGTTTCTTTGTTGTGTTTCAGTCTCTAGCTCTGTTGAAACTACATCACTGCCTGTCAATTTGCATTAGATCTCCTCTTAGAGGCGGTGTGCTAGCTATCGATTGGTGAAGGAGAAGTTGTACCCTGTAAAAAGCTGGGACTCCTGGGTGTTGAGAGCCTGGGAAGTGTCTTCAGTATCAGAAGATGTACTGGGTCAATTTTAGGAAGTGTTACTTTTGGATGTTTAATGAGAGTAGTACTTCTGTAATAAATCTAATTCACTTTCTCCTCGTGTTCATCGGGTGGTGTTTGGTCAAGCAGGTCTGGCTTGTGAAATCCTTTTTGGCTGAAGATGTCTCAAGTACCAGTATGAAAATAATGAGCAACTTTTTACCTTGCTAGATGCTTCAAGTAGCAATGGTACCCATAGCTAAATAGCATTGGACAAAATTATGGTGAACGATGCATTGCTCTGAATAACTGTTCTATGAGGGAGAGCGAACTTTTGGAGACTGACAGTGGATCCATGTAGGAGCAGTCTTTATTTAGATCAGAAGTTTTACAAAGCTATACTGTAGCAAGGCTTAAACTTCAATCCCATCCTTATGGCCAGTAAAGCAGTTATGTCTGTCCTGGTAATTGTCATTGCAAAATCTTTATAATTGGACAAAAGTTTGCACTGTGCATATATTTTGGTCTGTTTGAAGTATATATACATGTCCTAAGTAATCTTGAGTAATCAAGGAGAACAAAATGTGTTAAAAATTAAGACTATAGGAGGCATGTGATTCAGGGTTGTCTAACTAAAGGAATGAGGATTTCTCCCTGCTCCAAGTTACTACCTGGGGGGTAGATTCTTGACCTTGCCCTGAAGTGTGATACCAATTTACACACTTTCCCCTGCCCCCATGCAGCATTTGGATCACATATGCCCTAATCTGATGCCTCAGTCTGCTGGAAGGTTGACAGACTTTTTATTTTCCCTGGGGCTTGTTTACTTCCTACTAGAGGGAAGAAAAATGCAGTCAGTGCATAACATGAAGTCTCTTGATACCTGCAACTTCAAACACATTGAGTTAGAGGTTTCAGTGAAACTCTAGCTGAGGTGAAAATATCTTAGTGTAGGAATGGGAAAGATACTGGATATAGGACCAAATTATCATCTTTTCTCCCTCACTCCCATGTGATTGAGACAGGTCCTTAAGTTCTTAAGCCTGTGTGTTTAAAGGGGGACTCTTGTTTAATTTTTTACTGTTAAAAATAGTTACTGTTGATTGTGGACTTTTATTCTAACTCACTTTTCCCCTGGCCTTTCTCCCTCCCCACCCCCTGCCAAGTGCACTTTGATATCTGCTCAAATGACTGAGGTAGCTTCCCAGATAAAGTGGCCTGTGGGTATTGATAACCTGATACCTAGTGTCTCCACTAAAGAAAGAGATCATGAAGCCTCCAAGAGAACTTCTTTAACTGCATCATACTGAAGGTTTAAAACTATGTAGACCAGAAGACTGAACTCTCGGTGTTGGTGTGGTAGCCTGTTCTGCCACAGAAAGGGCTCCCAGTAACATACTCTTACTGTCAACTGATACAGAGCTTGCCTCTTTTTCTCCTCCGTCTTCTGCCTGTACCTTCCCCATAGTAAGTGAAGATGAGGAAGAAAAATGAATTTGTTTCCGCAATGTTGGACTGAAAAAAAAGAAAGGATATTGCCTCAAGTTACAGTGATTTGGCTTATCCATAAGCTCACTGCAATAGAAATAGATGACTCTGACTGTATATCTGTGACTTACTTGCTTCTATTTTAGTCGAATCATTCTTTGTGCAGGTTCAACTCTCCCAACACAAGTTTTCCAAAAGGTAAGGACCAGAAAAAGATCTTTACTGATTCTTAGTGATTTAAATAGGTTTATTGAAAGGTTAGACAAGTGCTCAAGGTGGAGCAGAGGTAACAGACTAAGGAGATCAAGAAAGAGCAGACAGTACAGGAGGGAGGAACATCTCCCCTTTATGTGGCATTAAGCTATTAGATCAGTTTGGTTGCCTGAAATGTAAGTTTAAGGTTGCTCGTAGTTGGCCTTAAGGAAACTGCCTCCCTCATCCATCTTTCTACCCAGTAAGGGAGAGGGAATTCAGGGAAAGCAGCCTTTAGTGCGGTGAGAAAATAAATAAAAACTCTCTTAGCAGGCTGATAATTCTTGTCTTCTAAATGATACTAGTATTTCAGCAATAAAGTAGCTGCATGTTCTGTAATCTAAAAGAAAAAGCTGCAGATTACTACTGCAGTGTCTGTCCTTAAATAATGGGATGAGGCTTTATCTGCATTCAGCAAGTGTATGCTGATCTGCAGTGCTGGGGTGTGTGTACTGCATGTCTGTGTGCAGCTCTGCAGTGCTACAGGAAAAGCTCTCTTACCCTGTGTGGTTCAGTAGACAGTGGTCAATTTCTTCCATCGATGGAAAGCATGAATAGCCTGGACAGCAGCGTTTCTTTCTCCTGTGTGCTTATCTTGTCTCTACTTGTTTTTCTGATAGACATTTTATATAGCATGGCACAGATGTGTCAATGGAATGACATTTCTAGACAAGAGCGAAATAATTTTTCACTGATACTGAGACTTGATTCTTATGGTTTGTTATACTTTCAATTTGTCAATGCAAAAAAAAAAGATAGCTTATTAGAATAACTTAATTAGTTAGCTTGTGTCTTCATTAGGCGCTGTGCTTACGTTCTGTGTCACTCTTGCAGGTGTATTGTTGGGCTCCTCAGTCAGGCTCCTTCATTAAGGCAGGTAAACAACACTTTAAAGAGCAAAGTTGGGAAATCCATTCCCGTAATCAGTGGAAGAGCTACTAAATACACTTACCTATAGACCAAACTCTCACTAAGACCAAGTCAGATTGAAGTAAGTTCTGCAGAGGTGACTGGAGCAATAAGGAAAACATTCTCACCTGTGCTAGACTCCAGGACAGCTCACATCTGGTCTGTGCTTATTGCAATTTATGCCTAACTTGAGTGCATGGGTGCAATACATCAGACCTGTGCTTCTTTAGTCCCTTGCCTAACTATGCAATCACTGACAAGCTACTGTAAGTAATCAGAGAGTGTACTTGTTAGTATGTGATTGCTAGTCTAATACAAGAATATATACAACCTAAGACCAGAAAAATTGATGTCGTCTAAGAATTTGGCCCTTCGCTGTTCTGATCCACTCTTCTGGAATATGTTGGAAACAGTAAAAAGTTACTTAGTTAAATGTGAAACTGCCATAGGATCCAGTTATGTTTGTATGTTTGGTGTATGTGTAGGGACTTTTTTTTTTATTTTTAACTTTCCCCCTCCTCTCCATGTCCTACACTGTGCTGGTTCAAGAAGCCACTGAATAATTCCCTACTGCTCAGCCGTTCTGTAGCAGTGGAGCTGCCTGCTACTTGGGTGTTGAGGCACCCTGAGCTGTGAGCTGTACCCAAGCAAAAAAAGGAGGTTGATAGGTGGCTGGTGATGAAGGTGAGACTGTGGCAGTCCTGTTTATCGCTTTTGTCACAAAACTACTTCTGAGTAAGAGGAGGAGGACATCTCGACTTCCAAACAGGCAAACCTGTTGAGAACTAAATCCACAAATACTAAGTACTTATATCACTTTAAGCTTACTATTTAAAGACTGCTGGAATGTTGTGTGATACAGGACAATATGCTAAACAGCAGATGCATATGTGTAGGACAGGTGAGTCTGCTTTTGCAGTATGTCACCTGTGAGAGTGAGATGGCTGGACCACTCTGCACACTTTATAAAAATTTTTTTGATTTAGGTGCTGTTCTTCTATTTTTGGAGTGTATACTCGTGCTGTCATGAAGGTAGCTGTCTCTGTGACAATTAAGCTGTTGCTATTCAATCAAGGAAGGCCTCCTTCTATGTGGGTTAGCACTTCCTTATTGTCCTAGTTCAAATAAAACCTCCTCCACTATTACTTGTGACTCACTAACATGTCACCATTTTCCATGGCACATGCATGCTAAATCTTTTTTTCTAGTGCATGAATACATTGTTGAGCTGTAATAGGTTCATGTGAAAGGGCAGCTTGTCTTCAAATGACACTTTTTACCAGGTACCAGTAAGTTGACTCTCAGTTCATTTAGAAACATGGTTGCCACCTAAAAATAGGGAAAAATCTTCTTTCTCTTACTGCGCTTTCTCAAATACATAAGACTGAATACTCTGGATATGAAGTTGTCCCTTGTTACTGATCTTGGCAACAGTCACTTCTTTTCACACCCCTCCACATAAAGAAAGGTGCTTTACCCGGATATTCTCTCTGTCTTACTAGGAAGCTTCCAGAAAAGCTTTAGGTTGCAACTTGACTAGTTAATGAACACTATTCAAAGTCATCAGTCAGGTTCTTGCTTTGCTAGTATTGCTGTTGAAGTGTATCTTGTACTTTGGTTAATTCCTGCCTCAAAAAGAGAAGTTCTTGCACTTGCTTTTTGCAGCAATGGGTAAATCCTAATTCACCTTCCAGTGCCTTCCTAAGAGCCAAATCTTGAACTCAGCTCTATGCTCTTTCCTCTTGGCATAAGAGGAAGATGCTTGTCCTTACCAACTGCTTGGATGTTGGTGACTTTTCAACCTTAGACAGCAGGCCTCTTGAAGCATGCTTATGTGAAGGTGGTGCCCTTTGTTAAAGCGAATGGGAGGGAGGGGGCTTCTGACATATTTTCTGTAGAAAACTAAGTGCTACACTACAGCTAAATGATAACATAGCTCATCTCTCACAGTTGAAGAGGTCATACCTCACCTTTATAGCCGCTTGGGTGCTTGTTGAGCCTGTGCTGAGCTTATTCAATATACCGACCTGGTTCGAAAGAGCTAGATACTATGAACTCATACTCAGAGGGGAAGTAATGAATTGACAAATGGTTGCTTGCTACTGCATAGTTTTATGTAGGAGTGCTACTGCACTGACCAGATGCTGATGACAGGATAAAGCTGTCATAGTTCTTTATCTGTGACTGTGATGGACCCACAGAAGCAGGTGGCACAAAGGGGTGACCTAACTCTAGAACATACCTGATGATGAAAGATAACTTAAGCTTTACAGCCTTCCAAGTGACTTTGGATTTAACCCTGACAACTGATAATGCCCTTTCTAGAATTGTTCTCGGAGAATTAAAACAAATTTATCTTGGATGATGGGCAAGAAAAAAAGAAAGTGCTGAACAGCATAGAACCTTATTGGCAAGATATACCACCCACGTAAGTATGGCTTTTAAAAGAAAAAAAAGGCAGATTCATTGGTACGGACTTGATTACTACTGGATCTGCTCAGGGTGGTGGTGGCAGGGATTGGTTCTCTTCCCTGTCCTGTGGAGGAAACTCCTCCCCCTTGGGGTTTAATCAGGCAAAATAGTTGACTGAAGACAATGAAAAAATTCACAAACACTGAAGTGAGATAATGGGTGACTAGTTTTAGCTTTAGATAGTTTTAATTTTTTTCATAAAACTGGGCTATCTTGAAGAAGCAAGATTTCTTTAAGATACTTTCTTAGGCTATTTTGTTGAAACAATATAGTTGTCACTACATCGGAGCTACTAGTCAGTTCAGCTGTGGCAGTAGACCTCTCAGTCCCACCTTTGGGTGGACTCAAAAGCAATTTTCCAGCTAAATGGGTATAGTTCTGCAGTTTAAAAGCTGGAAGAAAACTGTGCCACTTATATTAAGAATCTTCTGCTAATCTCTTGTTGCTTAACAAACAACTGCTAATGAGTTGACCCACTTTCTGGTAGGAATTTTCCTTTCCCAGACTGATCTCAGAGACACAGAACTAAAACGTGTCTGTCAATAGACTTGAATTGTGCATTTCAAACTACTTCTGCTGGATTCTCTGGTACATGAATTCTTCTAGCACAGTCAGGTCCAGCTTTAAAATCAAGACTGCTTGTTCATAATAGAAACCAAAAAGACTCAAGTAAGGTTCTTTAGCATAATATGAAACAGAAGAATGTTGAAACTGTCTGGTGCACTTACCAAACACTCAATATGGTAACAAAGAGAGTTAGAGGATTTGAAACAACCAGTACAAGAAGCATTAATAGGCAGGTCTTGGTCCGTTACAGTCTTTGCTGATTCATCTTTAAAAACCTCTAACCAAGATGCAGTTTAACTCAATGTGTTAAGGCACTTCAGTGTTGTACTTCAACACAGTTTTGATATCTCCTGTTCTTTGATAGCTTGATATCTGGCATCGGGAAAATAAAGGTTTTTTGTATTTTAAATTAAGGAAAGCAAGTATATCAGGTCAGGGCGCCCATCTTTGAATGGCTATAAACCCTGATTCTACTAAATGGAACCAAAGGTATGCAGGAGCAATATCAATAGAGCCTTATTTCTGTGATGCTACTGCTGAAACAATGGATCTTTCTAGATTTAGCCTAGATTTTAGTGCATCCTTCCTGTTGGCTGCCATTGCTAATCATGCCACTTTCAGAGGGGCCGTGTGGGTTTGCTTGATCTCATAAGGTAGCTTTGAGATGTTAACTGGCCAGCCCTTGTATAGCAGAAGGGTCATAGGCTTTTGTTGTGTGATCTCTTTCCTAGGGAAGGAGGAAGCTGTACTGAGCAGGAGTTTTGCTCGTCTTAAGTGTAGAAGGGATTATATATCAAATTTCAGCATCTTGGGTAGCTTCTGCCTCGCTTAGAATAAGGCAGAATTTTTCCCTCAAATTAATCTTAGTGTGGTTTTGTCCCTTTACCTTTGTCCTGTTATTATTGCAGATCTGCAGATTACTGTAAGCCTGTTCCGACTGAGTCTTGGATGACTCACTGAAACGTAACAGTAGGTGCGATATTCTCTGCAACTGAAGTACTTGGTGATAAGGAACACCTATCTAAGCTTATCTGCCTTATATTTGAAGTATCTGAAGGGCAATGAACCTTAAGCTGAAGGGGCTGATTTGGAAGCTAGTGGTAAAGACATTTGAGAGAATAACCTTTTAATTGTAACCAGGGAACCTTCTCATGTACAGCAACCTAATGGGGAGCCTATATGGCGCTTAACAGGTCAAGGGCTCTTATTGCTGAGACATAGAATGTAGGCAATGAAATCAAGCCCTGCAAGTAGTACCTAAAGGGTGGTTTGAAAGAGGAGGGAGCTAGACTCTTTTCAGTGGTAGCCAGTGAGAGGACAAGGGGTAACGGGCATAAGTTGGAACATAGGAGGTTCCACTCAAATATGAGAAAAAACTACTTCATAGTGAGGGTGACAGAGCCCTGGAACAGGCTGCCCAGGGAGGTCATGGAGTCCCCTTCTCTGGACATTTTCAAGACCCGCCTGGATGCAGCCCTGAGTAACATGCTCTAGCTCTGGGCAATCCTGCTTCAGCAGGGGAGTTGGACTAGATGATCTCTATGGTCCCTTCCAACTCTAATAATTCAATGAAATTCGGTGAAATAGCTCCAGTCAGGAACTGTTCCCCATAAAATTCCAAAAATCATCACCTTAATTGGTGTCTTATTTTCTTGGTCTTTCTTGAGCAAGTTCTGTAGCTTTTTGCTGACTCAAGGAAATTAGGGTTTAAACTTTGTTTTGTTAAGTGAGTCTATACTGCAGTACTAGTATTTGGTTAAAATATTCCAAGCCCGTATGGTGGCTAGGTCTAATGCTAATGGAGATCCTGGGAATGGAAGTAAGGTCACTATTTCTGCTTGCAGACTCAGTCTCTTGTCATTCTTTCTATCTCCTCGTGAAAAATCTCTGATCATTAATATATAGAAAGTCAGATCACAAACTTAATGCAGATAATTTCTACTGAAACTGGAAAGCAACACCTGCTCTATTATATGACTGCTGGAAGACTTTCTATGCTGTGGCACTATTCATTATATTCAAATATAAAGAACAATGTTGTATATTTTGTACAAATTCTGGTTAAATGAACTTCTTGGAAAGTCTTCTGAATCAGTACAAAACAATTGCTCTGATAGCTCTAAAATATAGGGTATTCTAGATCTAAATATTTTTTTTTAAAGGAAAAATTAATACAGACCTTATCTTCTCAAGAATGTAGCAAGAAACTAAAAACTTCAAGGTATCATTCTTTACATGCTGTTGCATGCCACCAAGTTTCAGCATAAAGTGACATTCTGGTGGATGCCAAGGTAGACAATCTTATGGATATTGAGGCCCTCTAGCACTTTGTTAAAGACTCTTTAAATAAAACATTATCATGCTTGTTTGACTTAGTGGAAAAAAGAGAGTTTACACTCCTAAAAACTAATTGCCTATTGTATTTCTAGAGACTGAATGGTATTTCAGATAAGGTTTTTTAGATTTTTTTTCAGATTATTAGCTGTATGTGAAATACTCTGAAAGCCTCTTCCTGTGCATTACCACAAAACAAAGAATAAAATGGAAAAATAGTTATAACTTATGGAGTTTAAAAGAGCAGTGGTCTTAAATGGCATTCAGAGTTGATGTTACCTGTAGTGAAAAAAAAAATCCTTTCCTGCATTTCCAAGAGCTGACCTTGACAGTTCAGTTTCTTTTGCTGTATTGTTTTCCCTCTCTGGTAACCCCAGTGCTTTAAGTAGATCGTGGAAGATCTTGGTCTTTAGAGGCATGTGCATGGATTTGAATCTGTGGGGTTTTTAACTCTCTAGACAATACAGTCAAAGCCTCCAACAGTGAACCTAATACTGAGCAAGTAATGCAAGCAGTTATTAAATATTTAATTTCCCCTACACAGAAAGTGTTATAGCAGCAGTAGTCACTCTGGCTGTAGCCATTTGGACTCTTCCTGACTCCGTGAGCAGCACTGCAACACAAGGAGCTGCTGACCTCTCCATCCTTCCCACCCCACCTCTAGTGCCTTTTGCTTTTAGGTATTAGTCTGAGAGTCTTAAATCTTTCTGTTAGTAATCAGGGCAATTGGCCTCTGCCCCACTGGGTGAACTGCTAATGAGTTCCAGGTGGTTGTCTATCGCCTGGTCTGACTTCAACCTTCCCTCTCCCCTGAACAGAACAGAGCCCAGGCCACAGCCTTTGCTTGCAAAGCTTGCTTTGCCAAGCAACTGGCTCGGTTGAGCTGCGTGTTTATCTCTGTGAAAGTAGTAGAGTAAGGCTAGGATATGTTACTGTCTTGTCTCTCTGCATTTCTTATTTTGTACTTCTGGAAGTGCTCGTAGGAGAAACAACTGCATGGTTTTTAGACTAACAGGTAGTTAGTGCTTCTCAAAGTCCACTTCTTTGATTGAAATGTAGATATAAGGGAGAGCACGCTTGTCTATGTGAATATTTTTAAACAAGTGTTGTGACTTGTTCTAATGGAGTGGTAATGTAGATAACAAAACTAGTGCTCCCATTTGGTAATAAACTGTTGAATGTGGAAAAAACAGAATATTATGTAGTTCTGTTAGTAAATAACTGGACTAGAAACTGCACTCTTCTGTGTTGAGGCTGGTCCAGTACAGAGGAAGGTTTCTTTCACGTCTTGTCTCCACCACCCTTGCCTTCACTCAACTGAAAGTGTAAAGCATGGTGAGGGAGTCATTTAGTGAAAATGTTGTCTGCTGGCCCACGTTGCTGACCTGGCTTCTCTGCTAGCCAAATCGCAAATCATAAAACAAATAAAACTGTAAGTAGTGCATAGTTGCAAGTAGAATAGTAGCAGAGATTAGAAGGTAGTTCAGGCTTTTAAATACATGTATACTGAAGCCTAGCCACAGCTTCTGGTGTTATCAGAACAATCGGTTTGCTGGTAGTAGAAATATTTTGCATTCCTTGGGGTAGAAAAGTAAAATAAAGTCCTTTTAAAGTGGCTAGGAGGTGAGTTGTGGACAACCCGCTCATCTGAGCTACTGAAAATGGTGTATTTGTTTTTCTCTTATTCATACCTCACCTCTAGGTGTCAAAAGTCCAAATGCTTTGTTATTTTTTTAATCTGTTCTTCCTCTTAATAGTTTTCTCTATTCCCAGAACCTCTTGTCTGAGGTGTTGACTGCTTGTGGGGAAAAAAAAAAAAAATCACTACATCTGCTTTTCTGCAAAGAACAGTCTTCTACAGAAGACTGCAAAATCTTGAGTAGCATAAGGTTGGCCTATCTCAGTTTCTTTAAATCCTTTGCATACTCCCTTATCTCAGACTGTACATGTAAAATGAGCAGCAAAGCGGATATGGTTGTCCTGGCTGAAAATAAAAGCAAAAATACATATGTAAGAGTTGGAGGATTTAAATTTTCATTTGCTCTTAGTAGTAATTACCAGCTGTGTAGGTTCAGCTCAGAATGATGGCATTTATTTTCCATGGGGTTATTTAACACCATTGTCTTGAATAAGAATGTAGGCTATGAAAAGTACCTTTTTCTTAGATGAGCAGCCTTTAAGCTGAATAGCTAACTGATCTGTTTTGAGGCTGTTGTTTGCTGAATTTTATGGAGCTTATTTCTCCAATACAGCTGGAATTCCTGTTTGACACCCTGTAATTTAAATTGTGGATTTCTTTACAAAAGCTGAAGCTGAGTTTCTGGCAGTGCATCCAGTGCAGAATTTATTGATCCTATTTTTCAGGATAAGCATAGAGAAATACAAAATTCTTCTCAGTCTCATGTTAATATAGTACAATTTCTCTTAATTAGCACTTACTTGTGAGTTCACTACAGCTTGAAGAATAAACTTGGGTTAATAATCAATCTGGAATATTCTCATGTGCCATAGTATCCCTTAAGGGTAGCTGCCTTTCTCCCAGTTTCTTGATATTCGTTTGTTTAAAGGAGAAGAACAATCTGATTGAGAACCAGGTAGGATTCTTGTGTGTCTTGGAAAAATTGAAACACCAATTCAGCACAAGTTTTTAAGATGACACAGGGTCTCAAGTGAAGATTTAGTTGCTTCCACAGATAAGGAGGCCAATTGGGCTAATTAAAGGGATGTTTACAAAAAATACAGTGCATTCCTTTGAAGTATTTAAAACCAGTGAGGAGAAATCAACCCTGACCAGGAAACAATTTTGACAGGTGTTTAAGCTGATCTGAGATAATGGCCAGTGTGTCTTTGTTCTCCCTTCTTCAACACCTTTGGCTACATGTTCCTTTTCTGTCCTTTACACCAATTCTAACAGTCCTGTGCTCAGCCAGATGAGCAAGGGCTCCTTCCTGAAAAACCTGTGTTGTGTGGACATGGGTTTTTCTTTTTTGCACAGGTTGGTGTGGAAATCTAGTGCCATGGTAGGGAAGGAGATAGCAGTGGATGGGTGAGCACAGGTGGGAGAAGGGCAGGACGGTCTTGGTTGTCTTGAGCTGCTCTTGAAAGCACAGCCAGGTTTTGTGAGTGCCACACTTGGTTCTGAACTAGATGGTGCAGTATAACTGAAATAGTTAAAAACCTAAGAGTCTCTTTCCTTACAGATACAAAGACTTAAATTGACTTAAAGTATAAGACATCTAAACCTGTGTCCATAGACTTAATTAAGAAAATGTTTCTAAATTTAAAGTAGAACACTGACAGTGTTTTCAGACCCTGAATCTGTTCAAGAATATTCTCTGCTGGTCTTAAATATTTATGGTAACTGCCGTATGTAAAATAGGCTAATTCAGCTATAAATGCTATTTTTTCCCTTGTTTAGGGAAAACTATCCCATGCAGCTTGCTGACAAAGCCAAATGGACACCTCAGTGTCAGAATTCAACTACTTGTGCCTCTAAACTTAAGCACCTAACTCTAAAGGTGTGATAAATGCCACGAAATAGAATAATAATGCAGTGTTACACACACTGTAAAAACATCATCATATCATCAGAGTTTGGAATCCATAACTTCCATTTATAGGATAAACTGTGGAACTTAGATGACTTCTTTGTTTTAATCTTAAAAAAAAAAAATCAACATTTTTTCATTCAAGTTTTTTTTTTTTCCCCTCAAAGGAAGGTTTCAGTTCCCCCCCTTCCCTCAGGTATTGTTTTTTCTTGACATTCCCTTTCTGTGCATGGAGTGCCATTCTCACAGTGGCTTCCTCTCTCTAGTTCCCACCCTGGGCTTCCCTTCCTTCCTTAAAGGCTTTTGTATCATGCTGTGTTGTCCAGATAGATGTGATTAAATATGAGTTCCCTGGAGGCTATTGATATTACTGTGAATTATCTGTAGGTTTTCAATGGAAACTACACTATTACTTAAACCTCCAAATTACAGTTGGAAACTCCCTGTGAACTCAGGGTAGCCCCATGTAACTACTTCACCTAGCTTAGCTTTACTCTGTACAAATATGTGTTACCTTGTTTTTATAGATATAGCCAAAATCTTACGGCTGTTTCTTCCCTGCAACCCCTACTCAGTAATTCAGGCATTGGTCTTCTTGCCTTTCTCCTATCCCTCGCCATGCTCTGCACTTCAATTTTTGCCTACGTGTATGAGGCTTTTTCACCTTTCTTTCCATAGGTAAAGGCTTCACATCTCTGCAGTCCTTTTACCTGTTCAACTTTGTCACTACTGCTGTAGCTTTCAGGGTTAGCCCGACTCTTTGCGTAAAGATTACAGAAGTGTCTCCTAGTCTTTTACAGTCTTGGATGGGCCAGTTCCAGAGCACTTGAGTGGTCAGGTTGTTTTCTCTGTATAATTAAAAAGGAGAGAAACCAGATCAGAGGGTTGTTGGTTGTTTCTTGCTACTACCTAGCAAAACAGCCCAGGACCTGTTGGTCACTAGTTCTTGACAAGATCAACTAGATAAATTTTAACAGAAAATGGAGAAACTTGAAATCGGAACCTGAAGCATGGGGAAAGTCAAGTAACAGTCTTTTTTTACTGGTGAAGGTTATGCTTTAGAGGATACGAATAACAACTCAGCTACTATGATCCTTTAAGGTGTAAAGTTGCTTAGATCAGAAGAGCACCCTCAGAGCTTACTGCTGGTACTGGCTAGAAGAAAAGGAAGAGGATGTAAATTGTGACAAGATTGCATTTTAGCCTTACAATCTTTCACTAAATCAGTCACCCTTTCCTCTAGTTTGTAGAAGCTAATGAAACTGAATGTACATGTATTCCTCAGAAGTTCAGTGTACAGTCAGCCTGCTTAAAGGTAATGGAGATGCTTGGCACCTGTGATGGCAATACTGGCCTATTATGTAAATTAGTGGGTTTTTTTTTCCTCTTAGAGTGAAAACTTCAGGACCGTTTGCTTATATGTATTAAGTGGTGTCTTCTCCATGTAAAATGGGCAAGAGAAAACTTTGGCATAGGTTAATGTTCAACTAAATACGATTCACAAAGTCTTCTACTCAACTGCTGGCAAGCAGTGCATCATTTAGATTGCAGTAGAAATTCTAACAGCAATGCAAAAAATGGAAATGGGAACTTAGTAAAAGAATACGAGAAATTGGGTGTTAGTTATGCATCTTACACTATGGACTATACAAATGACTTTTGCAGTCACTTTGGTGAAACTGTCCTCATCTGTCCCTTTTAAAGTACTTTATTGTAATGTAGTCAAATCAGCCTGATTTAACAAAAAGGTGTGCATCCTTTTCTTTAAAAGAAACAGATGTAGAAATGAAAAAAATTACAAAGAAATATTTAAATATATAGGCGGAAAAATTTGGATAACTGCTGATTATGTAAAAGTTCTCACAACGAATTTCACATAAAGAAGACAAAGAAAAGAATGCTTAAATTAAATCTTGAGTTCTTTTCCTCTTTGTTTAATGAAAACTGAGTGCATAACACTCTTGGGAATTCTCCCTAATTAAAAAAAAAAAAGCCCTCAAGCTTCTGTCTTAATTAGGTTACAGAGTGACTAATTATCTCCTGCTGCAATTACACAACAAAAAGCCCCAACCCCTTCATATTCAAACTGGTTGTTTTCCTGGTGGGCTTAAAAAGCTGCTTGTCAAACTTAGGGTAATTTCTCTTTTTCATGTGCACTCATGTAAATGCTCTCTTATCATTGCTAAAGGAATCTTCTTGAAAAAAAAGGCATGACTGTAAGCCTGTGTACTTTGGTGGCAAAAAATTTGGAATTTTTGAGCTGTGAATTCTGTGTTTTCAAGTGAATTGTTGGAGTGTCTTCTAGTTTCTGAACTGGAGCACTGAAAGAACTTTCTTTCAGCAGCAGGTAAAAATAAAATAGCCTGTTCTTATGAATGTTATGGTAAAAAACTGAGCAAAACTGGCTAAAAAAGGTTGAGCTGGAAGGCTGAAAAATATAATTAAATGAAGAAGAAAAATTCTTGGTATTGAGTTGTAGCAGCTTTTATTGGAAAAAAGATACTTTTATGTCTGTTAGGTAGCAAGTTTCTGCAAAACAAAATTGACCACAAGGATGTGATATTTCTGTATGTGAAAATCTGCTGTCCTGTTTAGAAGATAGGATTGTATCAAATAGGTAATGGCTTTGCCACTCCGTCATCCTGACACTGGGTATGCAACAGCTGAGATAAAGACAGGAAACATGGGCTTTGACTTACGGTAGTGGAATCTTGCCATGGCCTTGAGTGGAGCTGAAAATTGTCTCCAGACATGCGAACATACAGCAATGTCCTTTGATCCAAGTGAACTTTCTGAGCTCTTCAGTGTGGCCCCCTTTGTGTTTGAAGCACTGTGATTCTGTTTCTGCTACTTTTGCCATCTGCATTCTGTCAAGCTGTAGCTTTCTTCTCAATCACTAGAGCAGAGGAAAGGGAGACTTTAGAGATGCAGTTGATTTGAAGGTATGTCATCCTACTTCATGAAAAACTGTTTAAAGTTGAACAAGCTTAGCAGTATCTGCATTTTTGTTCAGTTTAGCTGTATGGGATGGTAAGCACTTGCTGAAGCGCTTTGCTGCATCAGCATTCCCAGTTGTTAAATGTAGGGAGTCCTTAGGATTTCAGATGTTTTGTGGAAAAAATTCTTCTCTTCTCCACAGGAGGTTTTAAATTCCTGCCCAAGCTGCTTTCTGTGACCATAGCAATTTCCTTAAAAGGAGTTAGGAGCTAAGGTATTACCAAGCACATACACAGTTTTGTTATGCACATCATGAGCTTTTGCACTGAGAGTTAGCAGCCCTAAGAAGGGGCTGGGATTTATCACTCTATTCATACTGTTTCACTCCTGGTGTCTTGTCTTCTAATGAAGTACATAGGAATAAGCTTATTTAAAACCCCTTTAACTGACTTACCTGATAGTTGTCTTAACAAGTGTCACCAGAAATCAAAGCAATCTCTCATCACATGAACTTCTTCATAATGTCTTTCGTTCTTAGTATAGCAGTTTGTTTATACCACGAGTAGTCTTTTCTACTTCAGTAATTGCACTTACCATCTAAATCACACTTAGAGTGTCTATACACAGAATTGCATATTACAGGGATGTTGGGGAAAATATGAAGTGTAGTTTTACCCTTTTTTACTTTGTTTTAAGCCAAGCCCTGCTTTCTTTTTGTTTGGAGACTTTGCAATTCTTATAGCATACCTAATTTAATCACTGTTTTATTACTTGCTCAGAGGACCAAATGACAGGGGTTGGTGAGAAACTAGAGTAAAATGACAGACTTGGGTTTCCTTAGGTAATTGTTCTTGCAAATGTATATTCCCTTAGCTGATTCTCCTTGTCAGAAATAAGTTAAGGATCAGAATTTAATTGTCAGAGGTCTTGATGTCTTCTGGCATGACTGCCAGTATAGTGGAAGTGAACTTTCAAGAGACAGAATAGGTAACATGTCACACAAATTCAAAGAGCTATCATTTGAACTTGAGTCTCAGTTCCCATGCTAATAACTTACTTATTTTCATGCAGAAATCTTCAAAAGCATGCAAAGGCTGTGTAAATGCAACTTTTAAAGAATAAAACTCATTGAGGCAGTCCATTCAGAGTGTTTGTATTTCCTGTTGATGTCTCTGCAGCTATCGTGTTACCCCTTACCTGCATGAAAACTACTTGCATGAAACCTTTTAACTCCCTAGCTATGACAAAATCTGTATGCATTTTTGTCTTGTTCTCTGTAAACACTAACTAGATCACAGTGTATAGAATAGGGCTGGTAATTCAGATACAAGCCAAGGTCATGAGGTGGTGGTGAAGGCAGGGCCACAAAAGGCAGCCTGCCTTCAATAACTGGCTTCAATATTCAGTCATGTGGGTGGCAAATGCTGTTTTTAAAAAGCATAATCTTGGTTCAGTGTATGGCAACTCGCCTTACTGATGAAAGGACTTTGAGCTTTCTTAACTTCTGTATCTGGTGGGCAATCTCAGAGTCCTTCTGAAGTAGACTTCTAGAAGAGAAAAATTTCTATAAACAGGATTTGGTAAGTGTGTGTTGCATGATACCTAGGAATTTGAGTTTTGCATGTTTGGTAGCTTCCTCCATGCATGTTTAAAAATGACTTTTTTTTTTTTTGATTTAACCACATGTATTTCTTGTTTTTGTTTTTTGTTTTCCTTCCATCAACAGCTGGCTTACCTCTTGGTGTTCTAAACTTGGCCAAAATAAAACCGTATCAGAGAGGCTTTTTCTGTAATGATGACAGCATCAAGTATCCGTTCCATGACAGTACCATCACATCCACTGTCCTCTACACAGTGGGGTTCACCCTGCCCATTTTATCTGTAAGTAGCTAATATATAGGGAGCTTTGGTGATGGGAGTAAAATGTATGCCTTCTAAGAATTCAGCACTGACTGTGAGTTTAGGACAGTCTATATAGGCAAAATCCCATGAATGTATAGTTATATGCATGTGAAAGATGCCATTGCTAGTTTGTTTGCACAGAAAATCTGGAACTAATCGAATTGCTAGGATTGTTAATCTTGTTTGTTCTAGCAGCAGAAAAAAATGGAGATAAGTATTTAAATTATATTAGCTAGTCTAGGCTTTTATCATTGGGAAAAAAAATACTACAGGCTTCCACAATTCTATGGGATAAATACATCCCTTGTTCAGAATGGGTTAGTCTGATAACATCACAAGTGTTAAATTAAAGTTAAAACTGTAGTGGAGTGCAAAAAACTAGTGGCCATGTTGCTGCCATATACTTACTACATAAATTAGTCTAATTCGGACTCAGTGAGTTTTCTTAAGTTTGAAAAAATGTGATGACTCTTCAAACCCTTCAAAACAGGATACAGAGGCTGAAAATCTAGTTGCCTGTAGAAAAGAGGCTAAGTGTTTTCAAGACCACATGATTTTTACAAAGAACAATTTAACTCTTCAGTATGTTTTTCGAACAATGTTACTCCTTATTGTATCAAAATTTTTAGTAAGGTTTGAACTGGTTTAAAGAACCAAATTTAACTATTCAGAATAGTCTTGAACCTAAAACTACATCTTGTTTCTGCCTGCAGTGCTTGACCAAATTGTGTTAGAGATGGTCATAATATTTGGTCTTCAGGTAAATGCATATGCTAAGTTAATTAATCAGTAAGAAGTATATACTAGACTGGTTTAAGCATGGAAGGAGTCATTTAAAACAAGTGAACAGAAATATGTGGAATCTCTACATGCATTACTCCAGTTTTTCCTTAAACGCTTATTTATTAAAGCTTGCATTAGTACTATGCTGTAACTAAAATGTAGACACAACAGTGATCATTAGTATAGTTTCAGTATTGAGGAAAGTAGTCTAAAGTTTATTTTGATATGTAATGACATATTTTCAGCACAACTTCAAGAAAATTTATTTTCCAGTAGGGTTCTTGTGTACTTTAATTGATGTGTGTGCAGGTGAAATAGCACTTGCAGGTCTCTGTAATTTTGACTTCTCGAGAGGCATTTCAGTTGCAGTTAGATAATCTGTTGAACTGCTTGGTTTTTTTTTTTTTAATCTTCAATTTTTAGACTTGAAAAACTTGTTCCTGTAATAAAAAGTCAATTGAGAGTGCATTTTTTTTTCTGGCTTGTAGAGCGGTGGAGAAATATCTGATTTACAGCTAAATTACTTAATCTGAAGAGTGGTATGGACAGCTATTGTAACTTTAACTGCCAAGATACCTAAAATTGTTACTTAGAAATAGACTTGCCAGCAAATCCAGTCTGTTATGGTATTTTTCTCCTATGATACTTTTGTAGGATTGACACAGTGAATTTTTATTGCCTGTCTTTGTGCAGGGGATTGGAGTAAATAATTGGAACAATCACTTCTGGTCTCCATGCTGAGAGTTAATTGAAAAAAAAAAAATAAAATTCTAAAGCGCTTGGAGCTCTGTAACAAGAATACAGGCTATCCATATCAGTTTTCTTCAGTCCAAACTTTAATTTTACAAACCTTAAAGCAACACAGGTTGTATTAAAGCAACAGGTGTTCCAGTTGAATGCTTTCTAGCTTCAAGCTAGAAAGCTAGCTTTATTCAAAACAGACAGGGAAAGTTGATCAGTCTGTAAATCGGTCTGAGTCTGATGTTCAGACTGGGTTTTGGACTGACTGAATGGATGCTTGTGACTTTTTCCAGGGCAGCTTAAGTTCTTGGAAGTAGTGTGTTCCAGAGTCAGTATCCTCAGCAGGGACACAGC
Organism: Gallinago jamesoni; assembly: GCA_025769975.1. NCBI lineage: Eukaryota > Metazoa > Chordata > Aves > Charadriiformes > Scolopacidae > Gallinago > Gallinago jamesoni. Next base: position 19,129,989 of record JAOQGH010000019.1, on the reverse strand, counting down.
TGGCTCATGAAAGCTTATTGGACAGTAATGCTGATTGTCCCACATCTAGTCAAAAGCGATATCCTGACAGTTGATAAATCGCACTTTTGCACAAACTTTTCTTCCCTAATTAAAGACTCCCTCAAACATGATTCTTATGCCTAAGTAGGACTTATACCTCAGCATTGTCACATCACAAAACAGGAATAAGTACCTGTGGTAGGAAGCTAAGGGAAGCAACAGGAATCGTATCTGTGACATAAAGAAAAAGTTAATTGGGCAGCAGAATGTTTCTAGCCCTTCCCCTTAGCATTCAGCAATGTACAGGTATTGCTGATCCTGTTATTTTAGTCCTTAGTCCCTAAAACCTCATGAAATTCAAGCAGAAATGCTCAAAATATTATTGTGCATATGCCTCTTGTTGCACTAACAGCTTGCTTGTCTTCAGAGTGTGATAAGAAATGGCCTAAAACTCTTGCTGTATAATAATATGAGGTCTTGCCTGGTTCAGGTGTTGGGGTAGGCCCATAGTGGAATATAAAACACCTTCAAAGGAAAAAACAAAATAACCAAACCTGCACTAATAATAAGTAAGGCATAGTTATTTCACTGTTAAGAAATCTCTTTGTGCATAAAAAGCTAGACTGCTTGAACATTGATTTGTCTTAAGAACATTTAATGAAGACGTACAAGATGTGTTAGAAACGCACAGGGATCTTAAAAAAAAAAAAGCTCTTAGAATTCACAATTCCATTTATAGCTCTGAACTCTTTGTGTTCCCATAGCTACCTGGGACCAGTAAATGTCTGGGAAAGAAACTCGTGTTTAGTCTTTTCTAAGTGCAACTTCATAGACTTTTCAATTTCTGAAATTGTTTTCTGTGTCTGGATGGTAAGCACAATTTTTATTTTAGAATTTCTGGGGACTTGAGGTCAAACCTTCGTATTGCTCTGGATAACATCTTAGATGTCTAGGACGGTGTCCGGAGCAGCATACAACCATGATTTACATTTTAAGAACCCCAGAAGATTTATCTGATAATTCTACATTCACAAGTCTTTTAAGGAGATTTTCAGAAAGTAATTCCGAATAGCAATGACTAGTAGGGGATGGTTTTGCTAGGTTGCAACTCTAAGAATATTTTGAAATTAATCTTTAAGATAATGTACTTGGTCTGGCATTTTTGGTTTCTAGCTGTATACATGAGATCAGCTCTTCCAAGTATGAACGACAAATTAATGACAGTGTCTTTCTCTTGTAGCAAGGTCCAACCGTATCTATTTGCATGTGTCCTATTCATTTTTTTCTGGTGACTTCATCTTCAAATCAATTTTCTCTTCCTCCAGTCATCTTGTTTCTTTGAACTGCTGCCTTCAGTGACATTCATACACCTTCTCGTAGATCTAAAGGTAGCTGAGGGAAGGAGAAGCACAGAACAAAGAAGGCCGTTCTGAAGCATCCTTCTTGCCAAAGGAGCAGAAGCAACTCAAGAGTTGCTGAGTTTTCATTGGCTTCCCATGACTAGGTTCTTAGCAGTGTTTCTGTAGTTCCCTGACAAATCTGCGTGGCTGAAGGGACACAACCCACTGCTGAGTTTATCTATGATGGACTGACTTGCAAGAGGTCTTGTCCAAAATGCCACTCTGAGTTTCTGGGAAACAATAGTTAGCCACAACTGTTGCTGCTGAACAGGTAATGCAAATGCTGATGTTCCTTACAGGTGAAGCGTTTAGTAGTAAACAGAGTTCAGACTAAGTAATTTCCCTAATATGAGCTCTGCTATTTAGGACTGCTTTGGGAGAGAAGAATGTTATGGGCCTGTCTATCAATGTTCAGACTGTAACTTCCTTCCTACAGATTAGCACAGTCATACTTTGGATGCAATCTCCCAATTTCTTCCCTAGCAAAATAAACTCCTCTTCTTTTATGCTGTGTTTTGTAGGGAAACCTTTATTGAAAGCACCTATTTGAATACCAACATAAGCAAGTACTGGGCTAATCTATATGTTTCTTGAGGGACAAATGTAGCTACTGCTGTGGTAGAGACTGATAAAGCAGGGGTCTGTAATGAAACCTGTTGAAGACTGTTAGATTTTTTTTTTTTTTTTCAGCAGTGTCACAGCTTTATGGTCCACTGTTGATAGTTTACCAAATAATTGAAATGAAACTTGCTGTTTGACTAGAATGGACTTTGCATCCTTTAACTTTCAGGTTTCAAGTCACATGTTAATTTTATTATGCTCTGAACAAGATCTAGCCTCTTGTCCGTTAAACTTTTTAAATGGAGAGTAATGTTTATCTTCATAGTTTTTGGTATATTCATGGTACTGGAAACCTTTTTTGGCAATGCTGTTGAACTTCATAATCTGGTGTGAGTTCTACTTGATGCTAACTGTTTGTCCTGTACAGATAATACTCATCTCTTAATCCAAGCTTATTCTGAGGAATAAACAGCTCATTTGTGTTTGTTCAAACTCTGTTTAAAGCCAACATAATATAACAACCCATGTTTATACTATGTGAAGTGTGCAGGGTGATGCACTGTGGTTGAATTAATGAGTAATTCCTTGGTTAGGTTAGTGCTGTGGGGGGCAGAGGATGAGAAATGGCAGTTGCTGCATCCAGGTTTGGCCCCACTTCTGCCCTGTCTATGGCAAGGGTGTTCTGGTGGCACAGTTTGAAATCAGCTGAGCAAAAATCTGAGGAACAACACTTCCAGTTTGGTACTTGCACAAATCGCTCTTACCAGATGCAGTTCATTTTAAATAAATAAATTGCTTGTTAAGTCTGTGGACTTGATACCGTAATGTTCTCAGTCTTTCAGGTACATTTGTTAATGCAGTGATGAAGAACACACAGTATATGAAACTGAGGAAAATAGCTGGCAGCCTTAAAGTGGAAGGAGCTCCAGGCAAGGGCTTTTAAAATGAGTGAAGGTTGTACATAACTGTGAGAAATCCATGCAGTCACAGTGGTTTGAAGTTGTTTTTGAAGGTATTATTTAGTAGAGTATATGAAAGAGTAAGATGGAATAGGGAGAAACCTAGGAAGAGGGAGTTGCAACCTAAGTATTTAAGTCTTACCATTTAAGCAATAAAAACCTGTGGTATGAATTTTTGTTTGTCTGAAATCTCATACCTAGTTACCTAAAACTTGCTGTTGACATCCATGACTTAGATGAGAGGCTCAAAGGGGTGGTGAAAAAGGGAAGGGACTGCACCAGAAACCAGAGATGAGCAACAGGGAAACTTTTTTGTGCTGGTCTTCTGTTTCCCTTCCTCTGGCTCACCCCATCATACCTCTTTCTGTTCTGCCTTGAGCAGTAAAATGCACATGCAGAGAGATGTTTCTTACCTATCTCTTCTTGAGAAAGCTGAAATACAAAATGCAGCAGTTGATCTTGGTAAACTGTGGAGTGATAGTATAAGCGTATTTCTTGCTAGGTGCCTTTCTGAACTCTAAAGTTCCTTTTAAGAAATGGAAAGTAGTGGTATTGTAGTACTGAGGAGAAGCCAAAGTCTTCATCTGCAAAGAGATAGCTAAGAGAGTTGGGGTTGTTCAGGCCTTATTTATAATGGCCTTTCAGCACCTAAAGGGGGCCTATGGGAGAGATGGGGAAGGACTCTTTACCAGGGAGTGGAGTGATAGAACGAGGGATAATGATTTTAAACTGAAAGAGGGGAGATTTGCATTGGATCTTAGGAAGAAATTCTTTACTGTGAGGGTGGTGAGGCACTGGAACAGGTTGCCCCGGAAAGTTGTGGATTCCCCATCCCTGGAGGTATTCAAGGCCAGGCCGGATAGGGCTTTGAGCAACCTGCTCTAGTGGGAGGTGTCCCTGCCCATGGCAGGAGGATTGGAACTAGATGGTCTTTAAAGGTCCCTTTCAACCCAAACCATTCTATGATTCTATAATCAACCCCCACAGAATGTGAGGAGTTGGAGTAATACTCAGGTCTAAAGTTTTAGCCAAGCCTTCACAAAATGCATGTTTTTTCAGGCAGGATTTCTGGTGTTTTTGCAAATGAATACTATGGATGTTTTTGCTGTTGGAATTGGTAATGAAATCTCTACAGCATATTAAGCAGAAATGTTAGTTTGTGTTTTTTATATTAATTTCTTGTGTAAGAAGACTTAAACCTCAAAATGCTACTTAAACTTTTTTAAAATAAGAAATCTAGGTGTTGCTTCTGGTTTAAAGCTACACTAATGAATTTGTCAGTAGATAATAGCATGGAAGTGGTCATAGCTGGGAGAAGAGACAGCCAAATATTGAAATGTGTTTCTAAACTCTGGAGAAAGTCTACTGCGACCCACTGCTTAAGCACTAATATTTAAAGCTATGTTGTCTGAAACATGCCTACTATTTCCTGCTGTCAATCACATCTATTCTCTTCCTAATCCCTTTAATACACCCAGAGGATGGAGTTCCCAAGCTAAAGGCAGCATTTAAAAAAAACCCAACTCATTACTTAAATAATGTACATTCAAATGACTACTTCACCAAAATCTTAAGAAACTATGTCGTCATGGGATTAGGTAAAGAATCTTTTCATGTATAAATAATTCCTTGAAATGTGGTAACTGAATGGTAAAAGTAAGCACCCCCCTTGCTTTCACAAGGGAGGAGGTTGCTGGTTGGAGCTCTCCAGGAGCCTTCCCTGTTTTAGTATTGTCATAAATGCCCTGGAGGAGAGTGTGCGCAGTGAGGTAGCAGAGTACTCAAAACAGTAAATGCAAAAGATGGCAATGACATGGCTGGTGAAATACAGTGTGGATAAACGTCAAGTGATGTCCTTCCTGAGGGGAGTGGAAAGGACAACTCGAGGGTGGCATAGAATGTGAAGTTCTTTCTCTGCACTGGGGTGGTAATGATCAGCTTTTAGCTCTGTAGAGAGATCAACTTCATACCCATTAACAGTGAAGAAGCCTAATTAAGATTAGAAACTTAGAGAGAAGTAGACTTGTGTTGTACAGGGTATTTATGGAAAAAACCTAACATAGTCAGAAATCGCTTCAGCTTGTGAGGAAATGTAATCCATTAGACTGTACATGTCAGACTGTAGACAAGCATGCTATAGTTGTTTAAAATATTTAGTCTTACCAGTTGAGCTACTTGTGGTTCTACCTCTTGTACTCTGACTAAAACGCTGTTTGAGAGGCCTGTGTATCTCCCTCAGTATGACTATCTTTAATTGCCAACTGTATCTGTGGCTATTTTATTCTTGGTTGTTGTTGGATCAGTATTGTTCTTTCTGATCTCTGCTGACTATGCAATTAGCTGATTTACAGCCCTTAAGTTTTACTAAACTGAAGCCCCTGACTGTTTTAGTTTTTGAGATAGAGGAATGTGCCTTAGCAGTCCTTCTGTCTGTATTGAAGACATTTGAATTAAAACCAAACATATTTGTAAGTTCTGACTGAGTGCTGTTTTGGAAGAAATTCTTGTTGGGTGGCAAAAATTCTTAATGCCTTTCAAAAGACTTGTCTAATGGCCCACCTGGTATGCTCACGTGTAACAACCATAATAAGCAGGCATTATTTTCCCCCCATATTTTGAACTGACAAGCTGATAACTCATCAGAGTTGTTTAACCTCCAAGTGCTTGACTCTAAACTCGTTACTGCACAAATCTCCATCTGTTCTCTTGCTTCAGTCTTCAGGAGTTGTTTTGCAGGCAGAGCTGGCTGATCTGGATCTTCCACTGTATCAAAAAAAAGACTTGCCAGCTCTGTCAGCGGTACATCTCCTAGTTATTCATTAATGATGCACTGCATAACATAGCTTGTTGGCTTTATCCTTGAGATTACCCTCCTGGTAAACTCTTCCCAGCTTTATAATTCCTCTTAACGTACCTGTTGTCGTGTTTCCTTTAGGCAATTTCTTCACTGTGGTACAATTGACTTGGAAAATAAAGTATACATCAGGGATACTTTTTAATATTGTCATATGGGAAGTATTCAGTAGAAAGCCTTTAATGACCCTCTGCCATCTCCACTGCTTATTTAAAAGAAACAAAAAAAACAACTTCCCCAACTTCTCCTACATGAATGTAAAACTGAGCCCAACTAATTTTTGCTAGTTCTCCTTTTTAATGTGTCAAACTTTGCCGTTAGAAATTGTTACTTGTTGAGGAGGAAAATGGATATTTATGGGAAAAGTGGAGCCATTCTTTTAACTTAATGGCAACACGTGACTACGCCAGATGAATAGGACTTTTTTGCCAGTGAACTGCTGTGGAATCTGTTACTTTCCTTGAGAAACTACTTTAGGTTTTTATGTGAGTATCTTCTAGTAAGGAAGTACACCACCACCTTCACTCATATCAAGTCCTTCTGTGCCAGCTGGTTTCATACTGAGGAAATACCTTCTGTAATGCAAAAACTTAATCCTTTCTTCTAAAATTACAGTATCTCTCAGGGTTAAAAAGTAACATCTCTCTTGAAAATATAGGAAAAACCCTACTGTTGTACTTAGTAGAGTAAAAGCAATTGTGTCTTTCATCACTTATGCCAGTTCTTCTGCTTGTTTATCTGACTTGTACTAATGAAAAAGCAAAACTATGTTGTTTTTTTTTCCCTGTCTGTGTTGTCTTCAAGGGAGACTTGCAGAAGTACTTAAACTATATATTTGAAATAACTTAGATCTGACTTGAGAAATTCAGTTTGTTTTTAAAAAACAAACTTCAAATCCCATGAAACCAAACTTTGCTGATTCATTTAAAACAGAACAAAACCCCTAAGTATTGTGAGAAGTTTTTCTTGATGGCTTCACTTGCCAGAAACAGTAGGACTTGCTGTCCCTCTGTCTTCACTTCTACTTTTTGCTGCTCACCCACCAGCTAATAGTGAAGGCAATCTGTATGTGTTTAAAAAAAGTAAATTAAACCTGCTGTATGGAGCATGATCTGGGGGAGTAGGTATTGACATTGGAGTGTACTTTAACCAATTAAAGACATCAAAATCCAGTACTGGATAAATGAAATGGATTGAGAAAAAGGTAAATTACAAATGTTGTAGTTTGGTGACTTTTTAGTTTTCAGTTTAACAATGTTATTCAATCTGATCAATTTTACTCGAATGTGGTTTTTAGAAATGAAATCATATCTCAAGCTTTCATGGAACACATCTCCTTTCAGCACTGAAATGTGCTGAGAACAGCAATATCACTGGTGGAATTACTTAAATCTGTTGTACGGGTTGGGGGAAAGTGAAGAAACGCTTCATAGAGTTATATAAGCTTTTTTAGGAGCATTGTATTTCAGTGCATAGCTCCTCCAATTAATTGTTACTTCAAACCAGGTACATATATACACAGAATTTTAAGACTCATACAGCTTTACCTAAATTTTGCTGGTTATGACATCAGGAAACAGATGAAATTAAGAAAATTCTTTCTTAATTAGCAAAAGGGGATTAGTTTCATATAGAGTAAAAGGGGAAAAGAAATTGAGAGAGAAGGCATTTTTCATAACATATTTTAGCTGGTTCTTGTTTAAAAAGCAAAACAAACAGACTGAGTTGTTTGGTATTTTGTTTGCTTGATCTTGATACAGGACGGTGCTGCAAGCAATTACAGACTAATTGCATCATAATCTCAGTATTGCTGAAGAGTGACCATGCATTTCAAGCAGCTTCTCTTTACATAGAAAAGCATGTTGTCAGTTCATGAGGGACTTCATTCCCAGGATCCACATACCATTGCTTTCCATTTCTGATTTAGCAGCAGGCAGTTATGTTTTAAAAAATTTGTTGTCCCCATCCTCCCCCCATCTGAGTAACACCAGCACTCTGAGAATTTTATCGCCAATAAGAAGCTGAAACATTTAGGTGTTGGTAGGAGGAAATGAGGAGTAAGCCACCATGACACCATTATTCATAGAGCAGATCTTTAAGAGGGATGATGCAGAGCTGGTGATGTGATGCCAGTGGCACCACCTAATTATGATGGTGAAGCTGTGATAAGGTTTTTCTAGGCTACGCTTTGTGAGCAACAGAATTTTTTGAGCAACTGCTTTACCATGGTGATTAAGATTAAACTACCTGCTCTGAAGAAGTAAATCTGTAGATAGTTGGGAGACTCTTTATTTGTGTATTCCTCATTCTTTAGTTCTGGAAAACTGTATAGTTCTACTCAAATACATAGTTTTGAATCTTGGTGTTAGTATGTGTACAGGGCAAAGGGTGAAGTTTTCATTTTGTACATATTTTATAGTATAAACAGTATTGGAACCACCACGGCATTATGTTCACGAGTCACACTCACTGTGACTGTACTCTGCTTCTGCCTCCTCCCCTGCACAAGTTAGCTAAATACTAAACAACTGATGATGACAGTACCAACACAAGGGGAGGGCAGAAATGAGGTCTGGGATGCAGCCTTTTTAAAAACCCTGCTATTCTTACTATTAGGAGAAGTGGAGAGGGATTTTCTTCTTTTTCCCCCGTTTTTGCACTGTACTGCAGAGTCCAGCTTCAAGGCTCTTGTGCTGGCTGGTGTCTGAATGGTTCAGTGTTTTGATGAGGCTCTGGCTTGGCTTGTATCCCATCCTGCTGTCCTTTTGCTTTGTTGGTGTGCTTGGACAGCTTCCAGAGCTAGGGCAGTTGTAGTCCTGCTGGTGTGGAACTGGAAGCAAGCCCTCATCACAACTATAGTGGGTTTTTTCTGTTACTCTGAGGGAAAGTTTTGCATGCTATTGATTTCTACAACTGTAACGGTACAGAGGATGCTTCATTCTTTGCAATGGGCTTGGCTTGAATACATGGGCACTATGATAAGCCTGCTCAGTTGTGGAACAAAGATGTGTGTCCTTCATCAGAGGTTACTTCAAGTAAACTTTAACCTTATGAGCTATTAGTTTGTTATTTGTTTTTCTGTGTCTGTTTTCAGACTGAAACATTCTTTTAAGGAGTAACTTTATGGTGTGAAGAACAAAACTGATAGCAAATGTGTATCTCATTCGTAATAAGCCCATGAGTCGGGCTTTGTTTTGAGGACTTAATGGATGGAGGTTAATGGAGAAAGAAGGTGAAAAAAGGTCTGAGGTGTTTTTTTTTCTTTTTTTTCTTTTTTTTTTTCCCCCTGTAAAACTGGCCATGTAACTTAGTGTTTCTCTTCTGTTCCCTTCCATAACAGTTCTCCTACTGCTCGGTTGGAGAGTGTGAAGATGCTGTACATGTGTCAAGGATGGTGGATCAGGGTTTAGAAATGTGATTCTTTTAGTTTGTAGTAATTTGTACCCTATCTTGGGCTTTTTTTTTTTAAAACAAAAGACTTTGCTGTTCAAGTGACTAGTTTTGGCTAGTGTTGTAGGTCTCTTACACATGCAATAGCACAAAATATTGTGAGCCTGAACCTTGTGTTCTGTTGAGTTTAGGATGAGCCAAAGGTTTCCTCGTCAGAGACAGAAATAAAACCTCCATGCCCAAAGGTTGTGGGGCTTATGTAGTGACCATATGGTTCCAAGGAAATATCCAGTGTGTGTGGAAGCGAGGGGATCGCATGCATGTGTAACTTTTCCTTTTTTCCATATCTGTTCCTGAAAACTCCCTCTGCACTTGCACTCCCTGAGAAGCACCCCTTATCTGCTTTCTTGAAATGCAACTTATGCTCTTCTGACTTGTAAAACTATCCAGAGAAGGTATAAAGGGGCAACTCTTGCTTGCTGCAATATAAAGGAATAGTCAGTAATTGTGGCAGTAGCAGCAGATTGAGCAACTCAGTATTTGTTACTGAACTGTTCACTCAATTATGGCTTTAGCATGCTTCCATACTTGATGTGCCACAAATACCAAGGTGAGAGGAATCCTTTCCTCCTCTCCTTCATTCGACGGTCCTTCCTGGGAGCTGCAAAGACAAGGCAGTAGACGTTGGCCAAAGGAAGTGCATAACCTTCTAACTTGCTGCATGCCCGTTCCTCTTTATGCACTTCTTGGAAATGCGGGGGTATAATCATCGCCAGAATTTGTGTTGCTTTTGTAATGTATTTTTTATTCCTTTTTGCTAGCTGGCTTGCCTTTTGCAATTCTCAATTCAAGACGTATCCCCTTCCAGAGAGGAGTTTTCTGTAGTGATGAATCCATCCGGTATCCATACAAAGAGGACACCATTTCTTATAAGTTGTTAGCAGGAATACTTATTCCTTTCAGTATAATTGTTGTAAGTTAAACTTTTCTTCATTGCGTTTGATTTCAATGGGGGTGGGAAAGAGGGAGGAGGGGCAATCTGTTAATACAGGCTTCTAAAACTGTATTCAATAAGATTTCTTGACTTTAAAATAATGTCCAGCCAGGTGCTCAAGGAGTAGAAATGGTGTTCTGGGAAGAATAACTAGGAAGGTTTTCTTCAATTGAGGTCAAACAGCCAGAATTCTAGAACAGAAAAAGAATTTGTCAGAACTATGATGGCTTAATTCTATAGTCTAAGAAATAAAAACTTCCTCCCTTACCATATTAGTTAAGAATAACAGTAATGTATTTTAAATAATTCTTAAGCTTTTTGATTTTTTGGGAGGCACTGATTGCCGAATGAGTTGCATGACCTATTAATTGAGGATTTTTTTGTACAACAGAGTTGTTGGAAATACTTCTCTGTGTGTGTAAGTGTAACAACAGATACCAATTTCTTTAATAGAAAAGTATTATGGCTTTCAACTAGAACTTATCAAAAGCATAACTAAAAAAAAAAGAACTAGTACCCAGGGAGGTTTTTCCTGGATATTTCCTCAAAGGTCAGGATAAACCACTGGGCCCATTTGTGTTTGAGTTAATGGTAGAGCTCTGTTTCATGCTGCACCTAATCTTGTTGGAAACAGGGTGCTGCCCTCCTTCCCTCCTTCACACCAGATCAGAGCTGGAGGGGTTGCCTCTGCAACTCACAGTTTGGGATCTCCCTCTTTGACCACAGCTCTTACCTCAATTGAACTGGCTTGAGCTTATAGTGACTCTGTATCCTTACGATTTAATTACATGCTGTCAGCTGAGCTAACCTAATAGCTTACTAGGGACAAAAGGTGAGGTCCCACTCTTACCCTGTCTTTTGCCGCCTCTGATGGTTTATCTGAACCAGGATAAGCTAGTGAAAATTCTTTAACCTGACAGAAAACAGCAGCTTGCTTTGAGCTATGTTGAGTGAAATGGCTCCTGGAAGAGTACATTAGTGCTCGGGCAAAAAGTGGTGAGGACATGTACTTGGACACAGACAGAGGGGAGAGACAGACCTCATCAGTTAGCTATTTTGTATTCTATGTCTCGTGGGACTGCATATTGGTTCCAACAATGGACCTTCAACATGGGCTTCAAAATCCCTGTCCAGATGTGCTAGCAGGCTTCAGGTTCCACTTATGGCTCTGTGTTGAGTGTCATCCAAGCTCATCAGAGCTACACTTTGAGTGGAGTTAAAACTCCTGTATGCCAAATAAGATTTTTAGATGTACAAATATTTATCCAAGTATATTTTAGGTATTAAAGCTGGAAAAAGAGCAGCTACATGTGAACCTCAGTATTGGCCCTCTGTTTCTCTAGGCTAATGGGTTGAAATCAGGAGGGATATTATGGCAATCTAACTTTCTTGCATAAGGACTACATATGGCAATCTAACTCTTGCATAAAGACAGCAGGGATTTTTATCTAGGTTTCAATATAAAGGTCAACTTGCAGCTTATGTTTATTTACTCTTGAGTGAAAACTTTTTTTGTAACTGTAGAAATGTGGGACTGGGAATCAAAACTGTGACTTTACTTAGTTTTCCTTTTCTTGCAAAAACTGCTTCAAAAACTTACATAAATACTTCAAGAGCAGATAATATAACAAAAAAAGCCAAAAAGTTTCAACTGGCAAGTGGTTTATTCTAAAAAGTCCTGCCTTTTAAGGTAGGACTGCTTTTTTTTACTCTGTTACTACCATTGGTAGTCAATATTATCTAAGAGCAGCAGTACTTGGTCACAACTCGAGTCCATCTAGCTTGTTAGTTCATTTCTAGCAGTGGTTGAAACAGATAAGCGAGGAAGAACAGAGCAAGCAAAGACTAGTATTTTGTCCTCAGTACTTAGCTACTGGTCATTTGCAGTCCCGTTTGCAGGGACTTCCTGAGTTAGAAAAGACTTAAGTGAAAATAGTAATCTTTAACAGATTTCCTTTGAATTTATCTAGTCTCCATGTGGGCCTGTATGAACATTTAGCTAACAAAGTTTCCTTTGTAACATCAGGGACCATCTTTTAGTTGTGAAATCAGGGTTTTCGGTCAAGATTGCTTTAAAGTCAGATGGTAAAAGCAAATATTGGTGTCCTTTACTCAATGCTCAGTCAGATTGTTGAAGAGGAATAACCTGTGATGTCTGTGTCCAGTGAACTGGCTGTATTGACATAACTTAAGTGACCTTCTTACAGGTTTTGCAGCAGTGTTCTTTGAAAGTGTCCTGGTTTGAGGACCGCCCAAACCATGACAAAGGGATTTATTATTTATCGGTCATGGTGATGATATTTCTGCTCAGCTGTCTTCATGAAGAGATTACTCTCTGGGATAGATTCTGAATAAGAGCCTAACAACATCTATTGTACTGAAAACTTTCTCAGCTTCAGTCCATGTTCTGATGCTTCTCTGCTTCAGTCCATGTTTTGGTATTCTGCAGACTGTTAAACTTCAGTGTCACACATCTGATGGGCTTGTCTGTTGCCTTAATGTGCAAAACCACTGACAGCTACTTTGTCTGCCCAGGTGCCAGTGTCTAATAACAATTTCATTCACACAAGCGCTGCTTTGCTGGGATACTGGACTTGTCACTCTCAAGTGACAAATGGAACCATCATTTAGTCTATGGAACCATCATTTAGTCTTTATAGGATTTTTAAAGATCACTTTACATATATGCACACATGTGTGCCTCACCCATCTAATGATCTGTATGAGTTGAGCCTTTCTGTACAAAATTGGAGTGTATGGTTCAATATCCAACCTTCTGGGGTGAAGTTTTATACTTGGTTTAAGGAAAAACTCACTTTCTGCAAAAAGCAAAGTTGCAGGAAAAACAACAGTAAGTCTGCTTTCCTGTCAACACTTGGTGTATGTTTGATGCACATGCCTTGGATGTAACAGTGTAAAAAAAAATCCTTGGAAAGACCTCGGTAATGCCAGTCTTTATCTACTCTCATTAGTTTTCTTTTCTCTCCTAATGATTTAATTTTCCTGAGGAATAGGAATTTACTTTATTTAAATAACTAGCCTTTCACAACTGGAAATGAAGTATAGACCTTTCAGAATAGTCTCTGGCTTCACGAAAAAATAACTTTGTAATGAAATAGAAAAATTTTGCTCAGCAGAAGTTTAGCTGAAGAAGGCTCAATTAAAATAAAATGTAATACTGGAGAAAATGTTTCTAATTAGGGCCATGCTAAGTAATATGGATAAATGTTACTCTGAGAAGGCTTTGTTTTAATAGATATTCTGCAAATCAATGTATCAGTAAGTTCAACATAAAGCAGGGAAAGGTAGAAGGTTTTTTCTTCTATACAAAAGTTAGAAGTTTGGGCATGGTTACTGCTGACTCTTGGGGGAAAATTTAATTTTTCAGCCTCATGTTATAAAAAGTCAATTTCTGATACTATATGTATAAGTATTAACAACAGGGTAATATATATCTTTTAAAAAGATTATCTTTAACTGTTGTCCTTATTTCTCTTTCAGATAATCCTAGGAGAGACACTCTCTGTCTTTTATAATCATTTGCACTCAAATTCATTTGTCAGAAATAACTACATAGCCACTATTTACAAAGCCATTGGGACCTTCATTTTTGGAGCAGCTGCTAGCCAGTCGTTGACAGACATTGCCAAGTACTCCATAGGCAGACTGCGTCCTCACTTCCTCGCTGTGTGCCAGCCCGACTGGACACGGATCAACTGCAGTCTAGGTTACATTGAGAACTTCTCTTGTCAAGGAGACAAAGCAAAAATCAACGAGGGAAGGTGAGTCTGACTAACCTTGTATTCTTGGTCATAAGAGCTGTTTTGGTAGCTTGGGATGATGAGATTGGTATTGCTACTGCATTTTTTGTGCTTCTCCTAGAATATATTTCTTGTAATGAATTAGAAACTTTGAGCCCTGTCTAGACACTGGGATTTTTTTCTAATTTGTGGAAACTTGTTTTATTAATGTACAGAAGAATGCATAAACTCTTGTGTATTCATTTCTGCTTTTTTGAAAAATGTGGGTGACATTCAGTTTCGATTGGCTTCTATTTATGTTTCTAAAATGTCTGTGCATCCCAATGAAGAGAAAAATTTGAAATCTGCCTTCAAAATTAGATGTGGAATAGCAAGGAAAGCAGTTCAAACTTAAAATGAAAACTAATAAACACTGGATGTATCCCTATGAAAATACAGAGGTTTGTTAAGAGAATCTCCTACTCAGTTTTCTCAGTATTAGGCGTTTCATTACTTTAAATACTTACCTGCCAGTTCAACTGCAGCAAAATATCAGAGAAACTAAAAGGAAGTCTCTGACACTGGAATTTTTTCACTGTTATAAATAAGAGCATTTGAATGCTATTGGAATGTTAAAGTGTGTTCAAAATAATTTCTGGTATTAGAGTTCCTTGAGCTACGTTCCTGAAGCCTAGCTTTGGAGAGACAACTTGCCATTCTTTTTCTAGAATACCTACACACCCTCTTAGTTAGAACTCTTCTCTGTGTGTGTGGTTTTTAAGCACATGTGTGCAGGTTTTTTCTCACTGTCCTCTGTGCTCATTTGATCACTTAACGTTTGTTCTTCCCTGTGCAACTGGTGCTTTGAAATGCCAAGAATGACATTCTTGACATTGGATGCAAGATTTGTCTGTTGTCTTTTAACTGATGAGCTGTTAGCTTTGTATTCCCAGCTACTGTTTTGTTCCCTTTTTTCTGTTGTTCCTATTGCTCCCTAGAAAATGATGTAAGAGGGCTCTTCTTTTCAATCAAAGCTTGACATGAAGTGATGACTTCAGTGTTAGCTCAGCTGTGGTGCTTCCACTTTCAGCTGAGGCTTCTCCGTGTACAGGAAGCTGCTAACAAAAGCTAAGTTAGTGAGTAGTCAAAGAAGGGTAAAGTGGAGCATTGTCCTCTACAGGTGCATGTCATGGGTGCAGCGACCCAGTAAATCATTCTGGGTTTGTTATGGAAATTGCGCCCCACATCTGAAAGGGTAGTTTCAATGCTCTTAGGTCATGTGACTACATACCTGAAACTTAATAAGCCACTAAGAGGAGGGCATTTAAGTTTTGCCAGGTGGAGGAGGTCAGTAGGCTTTAAAATTATAGCCTGGGGTAAATTTCTGGATCAACTGGACAAAATTATTAGTAGCAAACTTATTACCCTCATTTGCATAAAATAAATGTGCAGTTAGAAATACCAAGAAAGAATCAAGACAGGACAATCAGTGTTGCATACAGAATCATGTGTTCTGAATTGAACGTATTATTCGTGTGTAGTAGTAGAACTTTAGTTTTGAATATTTTTAGAGATTCATGCTCAGTTATACAGTCAAAGACAAATCTAATACTTTTTTATTTCTTAATTCATAAGAGGAAAGCAATGCTTCCAGTGTTAAAATCCATTAAGTGCTTCCACTATGCATATTGTATTTGCCTGTTTTGTTCTCTCATCCCTTCTTATCCCTTCTCATCATCCTCTCAGCATAAAAGTTTCCATATGCAGCATCCCTGAGTAGATAGAGCTCTTGGTCTGAAATAGAGAGTAACTGGGTGTGTGTTGGAAAGATTGGGTATAAGATAGAAGTTTCTAAAGGAGACTTTAAAGCAGTACAGAAGTTGGGTAATGAACAAATGTTCCCATTTCCTCCTAATAGTAAAACTGGAAGGCAAAAACATTTGAAGTAGTTTTCTATTATTTTTATTTCTATTTCTATTGTTTCTGCCCATGAAGATTAAGAAGTTGGAGTGAGCTGTGGAACTATTTGCAGTGCTGGGTTGTGTAAGTTTTATGGGTAGGTTCAAAAAACCATTTGAACAATCTTATACAAGAATAAAACCGAGAAAGCCACCTATGCTTCTGGAAGCCTGTAAGTTATGATTGGCGGCTTAGAGTGTTATGGACAAGCATCATTGCCTCGTTTGTTTGCAACTCTTTGCATATGTCTACTATGTTATAACGTGAAGGCATGGGGGAAAAATAATAATAATTAGTCATTATGGTTCATCAGTAACAGTAGTAATGCAATACATGCTAAAATACACATATGCTTTATCATGAATATAAACCAACAGGTTTAATCTTGGTTGTCTAAATTTAAAAAGCGTCACTGGGTTTTGGTAGGTTTCAGTAAGGTTTTACTTCCTAACCTGAACTTGATAAGTTAATTCTTGCTGACCTAAATATCTTGTTTGCTCTGTATCATGCTGAAAACAGTCCTCTTCAGTTTTAAATAGCTTAGGTTCTCCTTGGCAACTTTTATAGTGTGTTTGCACTTTCAGTACTACTGGAGGTTAAACTAAGATGAGGATCACAATCACAGTTGTATGCTTAGTAAATCTCATTCATATTTGTTGAAAGATGCTGTTGAAACATGTGAGAGTTGGCATGTATTTCTGGAAAGTATGTAACACTTGGGAGATCTCTAAAATGTATGGAAATCACTAGTGATATTAAAAATTGCTATTAGAGTTAAGTATTACTATTAGAAACTGTACTTTTCTTCTGTGTCTCTGTAAAGCAGCCCTTTCTTCAGGCAATCTTTGGCATTTAATTTTAGCTAGACACAGAAGCTTGGTATGAGCTACATGTCAGTTTTCTGAGGGTGAATGACTTTTACAGAACTGCATTCTCAACCTTGTATGAAGGTGTAGCTAGGTTTGATGCCAACTGTGTGTAGAGCTTTGTACTATTCCATTAAAATAAATATTAAGCATAGTAACTCAAAGGTGACTGACCTATGAAGGTGATTTTTTTTTTTTTTTTGAGTTTCAAAATAAAAAAGTTCTCCTTAAAGCACATGTTGAGTAAGGTAAATAGTTTTAAAGTGCAGTTGTACTGGGCAGAAGGGTACAGAACCTGATACCATGTTGTTTCTTTACTGAGTGACTGTGGCTTGTTTTAGTGTTTCAGAAAAGTAAGCTTGATATACAAGCATGAGTTTTAGTGTCTATGAATGAAGAGAGATCAAAGCTAAGGGGTCTTCCTGTCACTGGTGCAAGCAATTAGCATGTCACTTCTAGTATACCAGTGTATGCTTTAATGCTGCTGGATTTCTTTAAGGTACTTTCTTTAGTACCTGTACAGATAATGACTTAACATAAAGGGCAAAGTAGGGCTAGGCTATAACTGAGTGGAGATGTGAGTGAGTTGTCTCTACTAATCCCTTACCTCTTTGGCTTTTGCAACTCCCATTCTTGTTCAGTTCTTCTCTCTCTTCTTTTTTTTTTTTTTTCTTGCTACTGCTTACCTTTGTCTGTCTTTGAGTTGGTTGGCAAGATACCCAGATTCCTCAAAAAGGAGTATTTAGAGGGGACAGTGCAAGGACAGACGATGACTTCTCCATTCCTTAATGGTATTTAAGGCATACTTCCCAAACCTGTTCCATCTAGCCAGTCTGTGGCAGATTGTTCATGTGCCCTGTTTGCTAGCTTTCTTGCATCTGAAAGAGTTAATAGAAAGAATGGATGTCCAGTAACAGGAGCTGTGAATTTTATTTTACTGTACCTCTGGTGAGTGTACTTTGCTGTAGCTGCTGTTTGTCTGTTGAGTTTGTAAACAGTGAAGGTTGAATGTCTAGTAGAGTAAAAAAGTAGAACATCAAGTGCTTTTATTTTCATCTAGCGTATGAACTGTGGGATGTCTTCAATGCTCTCAAAAAGCCTTTGTTTAGTATATCTAAATGCTTGGATTGGCGTGGAAGAATTCTTTAGACTTCTAGTAGGACAAAAAAAGGCAACTTTAAAAGCTATTTGTTTAGTTAACACTTAAATGTATTGTTCTTAAAGATGGTGATGGGGTGCATTCTAACTGTATTGTTAGACTGTACTAATATACTGTGTAGTGATAGTAGCTGGTTGCTCCTAACGCTTCGCAGTCAATTCTATCTTGGCCACATTTGTGCAGACCAATATTATTAATCCCTAGATAGCAGGATCTGGAATCTAAGAATCACTCTTCACCAGGCTAGCCTGAAACTGGAAAATTTGGGGGTTGGACTAGATCTCCAGAGGTTCCCTGAGTTCCAGAGTTCCAACCCCATGTGATTCTGTAATTCTGTGCAGAGGTTCCCTCCAACCCCATGTGATTCTGTAATTCTGTGCAGAGGTTCCCTCCAACCCCATGGGATTCTGTAATTCTGTGAAAAGGCCAGTCTTAACTGCGTCTGTAAACTGGAGTGTTATTTTAGTCAAAGAAATAAGAATATTTCTTATTGCTTGTAAAATCCAATCTCAAAGACAGTAAATGTGCCTTAAGTGATCTGTCAATGTCTTTTTGAGGAGGATCGGAACTTAGCTATGGCGATAAGCTTTTTCTCTTGAGTTTATAATATTCTTCCTACAAGCAGGAAAAACTAAAACCAAAAAACCGCCAAATTCCCTCCTCCCCCCCCAAAACCATCCCAAACTGAACAAAAAAACTTCCAAAAACAACAATAAAGAACCAAGCTTCTGGTATTGGGGTTGCATGTAATTGAAAGAACATTTAAATGGAAGTCATTTTAGTTCTCAAACAATGTAGCAGCTGCTATATACAGCTTATAGTACTTTTAGAACTTAATTTAGGATTGTGCTGGCACTTTCATATTTATATATATATATCATGCTATAAACTTGGCAGCACAAACACCACATTAAAGCCTTGTGCAAAGGTCAGGTATATTAAATCTGATACTATTTATTCTTAATGTTTTGTGCATAAAATGTAAGTTAAAATGGTCTAGCATGATGTATGCAGTATTATTACTTAGGGTCTGCTGAATAATTTCAGAGGGACAGTAGTTCTAGTTACTGCTGCTGCAAATGATGCCTAGAACTGAAACTTTAAAGCATATATCCTTAAATTTTCTGGTTTCAGAATCACTTCCTGCAGTAATTATGTAGGAAAAAAGTAGGTTTGTAATATCAATACTCAATAAGGAATCTGAAACACAACTATTGTTAATGCTGTGAGAAACTTTTGAAAGCAGCAGGCTTTGAATTAATGTGTTCTTCTCACATTATTCAGTGTACCTCATTTGCATGTTGTGCCATAGTGTTCCCAAGTTTCTGAAGCAGGAACTAATTGGGACCAATCAACTGAGTGGATAAAAGTTTAAGAGTCAATTTAGGTACCTGGTAATTGGCTTATGAAGCTATTCTTCATAGTTTTGGATTAAAAAAAATCTGTATTCTTAATACTGTATTTCAGGATGATTCTTTCCTGTAGATGATGATGAAAAGTATTTTAAAGAAAGCTTTCTATAACTTCAGCAGAAAAAGTGTTGGGACACTTCAGAAAAATAAACATTCTGTCCTTTCTTAAAAGCTAATATTTTTCTGCTGTGTTGAGATATCTAATAAAATCCAGAATCTGTCTTCTGAAATTTTCATTAAACCATTTCTTAGTGCTGAATTGATTTCTAATCCCCACCCAGTGTTGATAATGTCCACATCATCTTGAAGACTGGAGACCTTGTTACGATGTCTAGCAAGAATGGCTTAAATACTTCTGGTATGTGGATGGAAGCTTAAGAAGCCTTTGCGTATATACAACAGGAAACCTCTGGAGGTCATCTACTTCAGCCTCCAGTTTAGAGCAGAGATAACTGTAGAGTTTTGATAAAGCCTTGTGCATCTTGATTAGTTGAAGAGCTCTGGAGGTGGAGATCCCACAGCCTGTTAGGAAAAGCTATTCGTTCAGTCCTCATTTTTCTAACCATTGGGGTGACCCCCTGCCTCCTTAGAGTGGCTTTTTGAAGATATCTAAACAGGCGCATCATGGCATAATCTGCTGCCTTCAGCACCACTGGATACAAGCCATGTACTTGCAAGTCCATCTTTACGTATTTATGGTTAGGTCTTCCTTGACTAGACAGTACCTCTATCCTCTGAACTTTACCACTAGATATAAAGACCTGGACCTGAAAAGGTCTTGTTGAAAAAGACTTCAAAACCTGAGGAAAAAAGATACTGAGTACCTTTAGCTTTTCTGTTCCCTCTTTCACAGCATAGCTCACCCTATGAGTTTTTATGGTATATAAATGCAGTCAGATGTTGCTCACTGAATTCAAGATGGTATCTTGTTTTTCCTGCTTGAATTTTTCCACAAGAAGATGGAATGTCTGTATGCTCTGAGGCAGTTGTCCCTGAAATCCTAGCATCTCCTGGTTTACTGCAACTGCAAGGCTGTTGCTGACATGTCCAACTAGTTCATCTCTTGCTCCTGAGAAACAGATTAGCAGAGAGGATTCATCATGTTAGGCCTGTCCCAACAGCAGTGTCAAAAAAACCCACCTGCTGAATTGCTTGCACCCTGCCATGTTGCCCTTCAAGCAGATTTTGAGGCATCTGTCTTTCCTTTGGAGAAGCCTTTCTGGATATGAGATGCCTTGAGTTCCTATGCCTCCAGTCTCTAGAAATTTTAATCTGTACTTCCATGTTAGAGATGCCAAGTCTAACTAGTAGATTCTAACATACCTTCCAGTTGTCCCCTTCTCTTTTGTGTATGGCAATCACTTACTAAGCCTAAAAGGAAGAGTTAGCAATTCTTCATATACTTCAGCCTTGGGCAAGACTTTAACTCTGGCCCTCAAACATCTAAGTGAGCTTCCTCCTTGCTGAACTTCTCTAATGTAGTTCTCTAATGACTTTGCATTTTTTTAATGCATCTCCAGCTGTACCTTATGGTCATTTAAAAGATGAAGGGTCAACATATGGTTTAATTTCTTGAACCTTCAATTCACTAACTTTTACTCTGGAGCTCATTTATTGACCTACCACTTAAGGTGCGGATTTGGAGGTGTTACGGCCTTCCTGTCACTTTAAGCATCTACTGTTCAGGTATTGTTGGCTTGTTTCTGTTGAGAATGTTTCTCAGTATTTTTATTGAGTTGTAGATATGAGAGCTTTTTGTTTTCTTCATATATAAGATCTTCTCCGAACCACATTCAATAAATGCCAGATGTGTCCCTTTTGTGATGAAATTTTATTGTCCTTTTGGACTGCAACTGAAATCTGGATTGAATTTCGAGTCTGTTTTTTGTTGTTTTCAAAAAAACCTAATAAATTTAAAAGTCTTCATGAATGCAGTTCAACCCTTTCTGTGACATTTTTTGAAACTGCAATATTGCTATTAGTTCTATAATGAAGTGTTTTCAGGAACTGTCTCCTTGTACAACACTGACAGTGAAGGGGGCAGTATTCATTAGAGAAAAAAATCATATGTCAAACATATCACACTCTGCTTTTCTCATGACCTTTAAAATGAAGAAAGCAGATGTCTTACACACTATGATGTTCTATGATCTTCGGGTAAACAAAGCAGCTTTCTTCATTCCAGGGATGGAAAGTGCTTGATTATCATGCTGTTTCTGTGAGACATAGAACAGTTGCAGTTGGGAAGGCATGAGCATGAATGACATGTTGTTTCTTGATTAGCGCACGGCCAAGTCAAAGGTAAAAAATAGGGGTTCATATCTTTTCCAGAGAAGGATCTGAGAATATAGGTATAAACAGTCTTTTAACAGATTAGTCCTGTTTAGCTATGATAGCAGTTTTCTAACCAATTGAACAGTGTGTATATTATGCATGTGCATACATACCATGTCTTGCATAATGTCTGTTTCTGAGCAAATAGGTGGTGGTGCAGGTGATCTGCAAATGAGTACTGACAGTGCTGACAGGGGACGTGCTTGCCTTAATTTGCTTCTATGGTATATATTAAAAGGAATTTGCTGTTAAAACTCTGCAGCTGAAGCTTGAGTCATGTTCTAAATCAGGTCTGAGGATATGCTTTAATTTTTGAGAGCTTTATAATCAAATTAGAACAGTCATATTAATTGTTCCCAAAATCCATGTAGTCCCTTAACAGGACAGTTCAATATTAAGGAGGAGGAACAGAGCAGTGGTATGGGTACTCAGATGAGCTGGATGCCAGCATATATTTGTTTAGGCTGCTCATGCCCTCCTCTGTATTGTATGTTGCACCTAAATTTAGCATAACTACAAGTTGCTGATTTATCCTATTGCTTTAACACTGGTTAAACTAATTCCCATCAGCACACATTCTTTTACAGGGTGAAGTGGTTTTTTTTTTTCTTCCCCCCCATATGTAATAGTCCTGGGTGTGTGCTGAAGGGCTTAGGCTTCTTGAGTTTGACAATTTTTTCTTGGCTGCAGTATTTATTACATTTTAGCTGAGCCATGCAATTTTGTCACAATAATGCAATTGCCATCTTCTAAATATTTTTGTTAGATGCTACTTTTTAGTTTTTTAACTGAGTATGGAAATTGGATTTGAGAACTGACAGATCAGAGTTCTGTCAGGGTTTGGAGCAACACAGAAAATCTAGTGATTTGGGAGATCCAAGAAGCTGTCCTTTCCGGTTTATTCATCAGCTCACTAAGCATATACACAAAAGTGAAACCCCAGGCACCAATACAGGTTAGGGATGGATCTTCTGGGAAGCACTACTGAGGAGAAGGTTCTGGGAGTCCTGGTAGATAGCGCGCTCTCCATGCACCACCAATGTGCCCTTGATGCCAAGAGGGCCAATTGGGATCCTGGGCTGCATAGGGAAGAGTGTGGCCAGTAGGTCAAGGGATGTCATTCTCCCTCTCTACACTGGTGAGGCCACAGCTGGAATACTGCATCCAGTTCTGGGCTCTCCAGTTCAAGAGGGACAGGGAACTACTGGAGAGAGTCCAGTGTAGGGCAACAAAGATGATTAAGGGGTTGGAGCATCCTCCCTTCTGAGGAAAGGCTGAGAGAGCTGGGACTTTTTAGCCTGGACAAGCGAAGGCTGAGGGGAGACCATATTTATAAGTATCTAAAGGGTGGGTTGAAAGATGTTGGAGCTGGACTCTTTTCAGTGGTTTCCAGCAATAGGATGAGGGGCAATGGGCACAAGCTGGAACATGGAAATTTCCATTCAAATATGAGGAAAAACTTCTTAGGGTGACGGAGCACTGGAACAGGCTGCCCAGGGAGGTCCTGGAGTCCCCTTCTCTGGAGATCTTCAAGACCCACCTGGATGCAGTCCAGAGTGATGTGCTCTAGGCGTTCCTGCTTTAGCAGGGGAGTTGGATTAGATGATTTCTAGAGGTCCCTTCCAACTCTGACAATTCCGTGATTCCATGAAGTGGTAAACAAAATATTAAACCATGTTGTACAAGTCAAGCTGCTTTTCAGAGGCACTCTGCAGTCTGAACTCTGCTGGGCTCCAAAGCAGACTTGTGCAACTAGCAGGAATGTATGTGTGGTGTGTGAAGCACTTCCTCTGAAGTTGAATTTAAATTTCAATAGTTGAAGTTATCTCATTACAGTCTGTCACTTCATTCCGTTTGTGATAACAGGTAATACAGGTGTTAAGGTTCATAATTACAATTGTATTACTAATGTACAGATTCATATTACGACTTGGAAGTCTAAAGGCTAAAACAGTTGCCTAGTTCAGTTGATGTATTGCTCCTGCGCTGACTGCACTCAAAGAAAGCTGTGTGTAGTTTCAAAATGTAGTACTCAAAATGTAATCTTCAAAGAAGTCTTTAGGAAATTAGAGCTGACTGTTTTGACCTTGATAATTTATTTCAACGCAGTTGCCAACGTGGTGCCCTTCACCAGTCATTTGCCAGGAATTTTATTTCAGCTTTGTTTAGAGCTCTTTTGCAGGTTGTACTCACGTGTGCTGGTGAGTGCAGTTAAATCACTCAAAGTTCCCAGTAGCCAGGCACCCGTGCCAGACAGCTGGTCTGGGGCTAACGTGCATGACTTTGTTTTGAAGTTCAACCAAACCTTTAAAAGTCTTATGTTGTCTGTTCTATGTACACCTTCAAAACTGCAAAAAAAAAGGCAACACAAAACAAACTTCATATGTTACTTACATTTTAACAGGATACTTCTGTTTTCACCTTCTTCACTAGGTTGCTTTTGCAATTGGTTTGCTTTGGAATTTTTAAACCTAAGCCCTAGGTCAAGAGACTGGACATCTGCTTCAAGCTAACCTAT
Organism: Gallinago jamesoni; assembly: GCA_025769975.1. NCBI lineage: Eukaryota > Metazoa > Chordata > Aves > Charadriiformes > Scolopacidae > Gallinago > Gallinago jamesoni. Next base: position 19,105,843 of record JAOQGH010000019.1, on the reverse strand, counting down.
CTCTGTTAAGCAATTGTTCCTGTCTCTCTCTCTCCCCACTCCCTGCCTGTCTCATTACTGAGAGTATTTCTATAATGAAGCATCATTTTACATTAAAGTAACTTCACTTGTATGAAATAATCCAATGTTTTGTTTTGAAACTTCTTAAAGATTTATCAAAAATCAAACAGCGCATAATCATTCAAGCAAAACTAAATGGGTTACTTATTTAATCTGGCAGGTTCTATAACAGCATCATGAATCATAAATTTCTTCAAAGTTGCTACAGACTTATTAACTATGTGTTTGCATAGGGGCATATTGGCATGTTGTGTATAGCATTCTGATTATTTCTGGTTTAGAGCTTTTAACCTGTGAAGTGCACTAGAGTGCTGAAATTTGTACATTCAGGAGTTTTCATCAGAGGCAAATTTCTTTTTCACTTTCACTTCTGAAAAGATATATTAAAAAAAAAAGAAAAATCCCAATGATCTTGGATACTAAAGCAGTTGAAAGGGGTGAATGGAAGGTCCCATATGTGTGCTATTATTCAAGTGGTGTGACTTTTTCCTTAAACACTGCTTCTCACTCTTCTGTCATTAGTGTTATTCAAAACATAACATGGCTGGGTTAGGAACACTTCCAGTCCTAATGAAATTATTTAATACTTCTGAGAATTGGAGCTCAGTCAGGGCACCTATGCTTAATTTTACATGGAAGGAAAAAGCTGAAATGATAATGGCGAGTCTTTAAAACTGTTGAAGCTTCTGGGCTACAGCAGATGATTAAATGGGCCTGTACTTGATATAGAAACAAAAAGAACTGCTCTTGAATAAAATTAACTGGCAGTAGGGAGAATCAAGTCTGAATGGTGAACATGCAGTAATCAATTGAGATGCAGTTCTGCAATCTGGATCACATTTCTGGTCTTGCATCCCCTTTGCCCTTATGTGCATTAACCCTTCTCAGTGGAAGAATTTCACTGATTTGCAAAGCTGGAGGCTTATATCCAACTTGATAGAAAAGTCTCTTAAGATAAAACTTTGGACATGTGTATAACTGTATTTCTCAAACAGTACCTTAGGAACTGAAATCCTCTTAATGCTGACAATTTTCCTGCTGCCTCCCATTTTTTCATTTCAAAGATTATGAAAATCTGCTGGGGGAATCAATCTGCACACTTGGCAAGTGCTTCATGCCCAAAGCTGTTTCTTAAAGGGGGAATAACAATCTAGTCCCTAATTTAACAGGAATTATCTTTTTTTTATTCTCATTCCTTTTATGTAAAATGGTAATAACACTCCTGTGAGTCAGAACAGTATTATGTGGATAACTTGTGCAGACATGGTTAATGGAACAGTAGCCTGTAATCTGATGCATGTGAGAGCAAACTATTAGTCCTTAGCAGTGCTGGTTTGCATCCCCCTTGTGGCTATGTTCCTTTTACTCTTTCCTGAGAGGGGTTTACTAGGAAAATGAAGTAAACAATGTCCTGATTTTTTTTTTTTCCTATTCTACAGCCTGCACTAGAAATATAGTGGAAATTTAAACTTTCCTCTGTGTGTTGAGTTAAATTGAGTGACAAAGTCAAAACTGACAAAAGAGAACTTGCTTTGAATTGGTTTTTAATGTGCATGTGGATATCATTGCAGCACACCAGTTGGTTGGATTTTGTAATTGCAAGAGCTCAGAACATACATGTTTGTGTATGCTACAAATGCCAGGAGTTGGTAATTTCTTGCTCCCTAGATAAGTTTTGAATATTTGGAAGTTCAAGATGCAGGCTGACTGCTTATCACTTGAAAAGAGAAAAAGTATCTGGTTTTTTTTTTCTTGCAATGAAGTTTATTCTTCTAGTAGCTGCTGGTACAAACCACTGCTGACAGATGATAATAGATAGTTAACTAGTCATTACCAAATTAGATTGTTCCATCAGTGTGTAATACTTCTGTTTAAATAAATACATCCAAGTATGCAAATATCATGTAAATTTTATTGTGCGATATTTTTTCAATTCCCAGAGGAGGGGGGAAAAATACCAAACAACAAATTATGCCAGCAGAAGTTTTTAGCAGCTTCAAAATCTCCTCACCATAGCAGTGAAGACAAGCCTTGTAGTAATCATAACTGACAAAAACCACTTCATGTTGATCCTGAGCTCAGGAGGTTACTCTACACACTGATTTCTTGCACTGTCTACAGGGCTTGTTTCAGAAGGGTGGTGGTGGGGAAAGTGGTTAAAAATTAGAAAAAAACCCTGCCTATTCCTTCCTAGAACCTGCTAGGTCTGTCTTATGTCGCTAGGATAAGCAGGGAACTTTGGTTTCTGTCAGATAAATGGGCAGAAAAATGGGCATATTGTATTGTATCAGCATTGGCAAAGTTTTCTCACTACCTGCCACTACTTAAAGCAGAACGGAGTGGATCTACCCCTCACCCCAAATATGATTAGGGAATTGTGCAAGACACTTAGTATTATTACTAAGTCTCATCTTCAAAACACCTGTCAGTAAAATTGTCCAGATGAATATTACTGAACTGGAAAGACTCTGATAGATTTTTTTAATTTTTATTTATTTATTTTTGTTTCTGTAAGTGTAAGGCTTTGTAATTAAGTGTGGGCTTAACTACTTGGAGAGGAAGAAAGTGGAGAAATTGGGAACGTTTTCTTTTGAAAACGGGTTTCTGAATAGTTGCTGATCTTGTTAAATAGATGAACTGCTTGTTCACTTACCTAAACATTTCTTTGTGATAATTACAGAAGCACATAATTGAGAGTCCTCAAACCTTTCAGTCCCCACTGATCTTGAAAGTTGTGCTTGTGCAAGTCTAGCACTTCAGAAGAGAGCAGATGCTGTGAAAACACGTCAACTGTTGAATGCAGATAACATGGACTTTAAAGAATATGGTGCTTCAGTGCTCAAGTGTAGGACTAGCACTTCATTACGCCACATCCTCATGACACTGAAATTCTAAGAATATTTCCCTGACAAGCATGTGGAGCTCTCTGGCTTATTTGACACAGACGTGCTGAGCTACAGCTCTGTCTGGCACTTCTCCCCTCTCCAGATGAATGGAACGGGTAACACAAATGTCAGTGGAAGTTTTCAGTCAGACTTGGAGAATCCAGAAATTTCAAGGACAGAAAGGGCTTGTTGGCTAATCCAGTGGGGAGTTACATTTGCTGTGATGTGAGAATGCGGTGATGTTTTGCTGGGCCTCCTGTTTTTCTTTAAGAGATCATTCCATAATTCAATAGTTATATTAAGACACTTCCTTATCATTCAGTGTCTGCCAGGTTTATTGTGACACCGAAAGATGCACTTTATTCTGTTTTATCACTTTCTACTGACATTTCAAACAATTCAGTTTCTCACCATTTAATGTTCCACTGTGCCATACATATCTAGCCATTTCCTAGTCTCATGTTTCACTAAGGGTATTCATTTTCCTGTCAGACTCCTGCACTTAGCTTAAATGTTCCTGTACATTCAGGTGTCCTTGCAAAAACGTTTGTGGAGACAAGACATCAAGCTTGTTTACTGAGCTCTAGAGTTCAGTAATCCACTTACTTAATGAATGCACTTTGCAAAATAGTGCCAACCAGAACTTACTACTGAAAACATGCTCTTTCTTGCAAGTGATAGTGTAAGCCTAATTATCCTTTTATTTACTGTTTGTTATGTTTCGTTTTTCTACTAATTAAAGAAACTGTACCTTCTATCAGGTGGGCTCTGCTCCCTGGACTAAGTTACCTGTGTGCATGGACAGGAATAGAACAGAATGAAAGGCTTGTCAGTGTCAAATCCTGCAAGGCAATCTGTTTTAGACTTGCTTATCTGGGATTAGAAATGCTGGCTAAAAGTACTGAGTAATCCAGTTCAATTTATTTCTTGTAGGAATTGTTTGTACTTTGGATTATTCCAGCTGATCTTTAAAAATGCAGATTTACAGTAACAAACTGTAGTCATTAATTGCAATCAGTTTTATGGCCACCCTTTAAAGAAAGTATAGCATCTTTATTTCTGTTTTCTCCCATAAAACATGTGAAATCTGGGGCTAAACTACATTTCAAGAAAGCGTAATGGCCCTTAAATTGCCTTGTTTTAAGACCTTTTTGAAATGTCCAGTTGTCCTGTGTACATTGGAAACTGAGAGTATACTTTAGCTCAACTGAGACCTGAAACTGGTTTCATGTTACTGTTTAAGGCATTCTTCTAACTTGGTAGTAATTTCTACTTGGTAAGTGGAAATAAAGTTTATGCTTTTTCCTGTTAAAATGAACCCTTACTCCTTATATCAGAAGTAATGTGAAGAAGGTAAGTATTGATGGAGTAAAAGGTATGAATCTCTGCAAAGCTGTCAGACTCTGTCATTTTCGAAAGAATCAAAAAAGACTTTGCACTTACCAACTCTATTTCATGCCACTTACACTATCATTGGATACTATTTTAATACTCATTTGAAAAAGATGTCCTGAAATCTGATTAGCAAATTCCTACTGATAATCTAGCCTTTCCTTTGCTATTGAAACATAAGGGGTTTTCAGAGTTGTCTGAACCACTTTATTTATACATGTATCTTTTCTAATACTACTGCATTCCTTAGACTCATAAATACTAGTTTGGATTTTCTTAAGTAAAAATTTATTTGTTTTTGAAATGCTGGCTCATGACAAGCCAGCTTTTGCAGTATGATCACAAAAAAGCCTAGGCTGTGCAGTCTCTTGGCTGGTTTGACACACAGGATGTTCTCCCGGCTTTGGGAAGATTTTGTTTGCATGCTGAGGAATCATTGGGAATTTTTTCTGTTGTCAAACTTAAGTGTTTGAAATTATTTAAATTTTTGTTTGTGTTAAATGTCTGTTTTTTAAAGAACTCTAGAAGCAGCAGTACTGCCAAGGAAATTTCAGTGGGATTGCACAATGTAGAAGTTGGATCAATACTTTGTCCCAGTTGTATTTCTGGCAATACTTTGTGTGCTAAGTACAACATTTTCAATCATGTATAGCATGGTTATCTATGCCTGATGAGAATGTGTTGAAATTTTGTAATCTTTAACTTAGAACAAGGCATTCTCAATGTTACATTGGCCTAATAGATTCCTAAAACCAAGAATGCCAGTAGTCAGCACCACCTTTAAAATGCTATAGGAATTCCAAAATAAGCTTAAAGAATTGCATTTATTCCTTTTCTTGCTTAATAGCCTTCTGAATTCCTTAAACTGGCAACACGTTGCCTTCAGAAACTGTAGGAAACATCATTTTAGGGACAACAGGAATAGTCCCAAAGTCAGTGGAGAAAATACTGACAGGAATCGGGAATTCCTTGTCCTGTGTCTTCTGGTATGTAGAAGCGCAGGCTTTGCTTTTGTGGCTCAGATAGCATGTTTGTGTGAAAGACAGAGCTCTTAAAAATGCTTATTGTATTGGCTTTCATAGTGGACTCTAACCCAGAGACTGGTGAAGAGTTAGGAGAGCAGGGATGTCTAGGTAAAATGTAATCTTAATGTTTTTTAATTTTAAACATCTGAAAGTAACACATTTTTCAATACGGTTTTTCTATTTAAGAACGAAATAAAAAAAAGTCTGTGAATATATACACACACAGTATGTGTGTGTATACTTATTCTTTTCAAAATTGAAAAGTTCTTATTCTTTTCAAAATTACCTCTGAAACGGCAAACAGTGTTTCAAATCAACTATAAACCAAGAACTCAAAACCCACCCTAAACGTGGGTTTTTTCTCCTGATGTCTGATGCAGTTTTATAACTTTACGCATGCAAATGAATGCCAGAAGATTTTCAGTTTCACTTGTGCATAAGATTGTCTTATTGCCACCTTTGTGGTATTTGAGTAGTGAATGTTTAACCCAGTTATCTCACTGTACATCAGAGCTGCCTTCATTACTCTCTGAAGAGTAGAAATGATTCCCTTGACCAGGAATTTCCCTGGCTTCAGGCTCTCTGCCTGGCTGAGGCACTAAAACTGGGTGGATATGGTGGAGGGCAGTCTGGAGAGCTATGGAAGTTTATTGTTGGCCTCGCATGTAAGTGTATGCCAAACTCTTAAGCGAGGAGTGCTGTTACGTAGCTAAATTGCACAGAAGCCTGGCTGAGACCTACGAAGCAGCATCATTACAAGGCTCTGTACATTAAATAGAAAAAAATAATGAAAGTACTGCTTCTTTCCACTTAAGACTGAATTAGAAATGTCTTTCCACTTCGCTCTCCTTTCTTGATGAAGAGGTGAGATGTATTTACAGCTGTGATAAACAGCTCCTGGCAGGAGCCACCTGTGCAGGGGAGGACCTTGCCAAAGGTGCCCTGGACTGTCAGCAACTGTCCAGTCCCTTCAGTGTGGACCTGCTAGAAGCCTTTATGAGTTTAAGGCACTGGTTACTGTCTTTAAATGAGATAGCCAAGCATGAAGCTATTCCTACAAATATTAGATGAGGAGTCATCTCTTGCAGTTGGCTGTCTTAATTCCTGCCTTTCCCCCTACCCTTCAATGATAGATGATTGTATTCTTTATGAATCAGTACATTTAACAAAGGTATACATAAGTATATGTGGCATAAGCTTTGAGATGTGAGTTGTTAACTACTGCCTCTTGATGGTGACTAAATGCAACAAATTGGTTTGGGATGATTAATGTATTATCAGATAAATATTATCATTTTTTTCAAATTACTTATAGTAATTTGCTATTAATCAAGAATTGTAAGGACACTTGATTTCTAGCTTTGAGGATGCATTCAATTGCTGCTCAAACTTCAGTCAAAGAGCTGGTAGTTTTTACCTGATGTGGAGATCAACTTAATGCTGGTATAGGGTAGCTGCTGAGTGTTGAAGTCTGTGCTGTTTGTCAGACATGTTCAGTGGCTGTTGTGCCTGGATAGTATCCTTAAGGAAAAAGTACGGAAATGTTTATTTACCAATTTGCTTATTTAAAGTAAATTAGTATCACAATAGACTGAGTATTGCAAAAGAGAATTAATAAGATGTCTATTCTCTTCTCTTCCAGACTGTCATTTTACTCTGGCCATTCATCATTCTCCATGTACTGCATGCTCTTCCTAGCAGTAAGTATGCCTTTTCTATGTAAATGGCAACAAAAAGTCTCTTTGCTACCTAGTACAAAAATGGAAATATTTACTGGACTTTGTGCAAAGGACATTGCTTTTGTAGGATGCTTGAGATAATTGGAAGGTTTCTCATTAGTTTGCAAGGGAACACCACAGATACTGGGACAAGAAGTAGAATTATGTTCAAATGCCTAAATACTTAACAACATGGTAGTTGGTTTGTGTGACTTATCTAAAATTTAAATCTAAAAAGTTAAACCCTGATCAAACATGGGTGGGCCGTTAATCATAAAACAGCAGTTCAACTTGAATTTTTAAATTCCTTTTAGTTTTCTCCTGTCTTTTAAGGGCAGGACGAGAAAGTGAGGGAAATGAAGGGACAGAGCTGTCTGTGGAAGTAAATACTAAGAAGACCAACTCACTAATGGAACCAAATATATTTCAATTCAAACTGTTCCAAGTAAGCTTGGGCAAATTATTTTCACTCCTTTGATTAAACTTTGTTAATGCTAAAAGACTGTTTTGGTTGTTTTTCCTCTGCTAATTTGTAGCACAGAAGGTATTAAGCGACTTTTGTACAATTTTTTTGTTAATGGAGTTGTAAAATTAAGCTCTAGTCCTGGATATAAATTGCTAACATACTTGCTGGGATCTTCAGAGCTGGGATTCAATTTACATTCTCATCTTGATTGCATTTTTCATTTTCTTTCTGTCTCTTGGAAATAGTGTAGCATCCAAGTGAGTGGACAGATTATTCAAACTGTACAGAAGGGAGTGACTCTTCAGTATGACATAGGTCTTTTTAACTTTAATTAAAAATAAAGCCTTTTCAGAAGCTCAATGTTCAGTTTGGATCTATCATTGCAGTTTGTTTATGGCTAAACCTTTTTTATTCCTCTCTGCTCTTACCTGTTTTTATCTAATGTAAATACAAAGAGTTCATAAAAGAATTATGGCCTGGGATTGACAAGAATATAGTGCAACTTCCTATCTGTCAGCTGTTTTTTGAAAAAAATAAATGTATCTTTATTTAATCATTATGACTAGCAGTTTCCAAAATTACATAGGTCCACTTATGATATGATTCCAAAAATAAAACCACTATTTCCAAAAGTACAGTGAAGCAATTACTGCTGTATAGCAACCTAATACTGATTTGCTCCACTGGGTTCAGCTGTACCCTTCCGATGCAACTTCTCTGTGTATGGTTTTGTTGAGCAAGGCGAGAATGTGATAGCACCACCGCTCAGCAGCACAAACTTGCTAGGTGTGTGGCAATGTGTATGGCTTGTAGCTTATACTGACTGGATTAGTCATTTGACAGGGGTCTGAATCTGGCTGACCTCTTGTCACTGTATGTGTAAGGAGAGTCCTCCTTGCCACAGCCTGGGGAAGTGGTGGTGGTGGTCAGGGGGGACTTCTCAGCTGTACAGACAGAGAGAAAGGAGTTGCTATTTTCAAACCTTGCATCTATTAATGGAAACCTCTGTATGTCCTGGCTGCTGCCCACCCCCACCCCTTCCTGCCTGCTGCAATATTGAGGCCATCTCTAGTTGAATACAGTATAATAAAAGATGTGCTGAAGAGCTTGGACTTCAGACCTTGTTTGTTTAACCTACTAGGATTTGAAAAAAATGCAGCATTTGGCAAGAAAGTCACGAACTCTTTATTATGAAGATACTAACGTTGCGTGGGTTGAATAATGCTTTCTGTAGTTGCTTGTGGCATGGTTTTTTCAATCCATGCAAAGGAGCTTGTGTGGAGAGTTCCTGAACCTTGAACCTTGCCTGTTTTGTGTGCGCGTATGAGATTCACTCTTAGCAACCCTTTCCGTGCAGGAGAGGTGGGAAAGCGGAAGCCTAATCCACTTTGAAATGCTGTAAATCCAGAGCTTGTGTCAGTCCTGGTTCAGCAATGGAATAAAACTTGCTGTGACTCAGCATGCTGCTTCTGCTCATGCAGTTCTGTAGTAACTGCAAGACAACATGGCTTTACTTAGCTCCCTCAAACTAGAAGGGTATGAATGTCTTCAACAATTGTCAGGTTAGGACTTAAATAGTATGTGTTTTATTGGAGATCAGTTTGTTATTCAGTGAACTTGTCAATGAGTAGCCAGAACCCTGACTGTGGGAAGAGGCGCTTTTCATCTATTCCTGCACCCCAGTTTCTTGTCTTGTCTCTGGATGGGCTATTGCCCAGTGCAAGTAAGAGGCTGTGGAGATTAGACTTCTACTTTCTTCTGTCCGGTGGCAAGATTATTCATTCAGAAACTTTGAGGAGACCTTCACAGGGACATCTGAAGAAGGTTAATGACACCTGTGTGGGATGTTTTTACCTTGCTGATTAACACAGCATTGCTGCATACCAACCTTTGCATTGAATATGATCTTTTTATTTAAAAAAAAAAAAAAAAAAAGAAAAGGAAAAAGTACAAATGTCTTCAAGCGGACAGCAACAGCAGGAAGGTGAGGAAAACTGCTTTCTAACACTCCCACTGCTCCTTGCCCATGTGGCGAGGCAGAGTGCTACCACTGGCTTTGAACCAAACCTGCAGCACTGGATGACCTGTTCATTAACTCTGGCTTCATCTGCTCTTTGCACACTTACTCTGGCCGCAGACTGAGGCACGAGCGGGACAGAATCAATTGTTAACACGTGGCATTACTCAGAGGCAGTATTAATCATAGCCAGACACCAGCATACTGCTTTCTGGAGGAGTCAATGTGTGCACACTGCAGAAAGCATACGCTTGATTGTTACTTGCTGAATACGTGTACTGTGTCAGGTTATGCATTTCAAAAACGAGGGAACATTTTTTTGGGAACCAAAGGGGAAGTGATCCCTGCCACAGACAGTAAAAACACTGCAACCATGAAACGAGAGATGCTTGGAATGTGTGGCTTAAATAAGGCCACCTTGCAGAATCCTAGGCAAAGTAGTGAAATAATTCTGCAGCTTCAGTTATTTAAAGCAGAATTGCTGAATTACAAACAAACGAGTTAAATTGTAGCTTTTTTTCTGTTCTGTGCGCTTGCACATCATAGATGAAAATGAACGTGAGGGGGTTCACCAGCATTTTCAAATATTTTAGATGTCTTTGGTGACATAAGAAATTCCACAAGTCTGTGGGAACTACTGTATCTGAGTTCTGACTGCATGGCTTTGCTGGTACTGGGGAAAAAAACTCTGCAATTTTAAATATAATCCTGTGCTGCATGAGGGCAGTACATGGAAGCATCTGACAGTTCAGGCTTAATGTTTAATGCGAAGGAAATTATTTGACAAAAACTGTAAGCTGTTGGTGCTGCTGAATGGGTGGGTTTCTTTTTGGAAAGTTCATCTCTTAGGGATGTTGTAACTTTAATGTCTTTAATGTCTTCGTATAATGGGGGCTTTGTTACTTTGATAACAGGATTTTATCTAGGTGGTTTCTCATTTTCCTGCTTCAGGAGTATGTAGAAGAAAACGTGTGATTTACTTCAGAGGGAATGATAGAAGCTGAAAAGCTTAAAAATTGATATTGAAAATACATAAATTGAATTTTAAAAAGCTAAAGAAACATGAAAGAATATCATGCCACATAAGTTGTTCCAAATGGATAGTCTAAGCAAGCACATATCTCAGAGTCTGAAGCATTTCTCCTTAGTTTGTCTTTTGCTCCATGGAACAGTGTTGGAAAGCAGAACTTAACATTTTGCTTCAGGAATGGAAATGCTTACTCAGTATGTAATCTGGGCTCATGTCTTTCTGGGAGGACATAGTAACCTTTATTCCCCAGAATTTACAGCATACAATTACTTAATATTGTCTTTCTTAGGTTCCTTGCAGGAGCAGTGTTCACCTTCCATGCATGTGGCAGTCAAGCTTTTAAAGATTTTCTAAATAAGAGGAATGAGTCTGTGATAGCCTATTAGCTTACATACTTCCATAACTGATAACTTCATGATAATGAAGTTATAAATGATAACTTCATTAAGCTAGGCCCTGCTTAAAGACTTTCATGGCAAATTAGAATAAATTTGCATTTTGTCACCATGTCTGAATTGTCAGTGTGCTCAGGTGCAAAATCTCTACTTGAGCTGGTCTTATGTAGCTTCCTTTCTGTGACCACCTGGCTTTAAAACAGAAGCAGGAGCAGTGCCTACTGCAGAGGACTGTGGCACCTGCCATGGGGAAAGGAGGTCTGCAGAGTAAGGAGAAGAATTAATGAATTCTTTTTCTTGAAATACTTCTAAAGGAATGGTAATATGATAGAAACGTGTGGGTTTTGAGTAACTTTAGGGAGTGTTAAATACTTATGTAATCTACTTATTTAAATGAGCAGTAGCGTATACCATTTATCATTCTTACATCATAGAGATTACTCCTGCATTTTTAACTGGATGTTATGTCGCCATGTACCTGTAAAAAAGCCATTGTGTCTAGTGTGACCAGTTTAAGGCCTCAGTTTTCAACCTACTTCCAAGTTAGTCTTATGGTTTCTTCTAGTTTCTAACTCATTGGTATATGAAATGAATGAAACCATGGAGAACAATCTGCTTGCAGACTGTCAGGTCAGGAATTTGTGCTGAAGAATGTATTATGAAATTCATTTGGCAGAGTTAAGTGGGTCAGTTTGGGTCCAGACAGAGTCCTTATCTCTGGGAAGCTTTTGCCAACAACAGCTTCATGTGGAAACTAGAGGGAGTTTGAGCCACAACAGTATGTGGGAACCCAATGACCTAATAACAGATGCTGGATCCCAAACGGTCTCCATCATCCTCTCCTCCTGATGCTCCTTTCCTTTTGTAGTCAAGCAGCTGGCACAGTCTCTCCTGTATCAACAAAACCATTTTGTCTTGGCCTGGAGAATGGGAGGGTAAATGTAGTTGAACACCTCTTGTAGCAATGTCCATGCGACCGAAATAGCGCATTCCCTTAGAGGGAGAGATGATGCAGTTAATCATAAGTTTTTGCTTCAATTTTTATTTTTTTTAAACTTACGTCTGAAACTATGTTAAACTAAAATGTTAAATGCGTGCTCTCCAAGAGCGAGAATGACCCCGCTGGAAGTGTTGCAGTTGGCAGAAATGAGTGTGTCCCTCAGGATCAGGTTGCTGTAACACAGTCGGTCTTGGCTGTAGCTGGCCTGGGCACTTCCCTGCCTGCACCTGGCCCGGGATGAAGAACAGGGCTGCAGGAACTCTGCTGAGCTGCCCTGCTATTCTGGGGACAGCAACGTGTTTGTGTTGCTTACACTTGGGACGAAAAGGGGATGATGAATCTTTGCACAATGTAACTTGAGTGGTGCTCTAGCTCTCCCACAGTTCGGTGGGAAAGAACATCTTGTGTGCCCGAGGACACAAGGAATTACAGACGGGAATGGGAGGGCGACTGGTATTTCAGTGACCTGGGCTGGCAGCCTTCTTTTGCAGAGAGATCATAGGCAGTGAAAGCAGGGTTGAGGCTGCTTTTTGAACTTGTGCTCCTGAATGTGCCAATCAAGCTTTGGTCTTGAAATCTCTTACTTTAATTGCTCATGTTGGTATTGGAGGATGAGTGAAACAGTACCCAAATAAGAGCCCGGGAGCCTTTAACATAGTATTTTAGGTATGTCTGTTTGCCTGGCAGTATTTCTTTACTTTACCAAATGCCAATGACTAGAGCTACAGAACAGTCTTTAATGTGTTCATACCCACATGAAAGTTGAGGACTGCCTGGTCTTCAAAAAGTAATGAAAAGACATTTGTCACTGAAAATGTTTTGTTTGGCTATAGCTGTGGGTAGTACCAAGCATCTTACTTGAAGCAGAGATGAAAAAATAGAGGGTAACTATGTCACTATGTATGGCTTATACATGGAGGTGCTTGTGCTTCTACTTGTATGTGCTCCTATTATTCTTTTAATACTAGTATTTAGCCTTTAATAGTAAGCAAACAAAACAAAGCAACTTTCCCATAGTTTGCTTGGGAGTTAAAGCACTCAGTACTGGTGAGATTATTCTGATTTCATTCCTAGAGGACTGAGCTGAAAGCAATACCTTGCAGTGCTTATGTTCTAGTGAAGGTTTCTATAACTTGGTAGACACAACAGAAAAATTTTTCAAGTAAAAGAAAAACACTTACTTTCTTTCTCATAAGAAGAAAGCCAAGTGTGAGCAACTGCGATGAAATAAAAAGTTATTGTTTATCCTGCTTTATAGTAAAATGATGTTAATAAACAATTATTTCTGCAATGTACAGCCAAGTTGAGGCTGGAGGATTAAAAACCCGAAAAACATTACTTGTCCAGTGGGAAATGTCTGCACAGAATAGATTGATTTTACTTTTGATGTTGATTGAGAGTTGGGCTATTACTAGTAACAGAGAGGATTTTTTTTCCCCATTGCATAAGAGGCAGCTCTTGATCATCATGCCTTTTGACAGCAGCATGCAGCTATCTTAAAGAGGTCAGACTAGGACATATTCTACCTTTTCTTCACTAGTCTGGTAGGTTTTTTTTCTCTCAAATTCAGCTGTCCAATGACCCTGTACCAGCTCACCATAGGGCTATTCAAACACCAGGGCTGGCACAGGGGAGTGAGCAGGAATACACAGTTGGTGTAAAAGGAGTAGGCCATTCCTGTGAACAGCAGCCCAGATGCGCCTCCACCTTGGAGAAAGTGCAGACCTGTATCATTTTCTCACACTAGAAGGGGAAAAATTAATTCTCAAACGTTGCTTCTTTTCCCCTTGTTTTCTGCCCAATAAAAATAAAGAATGGATAATATAGCAGATATAGCAGATAGACTAGGGATCATAAATAAGTATTTTTTAAGCAAGAAAATGAGGAGATCCCTTTAAAGGTAAAATAAACTTTGAAGTTGCTTCCCCCCCCTTTTTTTTTTTAAAGAACCCCAGCTCATGAGTGGCTCATGAATTCTGCTACATCTCTGCAGTGCTTTTATGATATTTTCTGTTTAGATGTGAGCCTGTTGTGTTTAAAATTGCATGGGGTAGGCATCATTCATATTAAAATCAAGCTTCATATGAAGGAAACTGCATGTTGATTCCTGGTTTGCAGGCAGTGTCTTGCTGGTTGATGCCTAGAGATCTGTGTTTATTCATGGCTACAGTGCTCATAGGTATAAAACAAGCTGTTGCACTTGAATGCAACATTTGCATAAACACAAGAGTGTATATGACAGGTTATTTCTCAGCACATCTTGTGGCTCTTGGCCATTGTTTTGTGCTCAGAACTGCAATTTTTAAACTGTTCCTTGGACCTTTACACTTCCTTGAATTCCAGAGTTTGTGCTAGCTGAAATATGATTAATAGCTTTTATACAAAGTTATTTGAATAATGCCTTTATACAAACTAGCTTTTATACAAAGAAACCTCTTTCCTGTAACATGCAGAAGTGGGAGAACTATTTTGTGAATCCTTTACAGAAGAAATAAAGATCTTGGAAGATCTCTGAAGGGGGTCTTTTTCCTCCCCTGTTGCTGCCTCTGAGCAGGGCAGAGATGCCTTGGTCTGCTCTACTGGATTGTTGAGCAGGACTGGAACAGGGAGATGGCAGATCATCCATCTCTCCAAATGTTTGTTTTTTGTTGCTTTAAAGCATTATGCAAGAATCCAGGGCAAATGTCTCAGCTCTTTCGTTTTCTTGGAGGATCTTGTTTGAGTAACTGCTCGTCTCAAAGACATTGGGGTGCAAACTGTGTCTTGTAGAAGCAACCAGTACTGTGGTTACTGGAGTCCCCTCTCCTCCCAGACAGGCAGTGATGATGACTTACAGATGGAGCTGGGGGATGGATAGTTACTTGGTGCTCTGTGTGTCCACTCTGCTTCTTAATGGAAGACTTCAGTATTGGGAGCAGGGGCATTGTTTCCTGTAAGCATGTCCTTGGGATATCCATAGAAATGGAATATTTATATCCTACAAATGTACCTGGATTCTCAGCCTTTATTTCTAACCCCAGGTCTCCTGCAGATTTTTGCCCCATTTTTTATCAGATTAGAGGCTGGGTTTTTTTTCTGAAGACTTTTAAACATTGGTGCCTCCTGTGCTTTTCCTTCTTCCTTCCACCCCTACCTCATTAACAAACCCACTGAGACACAGCACCCTCTATATCCCCTCCCTCCACCCTAGAAATCCCAAAACCATATATACGTGGTATATGTATACATATATATATATATACACACATATATGCACAGACCTGAGGTGGCTTACATGTTACTGTTTCAAAGCTGCTTCAGAGCTGGGAAGAATACTTGTGGATTTCTACAGCACTGATTACTGTTTGTGGCTCTTGGGACTTTCTGGGTCAGCAGTCTTGGTTCAAAGTATGAGGTTTTTCTAACTGTAGTCAGTAACGGGTCCAAATACTAATTACAGCTGCAGTAGGATCTCATGCCTGTTAAACAGTAATGCCATAAGGCTTTTCCTTAATGCTCAGATATCATGAAACCAAAGCTAGATATGACTAATGGTAAATGCTAAGCTAATTAAAGTAAATGCCATTTACTTGCTCTTTACCAAAGACATGTATTGACTGCCACGCTCTCTCAAAGCAGGGCTTATTTCATAAGAAAAGTGACTTTTGGCACCTTTGTTTCTTCTCCAGACTCGTACTCGGGCAGATTGAGTAGTGTTCTCATTTCCTTGTGTCACAGGGGAGTTTTCTCTAGGAAAATCATATTCTGTCTTTCTTTTGCTATTAAGCTCATAATGCTCTAAGTAGATTAGGATTGAGCAGACAAAAACAAGAGGTGAAAAGAGGTATATCTCCAAAGGGAAAGTATGCTTCTGCTCCCTAGGACAGAACAGGACACCTGTAGGAAATGTGATTACTGGAGCCTTTTCATGTCAGGAAACATAAAATTCTTTTGAAGAAAATACATTTACAAAAGTGATAGAACAAATCAGTTGGTACAAGTAAAACTTTGGAGGGACACCCCTCCCTCCCCCCAACTTTCTCCCTTTTGACTTTCTTTCTTGACGGAGGACTGAAAGTGCAAAAGGATTTCCCATACCTTAAAAGGCAAAACATTTTGCAGTACAGATTTTTTTGTGTAATAGGATTTTGGAAAAAAGCCGAGAAAGTATTAAATGAAAAATGGCTGAGGAGTTTCAATAATTGAAACTAAGTATCTGAAATATGACCTCAGTTAGTGGGGTGAGTAGGTTTTGGTAGATTTAAAATAATTTTGTGCCCCAAGGGTGGGGATGTGAGATATTAGCTGTTAGGAATTTTTCCTTTCTTGTGAAGCAGCATGGTTACACCTCCAAAAGTCCATCTAGGGTATGAGACTTGTTGTACTTCAAAATTAGGTAGGCAGGCATGCATATGTGTATTATTAATACTGCTTTGGTGGAAGAGCAAATACTTGAAAGCTATGCTAGAAACGCTAAGAGTAGCAAATAATTCTCCAGTTGCAGAGACCCTTCCATTCATGTCTGTGGCTTCTTGTGAGAAGCCACAAAGTGGCTGTGAGTTTCTCTTCATTCCTGTGTGTATTTTTAGAAATGAAGTACTAGACCATACATTAAGAAGAAACTTGTGTTCAGGATGTGTGTGGTGTAGAGAACATACTTTCATTATAGAGTAAGCATTTGCTAGTGGGGGAAGGGGGGGGGGGGAAGAAGTTCGAGATTACTTAATCCCATTACAAGAAAGTTTCTATGAAATCTATTTGCGCACTCTTAAAAAAAGAATGAACAAAACAAACGTGGGAAACGGGAGGATGGTGGAGTGAGTATCAGTAGATCATAGCGGCATGATACTGTGGAACGATGGGACAGCAGCTCGGGAGGAGGACAGCAGGGAAGCTGTGGCACCAGCACAGCTCTGGGTGCTCCCGTGCTCTTCACAGGCTCACAAGTGTGTTTCTCGGCAACAAGTGAAACACTGGAAAGGGGCGTGAGAGTGGTATTAATTAACCAGAAGACATTTCCTAAAGTTCCTTCTGCTTCCGCAGATCACTGCAATTTTTACCTGTAAAGCATATTCCTTTCTAGCGAAGAGACGTGCGTGGGGAGACGGGCAGGGATTTGCTTCTGTTTCCCTTCCTTAAGCCTGTGCAGTAATGACTCCAAAGAAGAGAAGAGAACCTGAGGCAGGCATGCTGTGTGTTTTTGGGGAGAGGTTTTGAAGCCATTGCCCTCTGTTAGTCAACAGGGACAAAACAGTAGTAAGTATTAATGCAACATAGCACCACGGCTTTATATAGTACACAAGATGCTATATAAGGACTAGTACTCTATAAAGGACTCTTAGGCATACTCCAGGTTTCAACATTGATTTATATTTGATAGAACTACAAGGCAGAAGCTCCTTCTTGTCTTTGGCTGCTTAATTTTCCTGCACGGTCCCGCTGCCCTCTAAGCCCAAACGTGGCTGTTGCTGTTCCAAGAGTGAGTCATGGTGGTAGCAAGAATCTTTGCGGGGGAGCGTGACTGCCTGACCCTATTAAAAGCAGTGTCAGTTTGAAGTTACCTGCTTTTAAAAATAAGATGGATTTTGCCACGGCAGCAGCTGGTTAAGAAGCAATTGATCCCAACTGAAAAAAAAAAACAAAAACAAAAACACCAAACCAGAAAAAAAAGGTAACAAGAATAGATGCTGCTTCTGAAACTAAACACAGCAGCGATAAGTCACATTGACACTTCTGTGTTGTGACTTCTCACCCTTCACATACCTCACTTGGAATAATGTAGATCCATCTGCTGGTAGATGGTGCAAGAAGGGCTTTGGGCATGCCCTGTATTGCTACTGGAGTTGGTGGTGTGAAGAAGCACCTAGAATTGATGGAGCCTGTAGCCAACTGCATGTGTTCTGCAGGTGATAAAGCAGCTCTAGATATTCTCTGACAGGAGATTACTCTTAGTACAGAAAATAAGTCTTCGCATAGGTGTTGAATTTAAGTTTCTTGTCTGATACCTTGTCAAGCAGAAAGAAAATCTGAATTCATACTGCATAAGGGAGAGTCAAAAAACCTATTTTATTGGTCATTTGGTGGTGTGGGCTGATGCCTTTCCAAGTTTGCTTTCTGTGTGGCTTTCATTTTCTTCATCTCTTCAGAAGTAAACCTTCTTTCCCACCTATTTGCAGTTGCATAACCCTCTTTCTTTCTAATATGGCTATACATCTTTGCCAACTACCAGAAATGCTTACATGGAAAAAACTTTATTACAGCAAGGTATTTTTAGCTGTTTTAAACAGAATTTAATGGGAACAGGGAAAGAGGAAAGAACAGCCAGTATCGAATAATTAGCCAGCTCTTTTTAGGCTACCAGCTTGTGCTCCTTGGACCCATCTCCATTCCATTTGACGCTTGGTTAGTGCTCTCGTCTACTGTTGGTGAATCCAGAAGTAGTATTAATGTTAGGACCATCAAAAGAACTGTGTGATAGCTGATTTTTGAAGGGCTAAACGACATTTTCCCTAGTGTTGAAATAAAGCTCCCCTGAAATATGTGGTGCCCACCACTTGAGGGGGGAGGTAGGGGCAATTATTTTCCAGTTCAGGCTTAGCTGTAGCTTCTTCAGAGTCTAATTTCACCCTGACCTTGCTATTGAAGAAAACCGGTTATGGATAGGGTTGATCTTTTTGATGCTCCATTCATAGCTGAAAATGTCAGCATGCCAAAATTATGATGTAACTTACTCAGAAACCAACCAAACATTCCCCAAATGTTTAACTTTGGAAAGTAGCACCTTAGCATTTACAGTGCCTGCTCTGTGCCTGTGTTTACATTGTAAATGCAGTGCTTCTAAGAGGTAACCATGGCTTTTGAAGTTGTCAGTGGAGGGATTTAGCAGAAGCTCACTGTGCTGACGCGGTGCCTGGAGCCTGGTTTTTAGTGAGCTTCTGCAATTCCACAAGACCGTCAATTAAGGTTTTGTACTCCACCTGAAGTTCTTAGATGGTACCAGAAAGATATACTTGAAGTGTTACATATAACTTGCAACTGTATTGTTCTCCTCTGTAAATCTGGTAACTATGGTGCCTTTTTTTGGTGACAGAGTGGATTTGGGAGGCTCTTCCTATAGCTCAAGTAAGATGTCTCTGTCCTAAACAGACCAGAGAAGGAGACAAAAGCAGGGTCCTGGATTAGATGGGAAAGTAACAGAGTTAAATACTGTGAATTTGAGGTAACACATCAAAAGCACAGATACACACAGCATAGCGTTGGGGGAAGAGAAAAAGCTGCACATACCCACCCACTTGCTTACTGGAGTGGTAATGTGGTTAATATGCAGCTGTAAAGGACCAGGAACAGCTGGAGCTCAGTGACACCAGTGACAAGAGAGGAATGTGATGCTCGGTGTTACCAATCATCATATCAAGGTAGTTCCGACACTTAGCTGCAGCCCGAATATTAAGCTAAAAGGTGACAATAGTACAGGTGACTGGAGTTGAGAACAGTTAAAAATTTGTCAGCTCTAGGTATAGTGTACATAAACTGGCTTGACTTCCACTGGATTCTTTCTAAGCCTTAAGTGGCTTTGGTATTACCAGTGCCTTAATTCTGAAAACAGCCATTTGTCACATTGGTACAAATATAGCAAGTATCTGTGTGATGGTGTTAAGCAGTTTGAGTATCCAGCTCCACCGTACCATACTTGTGAGAGTGCAGCATGGGAACAAGTCCTGTGAGGAGCGGCTGAGAGAGCTGGGGTTGTGCAGCCCTGAGAAAAAGAGGATGAGGGGAGACCTTGTTGCTCTCTACAACCATCTGAAAGGAGGCTGTAGCAAGGTGGAGGTCGGCCTCTTCTCCCAAGTCAGGGGTGATAGGACAAGGGGAAACGGCCTCAAGTTGCACCAGGGGACATTCAGATTGCATTCGGAAAAATGCCTACACAAAAAGGGTTATCAAGCATTGGAACGGGCTGCCCAGGGAAGTGGTGGAAGCACCATCCCTGGGGGTATTTAAACAATGGGTAGATGTGGTGCTTAAAGAATCGTAGAATTGCCTGGGCTGGATGGGACCTTTCAGAGCATCAAGTCCAACCATCAGCCGAACACTGACAAAACCACCACTAAACTGTGTTGCTGATTCTATGATTTGTGGATGTTATCATGTCTCTGAACACGAATTTCAATTCAACTCTTTGAACAGACCCAACACAACTTTACATAATTACTGCTCCTGTTTTTACGGCATTTTATAACAATTTCTCTTTTCCTTTTAGCTTTACCTTCAGGCCAGAATGAAAGGAGACTGGGCAAGACTTGTACGTCCTACTCTACAATTTGGGCTTATTGCTACGTCTATCTATGTTGGTCTCTCACGTGTCTCTGATTACAAGCATCACTGGAGCGATGTTTTAACAGGACTCATTCAGGGAGCGTTGGTAGCTGTGCTCATTGTAAGTAGTTCCTGAGGGGTGTGTGTGTGTAAACACTGCTTTTGTAAACAGCACCTTGGAACTGCAGGCTGCGTTCAGAGAAAAGCAGACCTGTCTTCATAACATTTTGAACATTGCTGGAGAGGGGAAACAACCCCTTGAACTGGGTGTAGCAACAGCACTTCAGGGAGTGCAGCAGACTCTGGGCCAATGATGAGATAAGCGGCTGGTTTAGCTGTTAGACAACATGAAATTGTCCCTGCCCAAGAGCTTTTCAAGTAACTGAGATGGAAACGGTCAACTGCAAAGCTGTGTGGGCCTCTACCTAGCCAGACTTTTTGCTTCTAGCCAAATTCTAAATCTCAAGTGCAATAGCAGAGGAGAACTGTGTATGAGGTAAGCAGGGGGGGTAAAAAAAAAAAAGGCCTTTATGGGTAAGGGCAGCCTGAAAGTGTCTGCCTCTGCCAGCTGATGCAGCCTGAACCCTGTGCTGCTGACGGTGTGCATGTTGAGTGCTAAGAGGGTGGGTGTTCACAACAACAGGCGTGTGAAGCGTAGCTGTGCTGGGGACTGAAAAGCCATCCCAAGGAAGAGAGAACCAGCTGCACATCTGGCTGCCTTAGTGGCAGCAGTTGCACTGGCTGTCACCTCAGTGCCGTGGCTGATTAACCCACGGGAAGGGACAGATCAGAGAGACTTCTGGTTCAGAGACATAAACTAATTGAGGTGATTTTGGAGAATTCAGTTCCAAGAACTGAGGCTCAGCTGGAAGAACTGCCTCCAAGATAAATGCTTTCTCAGTGCCGCAGTCAGAAGGGTACGGGGTCACTGGAAGACAAAGCTTTGTTTACTCATTGCAATCAATCATCAAAGCAGATCTCAGAGCAGCTCTGGGAGCTCCACGTACTGCACTGGCTGCTATGAAATGTCTGCATGTTGACTAAAACATAATCCTACTGCTCATTTTTGTACAGTCTAATTTTCTAAGAAAAGGGGTGCAGGAATGAGAAATGTCAGGGATTAAAAAGATGAGGCCACTTCCTATTAGGAAAATAAGTTTAGTGAAGGATGTTGGGTGAGTGAGAGGAGATCTTAGAGGTACTTGGTAATATAAGAATGAGCAGAAGGCAGTATAACAGTGGACAGAGCTGAAAGGTGAAGAATTTATTTTTAAGATTAAAACTTCTCAAACAAAACCCTTATCTGAAAGAACTGAAGACTTCACCTCCAGAAACAGAAGGGTGAGGTAAGAGCATTCTGGGGCAGCAACCGCAAATAGAGCACTAAATTGAGTTGAGCAAATTTGGCTGCAAGAGGAAGCACCTCATCATCAGCAACTCATCAGCCGGCCCTATGTGGAGGAAAGCTGCTCCCACTGCCCTCAAGCAGCTCTCAGGTTTGCAGTGGGAGGGGAAGAGGTGATACAGGGAAAAGGGGGATCGTGAGGGAAGGCTTCTCACTTATTGCACTTCGTGCAGTGCTGTAGTAGCACATCTGCCAAGACTTGGTGAAGTGGGCATGGGGAAGAGAGCAAGCTGCAGACCGTCTCGTAGTCAGAAGCTGTGAAAGAAGCGCAGTGATACGTTCAAAGGAATGCAGGAAAGTATAATGTAGGTAGTTGGCCTTACAGCTGCTGGAACTGTGGGTGGGACGTGTATCGAAGAGGGAGAAGTCCAACCTGGGTTTAACCAGCTTTAAAGAAATGCTAGTGAGAGTGGTACTCTAGGGAATAACAGTTTATACCTAACACATCCTCTCTCAGCTGAAGCACAAGATCTCCTGTCCTGTTCTAAATAAATGACAGAATAAACTTAACCATAGGTGTGATCGGGGCCCTCAGCAAGCGTACCCTGCTGCTTCACTCAGAGCTGCTCAAACCATGGCTACTGCAGTACCCGGGAAGGCAGACAAGCCTTGAACTTGGCTTAAGCCATCAGTGACTTAAGTGGTTAAGGGGAGTAACAGCTGGAGAAAAAGCTATTGAAAGAACAGATGCCAGAATTTTATATGAGATTTCCTAGCAATTTTCTACTATTTTGATCCATTTAAACTTTTTGATAGTTTTGATTGTGATATTTACCTTCTGCAAAAGCATTTACCTATTATTTCAAACACAAGTGCAGACACTTAACACTAATTTCTTCACCTAGGTTGTGTACGTGTCTGACTTCTTCAAAGTGAGGGGATGCACATTTCAACCAAAAGAAGATTCCCATACAACCCTACATGAGACACCAACAAACGGAAATCACTTTGGCAGCAATCACCAGCCATGAAGAATGACCCATCTTGCTCTCCGAAAGGAAAACAATTTCACAAGTCTAACTATGTAATATAAGTAAATGCCTTTATGGGACTGCTGCTGCTCTTGGATGCTCACTTTACCTGTATATAGTAACAGCTACCACAGTTACTGTATCTAAACTTTTACATTTCTGTTTGTTCAAGCTCTTGCTTAAAAGAAAAAAAGCTATTCAAAATGTAAATTTTTATTGAAAACACAGTAACAGATATATTACATACACTGCTGTTTGTACATGCCTTGTGAAAACAACTGTGGTTTAAATACACACCATTAAAGAAATAATGACTTGAGATGTAAGATGTGAAGCTGATTAACTTTGATTCACAGTTACTGTGAATCTAGTAACTGATTTTAGACTGTATCTTCTATTACAGGTAAAGGCTTGCAGCAAACACAATATCTCTCTTGATTTTTGTGATCCCTATTAAAAAGGAAAACCATATTAATATCCAGCAGTCATAACTGACATAATCACTATCTTATGTATTACTTTAAGTACAGTTACAGGCGCATAAAACTTTGCAGGAGGTACTGTTACAAGTATTAAATGGAAGTCATTGTGCATCCACTTGCAGTCAGAAAATGAATTCAAACTTACTTTGTTATGTGGATGTTATCCGGAAATACTGTTTAGCATGATGCTGTTTAGCATGAAGTCAATACCAGAAGCTTATGTTACTAAATCATCCACCTACACACCCACCCACCTTCACCCCCTGCTTTCATATGCTTTCTAGAATTACTACTTCTTATACTGTGGAAGTGAAATACATACCCTCTGCAAACTTATTTTCCAATTCTGTGTTTCCAATGGCTTTTGCAGCCTGGCACATCTGCCGAAGCAATTCTTCCAGCCTTCTCATGCAACGGATAATGCTACCTGTATAAAAAGAAAGAGTGAGGCAAAACTTGGTCTCCCCTGCTACATCACACCACTGAATAATTCAGTTGCTTGAGCCCACTTTGGAGCAAAGCAATAAGTTCCTTCTCCACCACTGTTCAATTCTCTAGAAGCCAAGAGAAAGAGCAGCCATATGTTTTAAGCTTGGTTTCTGTTTATTTTACTGTAACAGTAAAGGTTTCTATCGGGCATTTTCTTGAATCTTATCTCCAAATGCTTGTCCTTTTATTGTTTTCTTCAGCTAGCTTCCAAGACTCTTTCTTAACTAGTATCTAGTCAGAGGACTTTCTGGGCTGTTTAGTAATTACTAGTAGATTTTTTCATTTAAGTACAACCATACGGGTTTGGGGTGTTCACAAGTTGAGTTGGGGGTGTTTATTTTTTTGATAGCTCTTTGAGACAGCATTTCCCCTCACTACTCCCATGCCTCTATTGCAGGTAATGCACACAAGTTCATTTTTGACATCACTCCCACACTGCAAACTAATGCCCACTGTAGTTTTTTACTCATTTATCTCCTCTTTTAACTTACTTCTCCATTAAGCCCAAGCCACTAACAAGTTTCACAAAAAATGACCCTCACTCTTAGGCTCTTCTAATGGTGTGCAAACTGGGTGCTGTTTGGGCATTCCCTCCAGCATCATCTCACACCTGCCGTCAAAACTATTGTATACAAAATAGGGTAAATATGGGATGAAGAGATTGATAGCAGCCCTGTGTAGAAGGACTTGGGGATACTGTGGAGGAAAACTTGGACATGAGCTAGCAATGTGCTCTGGCAGTGGAGAAAGCCACCTGCATCCTGGGCTGCATCAAGAGAAGCATGGCCAGCAGGTCAAGGGAGGTAATTGCACCTCTCCTCCGCTCTGGTGAGACCCCACTTGGAGTAGTGCATTCAGTTTTGGAGCCCTCAACACAGAAACAGCATGGACCTGTTGGAGCAGGTCGAGAGAAGGGCCACAAAAATGATCAGAGGCTAGAACACCTCTCCTGTGAGGACAGCCTGGAGAAGAGAAGGCTCTGGGGAAATCTCATAAGCTGCCTTGAAGTACCTAAAGGGGGCCTACAGGAAAGATGGGGAGAAACTTACTAGCAGAGCCTGTTGTAACACAAGGCCTGTTGTAACACAAGGTTTTTAATTAAAAGAGGGCAGACTCGGAGTAGATACAAGGAAGAAATTTTTTTTACAGTGAGGGTGTTGAGACACAGGAACAGGTCACCCACAGGGGTGGTAGATGCCCCATCCCTGAAAACATTCAAGGTCAGGTTGCATGGGGCTCCGAGCAACCTGATCCACTTGGAGATGTCCCTGCTCATTGCAGGGGGGCTGGATTTGATAAGCTTTCTATGGTCCAGTGAAATATACTTGATCTAGAGCTAGTATTATCTGGAGAGAAACTGTCCTGGTGAAAAGAACGTTTTTCAAAGCTGTTGGGAAAGACAGAAGTTAAGAAAGGTAAAATAACACTTCTAAACCACATTCACATGGTGCCGGTAGGCCATGTCAGTTCCTACAGTGTGAGTCTGTATGAGGGCAGCCGTCTGTGGAACCTGTTGCAATGACATGAGGTGAAATAAAGCCCACATTGCCTACTGGACACAGAGCACAAAGCCAAGGCAAGAGAACCGCAGGCGGCTTCCCCGAGCCAGGCCAGGCTGTGGGCCCTTGTGGCAGCTCCAGGTCAGCGCTCAAAGATCTGCTTGTCTCCATTTACAAGTCCATCCCTGACAACCGTTCAGGGAGTACTCATTTACAGGCAGCATAGCTAGGGTTGCTGCAGACATATGTTTCTGTGCATGAAAAAAAATTTGCATTTCTGGAATAAGTTCTATTTCTTCCCAACACACACATTTCAGCTTAATGACAATTCATTTTCATTAGCCAATCATCACTGCTCAAAACTGTGGCGAGCAGGCATGGTCTTGGAGAGCTCAGACTTAAGCTGCAGAGGCAGCTGTTTCCTTACCACAACTATGAGCATTCACACTCTCAGAACTGCACCCAAAAGGGGTGTCACACGCTTGACTACCAACACTACCAAAACAGCAGAACACCCTTTAGGCTGTGGGAGTGGAAGCAAGAACCTCAGCTCAGGGTATCTGTCTAGAAAAAATTCTGCTACTGCCCACTAGCCCAGATGGCAGCACAGAACTGAACATCAGGCTCTCAGACATTCAGAAGCACCTTTAATGAGTCAGGGGAGGTGGGGATGACGAAAAACTAGCCTTAAAAAGTGGTGGCTTCCAGTGCACTCTCTAATCGAAATTAAAAAGGAAAGCACCAATACCTAACATGAAAATTTGTACTAGGGATAAAAATAAGGGTGTTGTGGGGTTTGGTTTGTGTTTTGTTGGGGTTTTTTTGTTTGTTCTTCATTCTGATTTTTCATTTATTTGACATGACTATAGTAACTTGGCTAACCAGAGCCAACTCCCCTGGGATTTAGCCACACCACACTGCATTTCAAGTGTAACTGACAGTTGACATCTGAGGTGCTTTCCTTCCTTTAGAACAATGCACAGAAAACCATTATTAACTATTAAAAGTTAAAGAAAGATTCATGCATCAACCCCTGCCAGAAAAGCTGAACTTCTCAAAATAGGCCTGTGAGATCTAATTTTGAGGGAGCTAGCACTGTTGACTAGGACAAACCCGACCAAGTAGCCTTAGCCTCAAATACAGTGCACGGAAAACACTACTCCCCTCTGTATCCCGAACAGTCAAATGCCAACACAAAAACCTAAGCCAGCTACTGCTGATCCTTTCATGCTCCCCTTCCTGAGGCTGCCCCTACAGCAGATGTGAGGCTCAGACATCCACAGCAAGAGAAGGAATCTGCTGAATGCAGAATCACAGGCTGCCAGGATTCCTGCCACTGGCAGACAACCTGCTTTAGAAAGTTCCACAGAAGTGCACAAATTCCTTCATTTTCAGGCCTCCCATTTGCCACTGTGTACGCACAAAGAGGAGAACACCATCTGAGAAGCAAGACAATGGTGACAGAAACAACTTCAAAAAGGATTTTCAAATATCAGCCATTACACAAAGACTTGTAAGACTGGTGTACCCATCCTACTGTTCTTCACAACTTCCAAATCAGCTAGTAAAAGACGAAATTGGGCTTCTCATTCTGGTCTGTCTTTCAGGTGGGCGGTTTGTCTTTTTACAAAGTATCTGGGCTTTAAGTCATCCTGCTTTTAAAACAATAAAAACTAAGTATCCTTCCTCCGGGGACAGTTTCTAGTACTGCCATTTTAGGAACCAAATTAACCCACGTGACAGATGACGTCAAGGCGTTTCAAATACCTGTGTTGCACAGCTGTGATGAACCATCTGAAACAAGAGACGTGATTACCACCTCTCACTTGTGTCATTATTAAGAGAGCAGGAGGAACCTTCAATTTACCAAGTAAATAAAACACTTAACTGTAATGAGGACAAATGCAAGAGCTGTACTTCCTAATGGCAAGCATTTGGAACACATTTTTCCCTTAGGATTTCTGAGTTTTATAGGAAGTTCTTAAAATGTAGATACATCCTTCTTAAAAATCCTTCTAGAGAGTCTACAATATCGACAGTGTAACTATAAATTAATATATACAGTAAACAAATTTCTTCCCCACTTAGTTTCAGCTGTGCAGATACTTCAACGCACCTGAGTTAATAAATTTTGTGATCTATCATAAGGTTATTCAGAATTACCATCTCAAAACTCCTAAAGGAGGACTGATTAACTTACCTTCAAAGACATCAGTCATTTTGCAGATGTGAGCAAAGTTAGCGCCATTTGCCCATGTATACACAACATCCATTAGGTTGGGTCTGAAAGAATTTAAGTAATTTTCTTCATCAATTTCCAGTTTTGCTTCTGCTGACACCTTGGCGATTCTTTTTGCACACTCCTTCAAAAGAAAATATTTTAATTGTATAATATGCTTAAACAGATTAATTGTTTAACCAACGGAGAGGCTTGCATATTATTAGGTACTGCATACAGGATGAGGTTTCCTTTTCAATGTGAAGTTATTCAGAATCAGAAAGGAAACCACAGTTTAAGTCTGCCTGCACTAACAACTTATAAAAGTTTTTAAAGGCATGTTCTAAATTAGCATAAAGATTTCTTGCAAACAATATAACTCATTATTACACACTGCATTGAGAGCCAAATGCACTGATGATCCAAAATCAAGTCTTCACCTTGCACTTCACTCATATACTTTAATCTTGTTAACATTAACCCTGAGCTCAGACAGATCTCTAAGGGACAGATTACCTGCATTTGCCGAAGTGGTCCTTCCAACTGCTCTGTCAATTTTGGCATTTCGCTGGACTGAAAAAGACAACATTAAATAGTCTCATGCACTCCCACACATTTGCTTTACACTGGATCAAATGCAAAAATAGAAGTTCAGTGTGTGCCAGTGCCATCCCAAATTATATCAATGAACTTAACAAACCTGTTACAAACCTGTTAGGAACCACTAAAATTTACTGAATTCCTTAATTACTTGTTCCTCAAACTAAATTAGAAATGAAATCTTTCTGTACAGTATGCCAATAGTATGAAAAAAAAGCACCTGCTTTCTGAATACTTCCAGAATTCCCTCTATTTAGCTGTTCCTTAGTTTTGAACTGCCAAAACGCTGATCACTTACTACTTTAACTGCTACAAGCTTTTCTTTAAGAATTTAAAAAGCAAATGCTTTTAATAACTTAAACATCAGTGTTTATGTATGAAAATATGGCTATTCAAATACAGCAACATTACAGCAACAGGGCTGCCTGTAGTAGATCTGAATACTACTCTTGAGTGACCCACAATATTCTAACTAACAATGGCTTACCCTGGCAGCCCTTCCACTAACAAAAGTAATTCATTAGCAGCTGCTGCTAATGTGCTTCCCACATTTAGAATCAACCCAAGTGATGTGTCTTGCTAGCTACCTGCAGTAATTTTATATGGAAGCTAATTTTTACTGTATTTTCCTGATGATGCTAACCTTCTATACAGCTTGTGGATGGGAAAACAGCAACATCTGATATTAATACCCATGTTTTTGCTTTTAATGACATCTTCTGATTTTTAACAGCCCTTTCGGTATCAATTCCATGTGGTACTGTCACTTCTATCAATAGGTCAAGAGTACTGTCCAAACAGCGTAACATGGGCATGTCTTGGAATTAAAGATACTGTCATCCCAGAGTGTGGGAGCAGATATTGTTAAGCCTTTTTTTGGAAATAATCATTCTACATTTTAAGTTGTAAGGACGTGTGCGTGTAAAGAAGCATGTATGCTGAGAATCTATTAATACTACTTCATTGCATGAGGAGGAAACAGTGGTAGATTCGCTATGAGGACTGCAATTTTACACAACCGTCAGCACGTCACTCACGAGGAAAGATATTTTAGCACTGGGGCTGCAATAATTCTGGTAAGTTCAATGCAAGTTCATGTCAAACACCTCAGGAAAGGATAAAAAAAAAAAGTGCAATGGCTCATACTGTTATGACCAATTTCTGGAACGGAATTATACATAATACTGTTGGTAGACAGGAATGTCTAGCATTCATGAACTGAAGAAGTAACTCACGTTCTCTTGAAATACAAAACAGCTTAGTAGTGCAGTGGCCTGTTCTGCAGATAAGTCATTGAAGAGGCCATTGAACATCATTTCTGTCAGGAGCAGTTCATCAGCACTAAAAAAAAAAAAAAAAAAAAAAAAAAAGAGAAAGAGAAGGAAGCTTAGAGAAAAGACTTACTGAAATCTAATTTTTAAATGAAGTACTATTAATCTGTTTTGTGAAACAATTTGATATAGACAAAACCAGTACCTTCTTAATTTTTCTTACAGGACCTCGAAATACTAATATATTAGCTTTTTAAGGGGGATGCTATTAGTAAGAATGAGAGAGTATTTTAAGGAAACTAAAAGCTCTTAGTGAACTACAAAGACTCCTTATAAAAGTAAGGAAACAAGAAAAAATGATAGCCTTTTAAAAAAGCTATCTCGTTTTCATAAAATGAAAACTAGTAACAAAAAATAACTACACTTTCATAAAAGGTAGCATTAACGGTTGCTTTAATCAGTTTTTATAAGACAGCACATCAAGAGACTGAAAAGAATCAGAGAGTTAAGCAACTTATAAAAAGGACTAAAATTGGTACTGCTGTTGCTTACAAAAGATTCAACTGTGTATTTCCAAGGTACTGAAAAGAGGAGCAAACTTGCTTCAATTTACCTTTAGAATAAAGACTTAATAATGAATTATAAAAGGAAATGCATGATATGGATACAAAATCCCAAACATACTATTTGAGTAAAACATCAAATTACTCATAAGACTACACCTTTATTTTTAGAGTTTCAGACAAGTGCATAGGATGGGGGAAAAGAAGTAGATATTTTTTGACAAAGAAAAGTGTAACTCATCAGCAAAGATTTTCTGAAGTCAGGAAGCTGATTAAATTCTGATTCAGCTTCCCCGTTTGCTATTAAATTTTGCAGGGGAAAAACATTATTAAATATCAAACAAATACAGGTAGCATCTTTCAAACTATCTGTAATGCAAGCAATACAGCAGTCACTATAACTTTTAAAAATAAACAATTCTACCAAAATCTGAAGTATTAAACTCTGATTCATGAGTTTCCATGGAATCTTTGCGATATGTACCAATATATATGTACCTGCTAAATGTATTACAGTAAAGCACATCACTTCCATAGATTTGTTCCAACAGTCCTATAGAAGCAATTAAGCTGTATTCCAAACTTGTCAGCAACTTGCTAATTGCTGACAATCACGCTTACACCTTTGTTTGTGAGAGACTCTGTACCGAGAGTCCAGGGAAGTGGAACCATAAAAACTAAGACCATCCTCTCACGTAATGCACAATATTAAATGAAAACACACACTACTGCATAAGCTGTATAAGAAAATAACCATTACTTTGGCATTTTTGTGTCCACATTAAAGTTTTAAAATCTATTGTATTTTGTCCTTAACTTGCTGCCTTTACTGCTTCAATCAGTATATTCCCTTTATGACACAGATCACATAGTTTCTGAAGCATCTTTCTCCTAATAGTCTCAGAACTTTAAATATATAAACATGACATATTAACATCAGCAAGAACAGTGTGTATTCATGACAATAATCATGTCACACAGAAACCAATTACCTGCTGATTTCACAAGCAACCCGTCCTTTCATCTCAATAACATCTGAAGATGTGGCAAATCCCAGTCTTCTCAGAACACGCTTGCGGCATTTGAGTTCATCCATTTGTAAGACAGTTCTGGCTTTTTTCAGTTCTCGCTTTGCTGCTTTAATATCCATAGCAATCTGGAGGGTCAGAAGGAGAAGTTACATGTTAGTTACATGTTGCCGGTTTAACAGAGGCAACCGTTTTAAAGATATTGTTTAATTTCATACAGGCCTCAGAACAACAGTGTATGGACATACTAGTTGACACCAACTCATCTAATTCTACTAAAGCAAAGGTTTAAAACAAATTAAAAAAAAAAAAACAAACATCAAGATCAGCTCCATTTACCCACAGGAGACTCTGGCAAGTTTGGGAAGTTAAGCTATTTACCCAGAGCAGGAAAAAAACCCAAGCCTACACCAAAAAAACACAGACGAAAACTTTGGTTAGGAAATGAGCACTCATCTTCTGAGACCTCTACCAAGTCTCAGCTTAACAACTGTTTGAGCAAATGTAAACCAAAGGCGCTATTTCCTGCTATTACACAGTCTGCAGTGTCTTCTAGTTTATCAGTCAGCATGCTGGCAGCAGGGTGTACACTGCAGATACCCTCAAAGAAGTGTGCTCAGTCCATCAGGTCTTACCACACGCAACTTTGGGCAGCCTGTACCAGAACTACCTCAGATCTGTGAAGTGACACCTGGAGAACTTGTTTTCTGGAGCAGCACAGAGACATGAGAGCTGGTTTTGTGCCCAACCGGTTTCAGTCTCTCAGGGGGTAGGACTCTACACAAAATAATTGCATTGCTTCCAGACTGGAAGTCAGCTCAGTCTAAGCAGCAGCACGACGATTTGCATGGTACACTCCCCAGGCTAATGAGCATATTAACAATGATCAGTTTCAATTATCTGTGAAGACTGTACCTGCACTGTATTGTGCTATGCCCATTCAGTGGAAAAGACCCTCATGGCACCTCTCTAACCTTCTAATCCCTGATGACTTTTCTCAACAGTTTTTGTTTCAGATGTACTACCCATCTGTATCAAACAAGGGCATACCACTGACTCAGGCAGTTTGTTAGTGAGATTCAATAATTTTAATATATTTAAAAAGTATGACTTCGGCTTATTAATTGTCTGGGCTTATTAATTTTAAAAGAACGGTTTCAGAAAAGAAAGAAGCAATAAGGAAAAGAAACGCAGTAGGAAGGGAACTCTTACTGTCACTCTCTTTAGCTAAATAGAGATTGCAGCATTTTGTTTTGCGTTGTTACCTGTGCTTTTTTTTCACAAAGTTTGTATACTGTTTCCAAGTTAGGGTCATTGTGAAGAGGGTGTGAATACATCCTGTGCTCAAATGCCTCTACTTTTTGGATTACTTTTTTCAGTCCTTGATCTTTGATGCCCATGTCATCAATAGGGTCTAGTAATGGCACTCCATCAGGAAATCGCTTCTGTACTTCCTAAAAGGAAAAAAAAATTTTTTTTTAGTAAGAATAGCAACAGTAAAATAAACTATACTTTTACAAATCAGATGGCATAACTACAGGGACACAGAAGGCAGTAATGTAATGTGGTTTCAGCAGTTTTCAAAATCAGTTTAAAACTACTCTTGACAGGAGAAACAACTGACATAAATAGAACCCATAGAATTGTTAGAGTTGGAAGGGACCATAGAGATCATGGAGTTCCAACCCCCTTGCCATGGGCAGGGACACCTCCCACTAGAGCAGGTTGCTCAAAGCCCCATCCAG
>JAOQGH010000019.1:18987324-19073189 GCA_025769975.1 Gallinago jamesoni | reverse complement strand
CTCTCCTGTAGGCTCCCTTCAGATATTGGTAGGCTGCTATGAGGTCTCCCCAGAGCCTTCTCTTCTCCAGGCTGAACTCCAGCTCTCAGGCTGTCCTCATAGGGGAGGTGCTCCAGCTCTCTGATCATTTTTGTGGCCCTCAGCTGGACCCATTCCAACAGGTCCATGTCTGTCCTGTGTTGAGGACTCCGAAGCCGGACACAGTACTCCAGGTGGGGTTTCATGATCGCAGAGCAGAGGGGTATTTGTGCCTGGAATTGTCACGTCCCAGGTGCAGGACCCTGGTGCAGGACTTCATGAGGTTTGCATGAGCCCACCTCTCAAGCCTGTCCACGTCCCTCTGGATGGCATCCTTTCCCTCCAGCGTGTCGACCGCATCACCGAGGTTGGTGTCATCAGCAAACTTGCTGAGGGTGCACTCTACCCCAATGTCCATGTCTCCAACAAAGATGTTGAACAGCAGTGGTCCTAGTACGGACCCCGGAGGAACACCACTCATCATTGTCCTCCAATTGGACATTGAGCCTTTGACCACAACCCTTTGAGTGCGGCCATCCAGCCAGCTCCTTAATCCACCGAGTGGTCCATCCATGTCCATCCATCAAACCCAGGACTTTTCAATTTTTAGACCAGGATGTCTAAAAATGTGCAGGACAGTGTCAAATGCTTTGCATAAGTCCAGGTAGATGACGTGTGTTGCTCTGCCTTTGTCTAGCAAGTCTGTGGCAGTATCATAAAAGGCCACCAAATTTGTCAGGCACGATTTGCCCTTGGCTGTCTCCGATCACCTCCTATTTTCCATGCGCCTTAGCAGAGATTCCAGGAGGATCTGCTCCATAATCTTGCCAGGCACAAAGGTGAGGCTGACTGGCCTGTCCCTGGGTCTTTTTTTCCTTTTTTGAGGGAAAAAAAAGCACATCATGCCTTCCAACCCCTTTTAAGAATAAGGCTGAAGATGTGACACAAGTTTTAGACAAACTTCTTTAGAACAAGTTGTCTTGAGTTCAAGAGTACCTCACTAATCAGAGCAGAGAGCTTACACAGCCCAGTGGAACTTACTTGTATGGATTTTAACACACTTTGCCTGTTGTCAATAGGCCTCAGGTCTTTTGGTATGTAAAGTCGAACACTGCTGATAGCAGAGAGAAGATGAACCAAAACAGGAACAACCTATCAAAAAGAGAGTGCAGTTAACTGATAAATCATTAAAAAAATATATTTCTTATTACCATTCCATTGCAACATTTTCCAGAGGAAAAGGAAAACTGAGTACACAAGGACACAACAGTAGGTAAAGAATATTAGGGAGCAGGAAAATGTGGGTAATGAGATAAAGTATTAAAAAAGATAGAAAGTAATTTTTTCCAAATGGGAAAATTCTTTATTCAGTTAAATCTAGAGAAAGGCTACAAGCTTTTCTATTACCTTGCCTCTTACCTACAGGAATACCACTTAAAATCCAAAGCAGACAAATTAATGTCACATACTTAACCAGGAATGCTAACAATAGAGAACATCAAATCAGCAAATACATATTAATAAGTATCAAAGCATGAAGAAACCATGAAGAATTGATATTGTATCATAAGCTTTAAATGGACTTTGCGGAAAAAAAAAAGGACAAATTAAAAAACTGCCTCAGATCTGAAAATTGTAATTGTTTATCTCGATAATAGGGTTTCAAATTGCAAATTTGACATAATGCAAATGTTTTCACTAAAAATTTCAGTTTGATTTTAGAATAAGATAGCCTTGCAAAACTGAAGGGGTCTGAAAAGAGAAAGAAATAAAAACAGCATTCTGTTTGCAGTGACAGAAGACTGCAAACATCAGTCTTCTGCCAAACATCATTGCTACAATTCATTACTCAAGGATTATAAAAATTCTAACTAAATTGTCAAATCTAGTAGAACAAATGCACGTTATCCACAAAATCCTGTGTAAGTATTCAATAAACAAAACCAGCTTATAGACACTTGTTTATCTAGCGATTTTACCATATATCTAGGTAGCTTTCATAATTTACAGTTTGCAAATGCTTTGGAAATAGAACCTTTGAGAACATTTATAAGAAACTACTGAGAACAAACATGTGTAACAAACCTGCATCTCTCCTTTCTCATCAGATCTGGCTGGCTTCGCAGCCTCAGTAGCAGAATTTTTCAAACTCTCCCTGCTGCAGTGCAGTAGCACTTCAACTACATATAATGGGTCCAATTCACCAGAATTTGGCTGTTGAGGGCACAAAAAAAACAGGTCAATAACAGTTATCTTAAAATACCAGCAAGAATGGAAGGAAAAAATATTATTTTATTCGATATTAGAGGTATGAAATGAGCTACTGCTCTTCACAGACTATGCACTCCGTGATGCAGTATATTCAAAAACCTTCTGAACCAGTATTGATGGAAACATCCTTCACATAAAAAAACCCACACTTTAAAAAAATCATTGTTTTTCTAGACATAGCTCTTTCAAAGTAAGCCAACATCTTTTGTAACTGTAATGCAAGATATTTGCATGATGTATCACTCAAGTTCTGAACTTCACCTTTTTTTCTTTTTAAAGAAACAAAATTTGGGGGATCTCTTTCATTTGCAGGTTTGCAAGTTCAAGTTTTTCTCCAAAAGAAAGACCACAGAAAAGTCTTTCAAGTGTTAAGAGCTGGTATCTGCAGCAAACGGGAAGCTGCATCTTGCAGGGCACTCCTTTATACACCCCCAACGGCACACGTTAACATCTGAGTTTCATTTAAAGAATGCAAACATGCAGATACGGTGGTTAAAGACTATTGTTCACAACACCATAACCTTTAGTATACACTGCCTTAAAAAACCCTGTTAGTTATTTGACTGCATCAATATGCACCAAGATTGCTCAAACACACTCCAAGTATAGGCAGACATTTTTATGACTTTGAACAGAACTAAATTGTAGGCCTAACACCGAAGGCAGGCATCATCTTTTAAAATAGTACATACAAGCTTCTCTGCTTCCAAATACCAGAAAGAGAGAGGACAGTCTTCAAAATGCTGTGTTAACTCAGTTCAGTTTTACTGGGTAGTATTTTTCATTACAAATCTAAAACATACTATTTTCTTCCACTGCATGCAAAGCAGGGTGGAGCCAGCTAGCATTTCTAAGAGATTCTCAGAGGTACTATGAGAAACTGCCATAGTAAACTAAACAGAAAAACAGGGTTATCCTGTACTACAAGACGCATAATTTCTTCAAGAAATGCAATTACTTGCTGAGGAAGAAACTGTTTCTCTGAGTTCTATCCTAAATTTGCAGAAAACACACAAAGCAATGTCAAGACCCATATCAGTGCTGTTCTCTGAACCAGAATTTTAAAATAATATCCACACGTATCTAGCCAAAGTCACACAAACTGTAACACTGACTTGAATGAAGAAGAGACTAAAGTCATAGATGCACATATATACTAAAGATAAATATCAGAATTGGAGATGTCTACAAAATCATGAGAGGAAAAAAATATTTACATCAGCAACAGTATTGTAAATTTATTAATAAAGCAGGAGTATAAATGTCATTACGATTTGCTGTCAATACTACTCCCTGTAAGTTAGTGTATACCAATGACTTTTAAACAATGCTGAGCAGACATGACTTAATTTAGAAGTGTTTTTTGAATGTCTACGGTTTCCTTCAATGGCTTTTATACAACATTTTATCTTCTAAACCCTTGAACAGGAATAGCCATGTTTTTATATGCAAAAGTAAAAGGAGATTAGAACTCCCTCTAAAAATTTATTAGTCACAAATATCTCTGTCATATTAAGTTTGAATGATCCTTTGATTCATGCTGCATCAATTCATTATGCTTCAAGGATAAAATTCTGCCTTCTTCAGCAGAATAATGCATGATTAGGTGCATCCCAAGAATTTTAGATTCGCCATGAAACATCTATTACTTCATGTGCTTGGAAACAAAACTAGGTAAGACAGCTGGTCATATCTGCAAATCGAGAAATAGGGCACAGACAACAAATGTAGATTCCCAGATCAGTAATATCAGACTCATAGAAAATTCAATGACCATGACACAGCATGTTTATGTTTATGTAGTAAACATTATAAATAAACATGGACAAATAAGTATGTAAATTTATTTTTAATATACAAGGATTATAATCATCTAAATAAGGAAGACCAAATGGTAGCATTTCAAATTCTAGTATCAGTAACTCTTAACTGACAAAAATTTCATGTCTAGAATCAGGAACGAGATGACAATATGGACTATAAATAGCACAACAATAAAACTTGCACACCGCTGGCGCAATCCAGTGGAAATAAAATTTTATACTCAAAAACACTTGCTTTTTAAAAAATTAATTCCAGAGCAAATAGTTACTTTGCTGTCTACTATACTGTACAATATACAGCAAGTACCACTGCTTGGAATAAATTATTCTGCCTACTGTAATTCAGGATTCAGTACTATTTGCATTCACAATTTTGTGGAATACTGCATTGTGAAATTATGCTGGAAAAAACATCTAAGTATAATTAACAATGAACATAATTGGCAATGACTCATGCTTTTACTTTCACATTGCAACAAAGAGAATTACTCATGAAATACAGACATACTGTAACCCTAAATGTCAATCTTAATTCCATATATTCCTCACTAGAAAAAGGACTTCATTAGAAACTGATACAGTGAAGAAAAATTTACAACTGAACTAAAACCAGTAACGGAGACTAAATTCAACATAGTTTCTAAAAGCAAATCCAAAGAACTGTTATAGCTGAGAAGCGAATGAAGGTTTCAAGACATGGTGATGCATTTCCAATACTAAGTGTACTATTACATTAAACAGTAATGGAGAAATGCATTGGTATCCCCAGGACAAAAATGCATTGAATAGGCACATTAAAATTGGTAAATAATAGAATATTTAAGTCATTTGTTTTACTTCTGCTCATAGAAACTAGTCTTTCCATACTGATTTTGAAAGTTACATAGCTTTAAGTCTGTTCCATAATTTTCAGCACCTATTGTCATTCTTTCCACAGAACTCAGAAGGAAAAATTCAACCCAGCTGCTAGAATGACTTGATGAAAAAAGTGCTGCTGGAGTCAGAGCCATCTCCTGCAGAACAGACCATAATTTCAAAGCTAACGTTCAAATCTAAAGCTTTATACAACAGTGAGACAGGCCAGATAGGGAAGGCAAATATATATGCGGATAAAATATGGCACAGATAGAATAAATGCCTCCAGTGACACAGAAGTTGGCAATTTTACATAGAAGGCCAGGGTGAGGGGGAAATCTGTTTTACTGCTAGCGTGGTTCGATGAAAAAAGCAGTCTAGAAGCAAAAGTTTAAGCAATAGCAGTGACGGTTCAGTTTTTGAACTTGAAAAAGAAATGTGATTTTCAAAAGGATGATGCAAAACCAAAACAAAAATATCTTCTAATAAGTTCTGTATGCCCGTATTTCTCATTTCCTCTTGAATGAATATATATTAGAGATGCACCAAAAGGTGCCACAATGCACAGGCACTGCCAGAACTTGAAAAAGACAACTTCTCATTTAGACCATGTAATTAATGGCAATGCTCTCCTGCCAAAAAAACAGCAAAAATACTGCCACAGAAAAATACACCTTAAAACTTGAGTTTTCATTTAGCCCACAGAGTAGCCTGTCAAAACATTTCTGAAAGTTAGATCAAAACATTGTATCTGGGGTTATGCAGAGACCAGTTACAAAAATGGATTTTTGGAAGGAGAACCAAATCTGTCTTCTATTGCATCACCACCCTCTCTATTTTCTTTCACATTTTCCCAAACCCATTTCTATTGTTTTGCTCTCTTTATATTTTACCTTCCCAGCTCTCAACTCTTCAACAACGTCTCAGAGGACAAGCAATCCCATGTCTCATGGTTTGGACTCAAGACCCAATTTCCCAGTTCAATGTAATCTACATAGAGCCAAATGTCTGTCTCCCTGTGCTCTTCATCCTCCCTTACAGCTTCTACAGATTTTCTGAGAGTAGATAAGATCGTATCTTTTCCATGAACAGCTTACTGTAGCATTATCTGGGCCATCTTAGAAACAAACTAAATAGTTTACAATAACTGTAGTGCCAAGTGCACTTTTGAACTACTTATCCCAGACATAAGCAAGCATTTCCTCATAAATATGCCAAAATTTAAGAAATGAACACAGGACTTAGGGCTTGTCCCACCTTCCATAGTTTTGGAGCTTTTTTATACTTTTACTTCAAGAATTTGAATTTTTTTTTCCATGGAAAACCACAAAGAAAATAAGAGTTTCATCTAATTTTCAGAAAAAGCAGTAAGTTATATATTTTTCTAATGGCAAGAATGTATGTTTTACCTTAACATTTGATTTCTTAGAGAAGTTAACAACCACTCCCCATCCAAAGTCATCACCTTCATTCTTCACCTGAAGATATAACAAGACGTTATAACCCATGTATAATCACACCCTAGCAAGCATATTGCTTTGTATTTCTCATATTTAGAACAGCAGTCATGGACTAGTGTTCATCATCATCAAACTATTTCTTTGAATTCACTGTTGAGTGTGTTCCAAAGAAACACAACGGAAGTACAAAATTGTGGCTTAGCACGACGCATGCAGATTTTCAAGATGGTAAACTGTCAGACAGAAATGAATCCTGTAAATTTCCATTTAAAGGTAGAGATTTTAAATAAAAACGAAACAATAGAATAATCAAATTACCTTTACCAGTCTTCCTGGCTGTAGAAAGGGCAAGCAATACTTGGGTTTGTGAACATATTCTTCAATCTCTTTACCCAGTTTTGCAAGCTGCTGTCGGATTTTGTAGTATATGACTACATTATCTTCATTGGGAATTGCTATTTTGTTGTACTGTCCTTCCAATGTATTCACTCCTGTAATAAAAAGTACAGTCACATGGAAATAAATAACTTCAATGATTTAGAAATCAACCTTCACTTTCAGATCCATATAACCAGTATTTTGTCACAACTTTTGGCATTGGTATTGTAAACAGAAAATCTATTTGCAATAATCCATTCTCTGGAAAGCTAGAAATTTATAAATGGGTCCATGAAATTTTATTTATAGGAAATCACATACCAATACAATTATTTCTTTTCATAAACAAGATTAAGAAAATGAAGAAGGCTAGACCTCTAACTGTCCAGGAACCACTGATTTAGGGTTGCACAGAAGCCCCACAAAAACTTGCAATGATTTGTAGGAGGTATTCACTGCCTACCAGCGCTCTTCTACCTCCTCCTATGAAAATAAGATTGCTCAAAGACATCTTCTAAAAAGATGTCTTCTGACAAGACAGAATTTGTTAGAAAATGTTCTTCCTAAGCTGTTTTAGGCTCTGATTTCATCAGTTGGAAATCAGTATTTTCTTCTTCCAACATTTTTACATTACGTTTAGGCAAATCACTTTTCATTATAAGCAACACACTTCTTTCTCTCACACTGCTAATACCACTAGTAAACATAAACACAAGACACATTATAAAGATCTTTTTTCCTCAATACCAACTTGCTCTCTTGTGTACTATTTCAAAGAATATTGGTGTCTTAGAAATCCCAGTTCACTGAGACTTAAGAGACGGGTCAGGTGTTCTTAGCTGTCAACTTTTTAAAGAAAAAAGCTAACAATCCATACTCATGGCATAATTTCCTCCTTGACCTGAAACATTTCTCTCCTGTGTGTTTTTAATTGCAGCTGCAGCACCTACAAAGTTCTAACACTTAGTATGGTACCTAAGAAAAAAATGTCCAAGAAGTATGAAAATGTTCTCCAGCTCCATTTCTCTATTTAAACAGCACTGTTGGAATGCCAGAATGAAGATCTACGCATGCCAACTGGCACAGGGAAGTTCTCAGGAAATACATACTACTTTTGAATACTACTGTCTTAAATACAGAACCTGCAAAATAACAGAAACTCTGCAAAGGAAATCAAAACTCCCTCTCTGCACGTCTATCAAAGCTACACATATACATACACTATCGCTCTTAATATTCTATTAACAAATGACCAGATGAACTGCTCATTCATCAGCAGAAAAGGAAATGGTTACCTCTCATGTTCTTAAGATTTTTCTGGGTTAAGTTTTGAAAGAGGCCTCACTCTCAAACACTGGTTGAGATCTTTGGAAACTGACTTTGGCTCATGAAAACATACTATTTAAAGATCATGGCAGAAAATTTACTCAGTGGAGTGCAAATAATGTCTCAGTTCTCTCTGAATCTTGCTTTGTACTTTATTAAACATTTTTTCCTATATAACTCAGAAAGCAGTGTGCCTGAGTTGTTTTCAGAGTTTGTAATGAGATGTTAAAACTAGATGTTTCTTTTACCTAAGTTTTGCATAACAAAATGGAGTAAGACTTTTCTTCTCTGCACCTGTAACAAGCCACAAGAATTTTAAAATTGTTTTTCCTTCTTCCTGTCCTACAATTTAGCAATGTGACAACTACTCCTGTCTGACCAGGAGAGGAAAGCTCTCTTTATAGATTGACAGTGCATGTCAATATAGATCCCAAGAACAAGAGCAAATTACTCTATAATTATAAAAATACGATAAACCGTAACAACAGCAAATGGTGTATTGACAACTGCTGGCAGGGAAGACAAGAGCTGCATAGATATAAACTGTTACAAGTGTAATGAAGTGTAAGTACTCAATCTCACAGGGCAGCATCTTTTATACTCACTCTTCTGAGTGCAACATACAGTAATATACTTACTTTCTACTATTTCTGGAATAGTTCTATAATGTTGGAACTGATAGAAGGATTTTTCTAACATGTACTCAGGGTTAATTTCCTCTACTCGAAGCAAGTTCAATACCATGTTGTACGTCAGGTGGAATGCACTGTTCAAAGGATCAGCTGAACCCTGAAAAAGATCCAAGAACACTGTCCAGTTAAAAAAACTGATTGCAGCATGTAAGAATATATAAAATAAATCACAACACAGTGTTTTATATGAAGAGCTGCTTTGATGGGTACTACAACTTGTCTTGAATTTAGATTGCGTATTTTACCAAATCCTAAGCAATTTTCTTTTGCTGAACATGTAACAGTATATTTCTCATCGTATCTATAGTTATATTACAATATTATAAATTAGATCTGAAGGAAATGAAAAGCTCAGATGACAAACTTAGGTATTTCCTACAGTTGATTACTTGGACAACATTATTTTGACTGGAAAAAGGGAAGCATTGCTGCCATTTTTAAAAAGGGTAGAAAGGAGGCCCCTGGGAACTGCTGACCTGTGTGCCTGGGAAGATCATGGAAGAGATCCTCCTAGAAACTATGCCAAGGCATATGGAGAACAGTGAGGGGATTTGAGACAGCCAACACTGCTTCATCAAGGCAAAGTCCTGCCTGACCAATCTAGTGGTGGCTTTCTATGCTGAAGTGACTACATCAGTGGACAAGGGAAGAGTTTTTGATGCCATCTATCTGGACCTCTGTAAGGCCTTTGACATGGTTGCCCACAACATCCTTCTCTCTAAATTGGAGACAAACAGATTTGATGGGTGAACTGTTTGGTGGATGAGAAATTGGTTGGATAGTTGCATCCAGAGGGTAGTAGTGGTCAACAGCTCAATGTCCAGATGGAGATCTGGACATGTGGTATCCCTCAAGGGTCTGTATTGGGACCAGTACCATTTACATCAATGACACAGACAGTGAGACTGAGTGCACTCTCAGCAACTTTGAAGACAACACCAAACTGAGGGGCGCAACTGATATATCCAAGGGATGGGATGTTACTCAGAGGCACCTGGACAAGCTCCACAAGTGAGCCTTGTGTGAACCTCATGAGGTTCAACAAGGCCAAGTGAAGCATCCTGCACCTGGAGTGGGGCAATTCCCACTACCAATATATTTAATTGATATTAATTAAAACAAGCAGGTATTCAAAGAACACACAGAAGAGTTAAGCAGTGTCCAAGGAAGACCTAAAAGACCTCAATGCTACAGCCTCTCTGAAAAAAGGGCAAACTTGAGAAACTGTCTCTGACTTAAGCGTCAGCACAAAAAGCGATCCTGATAAAACAAATACCAAGTCACTGCAACCAGATAACAGAGACCTAAAACTTCTGAAATTGCCCAACTGCAGTGCATCAACTTTCATCTAAAATAGCATTGGTATCAAAGGAACAGGTGCCTGACAGTTCTTCAGAAAGGATCTGACAGAAATCCAGGAGCTCTGAAGCAGAAAACTACAACTTCTGTTCAACAAAAGGAGTGGAAAACAGAAGCAGCAGACAGCTGGATAGAATACAGTAAAACAGCAGCATAAATAGAATTCTTACAAAACCAAGTTAGATGTCACAAATCTGTCACAGCCCTTTGAAGGTAATAAGGAACCTGTGGATTACTGTACCTCTTTGATTCCTGAAAAGCTTATGATAACACACTCCCTACCTCCACAAACTAATATAATTAAGTCTTTAAGGGATTTAAAAAACTCAAACTCTTGCGAATTACTAAACAGAAAAATAGTGTAATTTTGTATTTTTTTAAACTGAATTTTCTCTGTGGAGACTCAAAGAGGTCTAGATTTGTAAGAAATCTAGAAAAGGCATACAGAGAAAAATAGCAGGGTCTGTTAAAAATACTAGTAGATCACTGAAGACACCAGCAATCCAGACTGTCATAATGACGAATAAAATGGCAAGTGAAATTTAATCTGAAAGTATCATTAGAGGTATCTTAGTATTATAAGATGAAGTGCAATAGTTCACAATGGTTTACTATTTACTGCTCAGTAGTGACCCATACATGAAAAAAGAGATTTACTAAGCTACTGTTGTCATTTCAACAACTCCTATGAGTAAATT
Organism: Gallinago jamesoni; assembly: GCA_025769975.1. Lineage (NCBI taxonomy): Eukaryota > Metazoa > Chordata > Aves > Charadriiformes > Scolopacidae > Gallinago > Gallinago jamesoni. Next base: position 19,062,309 of record JAOQGH010000019.1, on the reverse strand, counting down.
CAGTTGTGATTAAACGTTTCAAATTAGTAACAACTAAAACAGGTAACAAGAAAATGAGGATGTTTCAAGATACCTTTTTCATGCAATGTTATGACTGCTGAAAGCTCAATGTATTCTATCACTATCAGACTTTCTAGAAGCTCGGAGAGGGCTGACACTGAAATATGCTCCTCTGCACCTTCTTTTAAGCTCAAAATTTGCCTTACCTAAAAGCAATTATACTGTATCCTCTTGTAACTCATTTCCTTGTCTTTTGCTATATAGTAATGTGTCAGGCAGAGATATTCCCTCATCATACATAATAAAATAAATGGCCATTAAAAAAAATAAGTGATGATTAGCTTAAATAAGGAAATGCTGAAATTCAGATGAAGTGCTCTCCTAGATCAAGTGAAGTCTGAAGTCTAATGGCTTTAAAGTGACATTACCACTATATACACATTTTTCTTTCAATTTTAAATGCACAGCCAGGAATTCTGATACTACATCCATTGATGCACTGATGTCGGACTTACTAAGAGACAGTTTGAATCTAAGACTTCTTCACATGTAGGACATTTAAGAATATTATAATCCCACTTGCTCTATGTGAGATATAGAGCCTCATGAGATAGAATCATAGAATCATTCAGGTTGGAAAAGACCCTTGGGATCATCAAGTCCAACCACCAATCTCACTCTACAAAGTTCTCCCCTACACCATATCCCCCAACACCACATCTAAATGACTCTTAAAGACATTCAGGAATGCTGACTCAACCACCTCCCTGGGCAGCCTATTCCAGTGTCTGACCTGCGAACAATTCTTCCTAATGTCCGGTCTAAACCTACCCTGTTGCAGCTTGAAGCCATCCCCTCTTCTTCTATTGCTAATTACCTGTGAGAAGAGACCAGCACCATTACAAGATTACCTTACAAAAGCCAGAATCCTACTCAGTGATTTAATCTCAGAAAAAAGCCCAGCTGTTACAGAGAGGACTTCAGCAAATTTTTAAACTAAGAAAGCACCAACATGAATCATGTAAAACAAATTTAAGACAAATCATATAGCCTAATGTTTTGCTTTCTGTGGTCAGAGACTCATGCACTCATTCTAGCTTACTTCTGAGTAGATCGTAATTACACATGTAGGTTTTTACCTCAAGTGATGCACCACAGAACAGAAATACCTTAAATTACATCACAAAATAGTTAAAATAACAGTGTCAGTTCTGAATGACCACAAATGGCTTTCGACTAACAGAAATGTGTAAGTACAACACCAACAGCTGAGCTGCAGTGTGCAGAAGAAAGCTCAGGTTTCTACAGATATCTCTGGTCTGATCCACCAAAGATGAGCGAAATTCTGTTGTTGATCCTAACCAACATATAACACAGCTTTTTCTTAGACCTGATAAAAGGATTATGTACCCAAGCTTTTGTCTATTTTTCTAAATATATCACTTATTCTAGGAAAGAGGCATCACCACTCCCTAAAAAGCTTGCTTCTCCACAACAGAGAACGCCATTTAAAGAATGGCATTTATTAAAGAATGGCAGAGCAATTATGCTAGTGTCAGTTAACGGCGGGTCAGATTCTTTCCTACAGCAACACCCACTGCTGTAGCCAGGCATCAACTAAAGCAGCCAGAATACACCCACCAGTGGGCTACAGCCACTGGCATATCTACAGTCAGGCAGAGATATGGCAAAACACTGCTGTGACCACTCCAATCACACTATGAATCCCTCTTTCCATTCCTTATAACGTTAGATAGCTTTAAGGCATGACTTAGCTGCCTGCTTGCAAGATTATAAACTATTTGAACAAATGTATCACACTCTCACTTAAATGCTATTATAAAATGAGAAAACAATGAACTTTATATTATAGTTGTATATGCACAGAACATGCCAAGAAGGACCAAACAACTCCTGCAGATTCACTTTAAAGGCTTCTTAAAAATCAGCAAAGTTCAACTGTGAAGGAGTGATTTAAGAACAAACTGAAAAACTCAGCTATTGCAAAGATATATATAAAGCACACTTATTTTAAAGGCAGCATTTGAGCCAGTTGCTGATGTGGCAATTTTTATTTTAAACACACAATCAGTATTTTACAATTTGAAAATAAGATCATTCTTCTAAAACAAAGCAGTTAAAACACAAATCAATATTGGCAAAAATTGTGAATTGTTCCTGTTCCTTCATCTCATAAACACATCTTTCTCCAAGTTTCAGTAATTCCTGTTTTCTCAGTGTTGTTCTCTAACCAATACTACATTCAAAATGAAAAGTTCTGAGCAGCTTATTTTTTTCTGAAAATTGGAAATGTTACTTCTCCAAATTAAATAACTACAGTCGCTTTACTGTATTACACTTTTAGCACATCCAGAGAATTCTGCAGTGTGCATTAGTCTTTACTGACTACCCCAGGCTATCAACAAGAGCTGAATGTGAAAACATGTGAATCAAGACATGACATCTAGACAATTAGCCTTTTCTAGCACACCATAAAGATTGGCATGATATTGAAGAGTCCATGAGTAGTTACCTAAAGACACCTGTCAGATACATATGGCAGAGGAGAGGGAACATGGGATATGTTACTGACAGGAAAATGGAAGAGGTGGCCCTTCCCTTCCTAACTTGCTCTTGATGGGCCTACACAGTATAAAGTGTTCAGCTATCCTGGATTTTGCTTGCTGCTAAGATATAATACAGGGCAAACTCAGTTTAACTTATATATATTCCATGACAGTTTACTTCTCCTGCAATCCCTTTCAGAAGCCCTGTACCACCAGCTCCTAGAGTGATTGCTTTTCTTTCTTACTTTCTTGAAAATATTGTGAAGCATGTGTATGACATTTAGCTCACCCTCTACCATAGACCCTCCTGTCACATTCAATCTTCTCTGGCAAGCTAGGGTACACAATCATCTGCTTCAAATTCCCTCAGCCTCTAAGGAAGCCTCTCCCTTGTTTCCAGAAAAAAGCTCCATATAAGAGAAAGGAAGAGCCACCAGTCACTCATGTAGAAGATCAGGCAAAAGCCTAACTGATCAGAGCTGCAACAGAAGTTGATGAGAAAGACTGCCTTGAACAGCCATCAGGAATTCACTTTCAAAGACACATTGTACCCACAAATTTATTTTCATTGTTGAACTACCATGCCTGTTGTCCGGTCTCCTTTCCACAAGTAATCGTCCTCCTCCTCCCTGCTTCAAAGAGGGTAGGTCCCCCACCCCAAATCTTCAACTGACAATAGCAAGAGATTTATCTCTGAATATTAAATAAAAAAACCACCTTAACTATCTTGCAAGTTTTTTATCCCTCTGGATGAGAGCTGCCTAGATAAATGAGAATATCCTGGATATAGCAACTAAAATTCTCAGAAATTAATGACCTACTTTGTGCACTCGCAACCACTTCACTTCTTGAGAAATATTAAGCCAACTTACCAGTAGTACCCCTTCAAGCTTTCCAAGATTTGGGTTACAAAAGAGTAATTAGCTTTAGCTGACAATGTTAAAAATCAAGAACATGACCATAAATAATTACAGAAATAATTTAGTCAAGAACTATCTGAAAACTATAGCCACTATACACTGTGACTTGTTTAACTGCCAACAATTTCAGAATAGAGTCTCTTCTCAATAAAATCAAATCATCCAACAGGGCATTCAGTATTTACTAGTCCTACCATTTCTTGTTCATATCAACTAGAAAGATACAAAAATTGGAGAGGAAGAAAATTAGTCTCTGGAACTGATATTCAAAAGAGGTTGGGTTTTTTTTTTCCCCACATTTTTTAAAATTACTGTTAAGACTTGGAAGCCTTGTCTAACCAGAGATGTGAGAGCTGTCATTGCACATAGTGTTGAGCAAGATGTACATTTGGGAAGGGTTACTCTCTCTGGTCTCTTATAGTGGAAGAAAAATATTTACATTTTCAAAACTGTTCCCATGCAGAGACAGAAACAAATATTGCACATAGATGTCTTGCTCTCCAGCCTCTCTCGGAAAACGTGTACAAAGCTTTCACAGGGAACATAAGATGGCAAATACTGTCTGAAAATAACTCACAGGGATATTACAAGCTAACAAAGATGAAGGAGACAACTTGTAAAGCAACAACAAAGTATCTTTCATAATGACACAAATCAGATACACTACAGGTCATATTTTACACCATTTGGTCCACTAACAGCTTCATTTGCTTATCAGTGTTTCCAGAAATAAGCTGAATAAATGAGTTTCCAAAAAGGAAAAAAAGAACCTCTTTACACAAAGAGCAAAGAACGGACCACATAGACAATATTTAAAAGATCTCTCACTTTTTTCTCATAAGGGGAAATAAGTACACCTAGCTGTCTGTGACAGTCACCATTACAAATTTCTATGAAAAACCTCATTAAATAAAAATGCAAGTGACTGCTTGATACATCCGTAAGACAGATAAATACCTTTAGTGAAATATTAATTAACAGCACATATTTTTTCCACATAGCAATGACACAGCTACCACATGAATTATCAGGTCTCTCTCAGAAATATCAAAAGACTGCATAGTTGTAAGATTAAACATAGATAGGATAATACTGAGCTACATTAGCATGACCGTAAAACCAATAAAAACTCCTTCTGCAGGGTTATTTTTAACAGACAATGGTAAGCAGCTATTTAAAGCACAGTTTTATTACCAATTTGGCTTACTACTCTGCCCCAAAAGCTTCTGCACCAACAGAAACAGAAGACACCGTGGGTGGCAAAAGGCTGTTTTAGCAGGCCTTGCAGATGAAAATATCTGAGGCTTGGGTTCCACAAATGCCCCAGTTCTAATAAGAGACTTAAAAGGAACGAAATGTATCTCCATTTCTCTTGCAGGCAACTACCACGGTCACAACACTCTTTGGTTTCAGATTTGCTACTACTGGTATCAGGTCAGTGATACAACATTTTACCATTTCAGTAAATAAGCAGTATGTTTTAACTTAAAGGAAATGTGTGGCCTACCATAGACTATACACTTCTACAAAAAGTTAACGGAAAAATAAATTAAAGACAAGGACCTTTGTCTTTTGTTCATCTCACACTTTTCTTTGTTTTAAGAAGTCAGAGAAAAGAAAATCTAGCTTTATCAGTCAAAACACATTTACGTTTGCAGGGATGAGTTTATCAAAGAAAACTTCCCAAAAATGTCAATTGGGGGAAACTGCTTTCTACAGACTGACCTAATAAAACGTCAAGTAACTTGTGGTATTAGCAACCAGCAACAACAATTAATAATTAATACCAGTTAACTTAGTCCTACTGGCTCTGGAAAAGCCTGAAATGAAGTTCAAGAGTGACTAACCATTTCACACATCATCTGATGAATCCCATCTTCCCACATTTTGGTTGCAAACATCACGAAGAACTATTTGCTTTTTCTCTTCTATCTGCTGGCTTGCATAATGTCTACAAAACTGTGACTTTGTTTACAACGGCATTTGAATATCTGTTTCCCTTAAAACTGCTTAGTTCTCTCCATGATTTCATGCTAAAATCCTGCTGATTTTAAGCAGATTTGAAATTAAGGTTAGAAGTTAAATATCTTCCCAAACTGAAGCCCGGAAAATTTCTGCAGTGCACGCTTCATAAGAACAAGAAAAGTTTGGCATTTTAAAATAATAATAAACATTTCCCATTAAAATTATTTTAACCTAGATTTTAACCTAGATTTTGATAAACCATCCAAAATGTTTGTTTTATTGAGATGCTCCCATGCCTCTTGCCTGATCATACAGTAAAAATTCAGTACAGTTTGTAAGACCAAAATAAGAACTCAACAAGTCCTACCACCTGAAAAAAAGATAAAAATTTCCCATTCACTGAAAGGGTTTCCTATATATTAGTCAAAGGAGACAATCTGAAAAGAAACCACACTAAAATTCAAACTATGATCTTAATATATACAGGTCTTTTGAACAGCAGCTAAGACAAGCAACAGTTTTGGGCTGTCCTAAATTTACCTAACAATAACAACAAAGCACCCAAAAAATCAACCACTCAAACAACAAAATCTATACTTTTATGTTAGGTGATTTTTGAAGCTTTACAATTTTTCAACCCAACTGAAGAGCACACACACATGTATTTACTTTAAAACCCAGAAATACCAATGCAGGAACAGACCACAATTTATAAGTCAATACCACACAAGCCAAAAGAAGGAACAGGCAACCACACAGTGAAACTTTTCTACATAAAACGGTATTTATTTCCTACACATTAGCTATGATTTTTCCCAAATACTGATTTAGCAGTATGTTATAGTATTATGTAACTACGGCATTTCTCACAACTCGGGGCAAGAGTTTTAGTTGTTTGTTACACTTTCTATGTTAGAAATCCAGAAAAAATTGCACCAGAGGCCAAGGCTTGTTATTAACTACTTTTGCAAACAGGTAGCTATACTTAGGCAAAAGTACTAACTTCCAGCAATTTTATCAGATTCTCCAGAAACTTCCTCTTCTACCAGCTGAAGCTTCTCATCACCTCCTCACTGTTTCCAATCTTTCATGTGTTCTCAATCAGCAGAAATATATTCATTTTTACATAAATCCTGCTTTTCATGCTAACACATGTATTTGGGATCCTGAAAGGAACAGCCATATATGACACGTAGCAGATGATTAGAACACAAAACATATAATCATAATGTCTCAATTAAAAGGGAATGATGACTTGCTCTTTCAAAATTAAGAAACTTTCCAACAACTGCACAGTGGTCATATGAGTGCTGTTTTAAACTGAATTGCTAACCTGTTAAATTGCCTAGTACAATAAAACAACGTAAAGTCAAAATAAAATACAAAAAGACCAGAAGGATTTCTAATAGCAGCATGCAGGCCACATAAGCACAGTACTGCCAACTCTATAAATGAAGTCCGTACCAAGGAGCCAGATGTAGCTAGCTAGTGGAGTATCTCCTATGGCTTGGCACTGGGGCACTTTATGTTCCATACAATGACAAGGAAAACACAATACTGTGTATTTTATCTGGCTAGATGAATGTTTTCTTTCAATTTTTCAAGTCCATCAAACTTCTCCTGTTAAGGAGTAAGTAGATGCAAACGATATGCTCAAAATCCTACATATATTGGCACATTATCTTTCATTATACGATCATTCATTTATGTAATGTAGTTATTTTAAGATTCTTGTCTTTTAGAGACATAACAGATTACCACTGTTCAGTAACTCAACTGTTAGGATACACACTTATAACATGGTGAAATTCAATGACAGATGTTGCTCTGGTTTCAAAGGCCAACTGAGAGTGCTGTTCTGGTTTCAAAGGCCATCTAGCGTCAAGAAGAAGCTTTCCACTTCATACCTAGACTAATACAATGTAGCTAAAGATCTTCATTAAGGAAAAAAAAAAAAATCCAAAAATTTCTTAGTATTTCACAAACTATCATTTACTGTATTCAAAAAACATCCAACAGCATGGTAAAGCATTTAGTTTTACAGATCTGTGCAAGCCAACAGTTGACTAAATATTCAGCAGTCAAATAAATGCTGAGGATAAATGAAAAAACCTAGTTACACTGCAGAAGATAAATGTACATAACTAAGTTTAAGATATATTTACAAATACCCCTCCTAAGAACTCCATCTAAGATTTGAACTTTGAATTTAAGTTCCAAGTACTGTACACAATGTCGCAATGAACAGTGCTATAGCCAAACAACACAGCTGGAGCAACATGGCCAGTACTGAAACATGCTCAAAGCTCCACTTCACTCATCCCAATGTTAGGCAGCTGATAACATTATTCCTAGCTGTTTTGCTCTAATGTTCAGGAAATGGTTTGAATCAGACATGCATTAGGGTTGAAGAGCTATGATAAAAGTGTCCTATGTGAATGCCGTATCATCCTCAAGGTGGCTAATTTATTTCTTCTGAAGTTTTCTCTATAAATCCTGAAGCAAAGCCATGTACCTGATGTGGCAGCAGAATACTACCACAAGTAGTATCCTGATCGATATCTTACTAGAGACAAACACTGTCAGTCAGTCAGCAAAACCTAGTTCAGACAGATTTAATGATCAGAGGGCTGGAGCACCTCTCCTATGAAGACAGAATGACAGAGCTAGGGTTGTTCAACCTGAACAGAAGGCTTCAGCGAGACCTTATAGCTGCCTTCAAGTACCTGAAGGCAGCCTAAAGAAGGGCTGGAGAGGGACTCTTTGTCAAGGAGTGTAGCATAGGATGAGGGGTAACAGTTTTAAACTGAAAAAGGGGAGATTTAGATTAGATACTAGTAAGAAATTATTTACTGTGAGGGTGGTGAGACACTGGAACCTGTTGCCCAGAGAAGTTGTAGAAGCCCCATCCCTGGAAGTGTTCAAGGCCAGGATGGGGCTTTGAGCAACCTGCTCTAGTGGGAGGTGTCCCTGCTCATGGCAGGGGGGTTGGAACTCCATGATCTTTAAGGTTTCTTCCAACTCTAACCATTCTATGGTTCCATGATTAATGATGAATACAAAATGTGGATATTGAAGAAATGTTAGACTGCATACATTCTTGGCCTGTTTTGACATGAAATTTCCTCTATGTGTTTTGTATTTAAAAAGGAAAAAAAGTATTTTTATGTTGTACTGCTCATGTCATGTAAGATTACTTTCACTACCTTATCAGCAATTGGCTGAATAGCTACAGAAGCATTAATGCCTTCCTTATAGCCCCTTACAATCTTTGAAATTTCAAAGATATCTTCAATTCAGACTTTGCTCACAAGTGAAGCAGTGTGAAAAATTAATGAAATACATTAATTTATTCAGATCAGTGGAGAAGAACCAAGAGATAATATAGAAAGTAAAAATATTGCCATTATTTTTCCTTTTTGTTTCTTTGTAATTCAAAAGGGGTAAAAAACCCCAAAGGGCTTATAGTTTCAAGAAAGGAAATATTTCTTTAAAATCTATACCAAAAAAATAGAGATAGTGTCAAAAAATAAGTAATGTATTTTTTGTGTCTTAATTCATGCAGATCGAGTTCTACAGTTCTCAAGCTACTGAACTTACTCTTAAAAGAAAATACCTTCTGAACAGTTGAGCTTATAGAGTTATCTCATAAAGTCTGAAAGTAAATAACTGAAATATCAATTTTTCCCAAGCTATTTACAATTATTTAATATAAATTAACTTTTACGGGATATTATTTTATAAATTACAAATTACAAGTACACAAAATTAATGCTATTTGTAAGAAATGTTTTTTTTCTTCTCTCATTTTATATCTCCTGCTGTTTAATTTTTCATCTGTGGAAGTACAGTAAGTATGCCACAAAATTACATATTATTTTTTTAATATCTTAAAAACTCATAAAAACAAGTTTAAAATACTTATGTTGTCATATATCTCAGCATGCATTAAATGCATATACATGCATTAAATGTGCATGTAAATAAATAATGTCCCTTCCACTGAGAAAACACAAATGCAATTAAGACTAAAAAAATTAAATTCAAAACCTAATGCTACCATATATGAATGAGTTCCAGTATTTTTGAAATTCCTTATTTTACTAACTCCTGGTTAGTTAGCCATAATGTAGCATTCATGAAAATTCTGACTTTAAGAAGGTGAACACTACCTGTGTATAACTGTGACCTAATGTAAAGATTTATTATGAATTAACAGGTAGCACTGACAGAGCAAGATACACAACAAAGAGTCCACATCTGCATAACTGACAACAGCCATGTACTTATTTTTCCCCTTGTTCTTAATTTCTCTGAATAAAGCAGGGAAATATTGGGACTTTTTTTTTTTTGGCAATAAATGCATGCTTTTTATTAACATAGCCTGATGATGACTAAAGATGATTCCCACAGTTTATTCAAACTTTAACAATACTCTAAGTTCCATTTGAAAAAAAATGGCCTGCTATTTGTACCAAGGCTACACACTCCTGAATAGTCTCCACAGTAATTCCTCCAAAGTTTTCAATTTTAACATGTGCACACAACTAACATAAGCAGCCTAAGACAGGCAACACACATTACAGAATATTATCCTTCATTATGGTGATTTTTGCCATGGAATTTAAATAGAAGTTTAAAGAGTGCAATGTCTCGCATTCAAATTTTCAAGCAAGAGGGTATTATTGTAATAATCTGTAACAACTTCCATTACAGTTTGGAGAGGCCCTATAATCTAATGCTCATCTCAACCACAACAGTGGTTTTTTCAACCTCTTCATTTCCAAACCTCAAAGTTTCCTACAAGCACTATAAATTTCTCCATAGTTAACTTCATTTCACTGCAGCAATCTCATTATTCTTATGTATCTTATCTACCTTATTTTTAGATGACTTTGTCCATGTTGGCTGTTACACTAAAAAGTCCATTAGTGAAGTTTGATTTCACCGCAGAATCAAGCCTTTAATAATTCTTGAGAAAGCTCAGCAAACCAAAAAATATCCTTGAACTGACGGTAGTCAGCAAGAAATTAATAGAATACTGCAGCAGTAGTGATATCATCAGAAAACAGGATATAATTCTACTTCTCCTGACTGAGATCCCTTTTATGCAAGAGAAAGATGATACTTGTCTTCTAATTTTGTTCCACAATAAAAGCTCCCACTTTAATGAGAATTCATTGAAAGCCCACACTCCTTTCAGGAGCTGCCATCTCCTACCTGCATGACCTTCACACTTTTTGTTCTAAGAGTATAATTTTACATGTTACATTATTCAAACAAGAATCACCTTCGTGGGGAGCTTAAGAAAAAAAGTTAACTTTTCTCCTACCTTCAAAAGCTGCTTGCCAATTGTTGGACTCATTTTTTCATCCACCATAAGAATTACTATTCCTCTGTCATCCATACCTCGGCGTCCTGCACGACCTGACATTTGAATGTATTCACCTGAGGATATCTAAGATAAAATGAGATAAAGAATTAAAAAAAAGAAAGAGCAAAACATTACTTTTTGTTGAAAAATAGCAAGTGCTAGCTGCGATTACACAGTAAATGACCATGATGTATAAAAAATAGCATAGGAGAGTTATCCAAGACATGAGCTTTTCACAGATTCAATTCACTACTCGTAATTCATCACTAAAGCTACTAAGATACAAATCCATGGCTACAAATAGTTTGTCAGCAGCATAAGTTAACTAATGCTGCCACAGATACAGTGATTTCCATAACAGTGGATAACTTTAATAAACACAAAAAACATTGTCTAATGTCTTATATGATGGAAAGTTGCTGGACACGGTAAAGATTATTAAAATACAATACATCGTCAACATACTGATAATGCATCTTTACTATCTTAAAATAATGTATCATTTCATTCAAATTATTCATATGTAACATTAAATACTGATACCTAGCAACAGCAGTGTTTCTGTGCCAACTGTGAAACCAAAGAGGTTATTGTTACGTCGAACATTTATAAAGAACTGGAACGTGAACAAGGGGCAGCTATAACTGGTTCCTTATGTCTCAGTACATTATAAAACAGGGCTTTTTTTGTCATCTATGGAACTTGCATTCCCAACAATTGCCCAAGTTTCACTTAAATCAGATCTCAAAAACTATTTAAGGAACATGTGCTAACTCATTTTAAAAGCAAGAGTTCCACATATCTGAAACCTCAAAGGCAGCTAATTCTTATGCTTATCTTAAGGATATGTAATCTGACTGAATGAATTGTGAAAATTAACAGCCAAAACTAATACTGAAGAGATGTTTATTTCATAAGGTGCATGTCAACTCACTTGTCCTGTTTACTGCAATTTTCTCATCTCTGAAAGATGAACCATGACACTTAGCAAATTTTGATGTGATAACTTGTACACTCTTATTGTTATTTACATGTGAATCACCTACCTGCTTTAAATGCATACAATTTTTAAATTATTTGTTTTCCAGCTGTTAAAGAACCATCTCTCCCTCCACACATTTCTGCCTTTCTGTGGGCTACCCAAAATACTCTGCTATAACAGAAAAAACAGTACTTATTCTCCATATTCCCGACACAGAAGAAAACACTTGGGTCTCACAGTTTTGGACAAGTTGGGCAGAAGTCTTACTCTAATCTAATGTTTACTGCTACCCTGTCTTTGATGACCCTCTTCTGTATCTATTAAAATAAATAATCTCATGCAAAAACTGAGGAAATCTTGTCTTCCAGAATTTTTAAACTAATTATAAATGGATTAGTGAATGAAGAAAGATTTTTAAAAGAAAAAATATTTTCTACTACATTGAAGTGGCTATGTCAAGAGTAAATTTTAATCCTAATCAGGTTTAAATAACGCAATTCAGTTATTCTACAGAACCTGGCTTTCACTTACCCATCGGAAATCTTTTCCATCAAATTTGCTGGCACTTGTAAACAGCACTGTCCTGGCTGGCATATTAATTCCCATTGCAAAAGTCTCTGTTGCAAATAAGGCCTAAATAAACAGACTAAAGTTAAGCAAGCAAAAAAAAAGGTTCTTAAGCAAATATGCAAAGAGTAAGAGATTGCTACACAAAACCTCTCCAGATTTTACTTATGTACAGTCAACACAGAAGGGCTTTGGTCCCATTTTTAAATACTGAATGCACTTATTTCCCTTCTCCCTTCCCTTATTTCCTCTGAGAAAACATGAAAACTCGTTAGATGGGACCATGTGAAAGACTCCAAAAGAAAACACAAGGAAGTGCAGATTACATTAATGAAAAAGAATAGTTCATTTCCACATTCAAAGTTTGCAAGAAGAAAATAGCAGCTACCCAAAAAAACCCTGCAACTTTTATGTAAGGTTAGATTTTTCTGAATGTATGTCCCTTAGGGCAATCAACAAACAGCGTGGTAAACATCTGCAGTCTTTTATAGGAGGAAAATATATCATAAAACAGTTGAAGAAAAAGTTAAACACTGCAAGTTTAAATAGTTCAGAATAAAATCTGGAACACTTAAAACTAGAGCTGTAACAGTGCGCTAATATAAGACATCTAAGGCAGAGTAGTAAAGACTACAAACTTTTCCTTATAGAAAGAAAAAAAACAACAAACCAACCAGCTAAAAAAAAAAAAAACAAAAACAAACCAGATAAAGATGGAGGCATTTATGCCAATATTTACATTTCTCTAGGGAAGGGAGCTGCACCAATCACACCAATTAAGCCACTGGAACAGATACAGGCTTCCAGAGATGCTGTGTGCATTTGTAAAACCCAGTATGTAGACCCACAGAACAGAGCATTTCCCCTCATACATGTATAGCTCTTTTTAAAACTGCCTAGTTCCCGGTACACGCAATATTCAGAGAAAGTTTTTGGTAAGCACTAAACCATATGTTTGTAACCATATTCAAAACATTTTTCAGTGCAACATGCAATGAGTCATTCACCTTTTTGAGTCAAGAAGCAGATCTCGACTATAATACTAGAGTACATTCAAGCAAAGAAATCTTGGTTTTTCAGGGTTACCAGGATTTTCTGTGTATTCATAACACAGAAAAACCTAAATATGGGCATGAAATATATACCTTTATTAGGCCCTCAGAGAAAAGAATTTCGATGGTTTCTTTTAAGATAGGAAGCAGACCGCCGTGATGGATACCAATTCCTCGCTTCAGAAGAGGAAGGACATGCTCAACCTGGGAAGAAACATAAAGAACAATAAATTAATTTTACTATTAGTTACTACAAAATAAAACCAGTATGGAAAACCTCACCACTGCCCTTAGTGTCCATGTAATTCACTATTTCCTGATTTTAAATACAATACACACCTCTTCATTATTATTTTCAAGTTCGAAATACCAATGATATGAAGAGTAAGACCAGAGGCCAATCTTGACAGTGGACTAGTTTTAAATTGGGTTAAGTCAGATGTGAAGCTATGCCCTAACTTATACATGCAGTTAGTATTTCAATTTGCCTCTATATAAAAAAAACACCAAACCTGCTTAATTTGACATATTTTTTTGAAATAGCGATCCTGCTGTGCATGAGCTATTTTGCTTCAATTTTAGGTGCAGTGATGTTACTTACTGATAAGTGCTGTAAAACAATGAAGTCGGCACCTATGAGGGCCATATAAGCTCTCATATTCAGGCTGTGACTGAATTAATCTCTTAAATCCTAAAAATATTATACTTCATACAATCACCTACATAAACTTAGCTTTGTATCTGTTTATCTCTTTAAAAACAAAGAGTCTCATTAGCAATCTATTAACACTTGGTCACCACCCCAAAACTAATTCTGAGAATACGCTTTTGAGGTATTGTTGTCTATAGACACTGGAACAGGTTAGTTTGATATAACGTCAGTTATAAGCCTACCAAAAAACCCTATCCCATTACACCTTATACATTGGATTCTTACTTTTCATTTTTCTCAAGTTCACAAACAAAACTGTGATATCTGAAGCAAGTAGGCATGGCCAAAAATTAAATGTTTTGTTTTGTTTTTCAAGGAGAAATTGCCATGCTTACGGTAAAGATTACTACAGTAAGAAGTGATGGACAAAAATAAATAAAGGGAAGAAGGAGGTAGACAGAAATTATAGTTCTAGTGTCTGTTACATAAGTCCTGAATCTTACAATATTCTGTCCATTTAGACGCCTGTATTTTTCCACTATGAAGACAGTCATTATGCTTAGTCACCATACAGTAAATTAGAATGCAAATGCATCAATTCAACTTTTTGAAAGGCTCAGCAGTCAATACCTGATAAAGTGCATACTATGCATATGAACTACTTACAGTTTTAACCCAGATCTCTCTTTATAAGTTCTTATGTTTACTTTAAAATATAATTTAAAAAAACCACCACAAAACCCACAGGGTAGGAACTCCATCGTTACTTCTGGCATACACAATTTACTGGAATCAAAACTGGAAGGATCCTAACCACCGAGTCCTATTTCTCAAGGCCAAGCAGCAATGCAACAGATATTAAAAGCCAGGGAGATGAATGAGAATATTCAATGTATGATTTCTGTACCCACCACGAAAGACCCCAGCCTCTTAAGCTGCAGAAAACAGGAGAGCAGCAGCTACACCTATTCAATCTCCACCCACCTGAGGAAGCTTTTTGTCTTCATCTGACAGACAATCAATTGCATTGTTGAATACTTCTTCAACCATCTTTTTTTCTTCATCTAAGAAGGCAATTTTAAAGTTATTACAAAATCTAAAAGGCTAATACTGTATGTAAACAAAGTGTTACCACATTCTAGTATTTACAAAAGCTTACAATAAAAACAGCATGGAAGACAGTGAAGACTATACAAAACCACCCACAGAGGGTCAGACAATCATGACTTGAATGTGAGCCTGAAGGAGCCTAACAGTAACCAGAAGTAGATGCTCAAGGAAAAGAAAAACAGAACAAACCTGGCAGAATAATCCAAATTTCAGCTACTTCCCAACTGGGTATTTCTCAGTTTTATATACTTTCTGCCTATTTCATAAACCTCCCCATTTCTCTTCTACACCTACTAGTGGCTGCCTCCATGGACACAGAGGCTCTTCCTCTTCTTCATTAATTCTCAAAGTTAACATCATTTCTAATTAAGCAGTGCAAATATAAAAGATATATATGCAAAGATATGACTGAAGAAAACATATAAAAATGCATCTCCACACTTGTGCATGTCTTCACATTTCCTGACAGAAACGGTTGCATTATTTTGCAACACTGAACCAGAAGGTGCAAAGACTGGACTAAGTAAGCAAGATCCTGGACAGTTCACAAACACATATTCCTTATTTTTATTACAAGTCTTAACATTTCTGAGCAGCAATGCCAAGGTTGGTCTTAATCTAAAATGAAAAAAAAAAATAATCTTTGTTTACCATTTGGGTTTCAATTTGAGGAGAAGGGGGAGGAAGCAAAGGAAGAAAACTGGAATCAATCATTGAGAAACAAAGATCTAATGGTTTATACACAGTTGTTTTGACTTTGGGAGAAAACTCATTTTTCTAATAGACAGAACATGAAAATTCTGGGAAATACATTTGTTGTGATCAGTCTTCTCCCACTACAGACAGAATTTTCTAGGAACTCTTGAGCTATTATTACAGTGAACAGGATTTTGGAGAAAGAAATAAAGTTTAAAATAAAGACACAATTCAACATTGTGATGACCAAGTATTCTTTGTGTACCAACAGTTTCCTACTGAAAACAGCCTGATGTACCGGCATAGTAAAGGAAAAAGCAATATGTATTTTGCATTTGTTTTTACACAACCCCCCCCCAAGGGAATGGAAATATCTAACCAGAGTAACACTTCACATCAAACTACACTGTGAATAAAACTGTGTTTCATTTATCTGTACCTGTATTGAAATCTAACTTTGTCATCTGAAGTGCATAGGCTTCACAGTCTTTCTTACTGAAGCTGAAAATAATCACAGGTTGGAAATTCCTTTCCATGATCATCTTCACAATCTTAAAAACATTTGAAGGACCTAAAGAGAGATTACATTAATTTAAAAGTAATTTTAGCACAAAAAGGATCTAATGGAATAATTGAGACAGAAGCACAACTTGCATATAACTTTGTTGTATTGTAGAAAAAGTTAGTTTAGAATGGGATTCAAACTCACCTTTTGTTCCTCCTTTTCTGCCTTTCTGGTCCCCTTTTGCTAAGTCTCCCGCATCTCTAAGCACTTGCATTGCTGTATTAAAATTATCTTCTCTGAAATCTCCCTGAATATAAAACACAACATTTGTAAGCAATTACATCTTACACAGTCCAGTTAAAAATACTCAGTGCTTTGCACAGACAATACCATTACTCCATATTTACAGGCAGAAGGAAAACACAATGCACATGGTAGCGAGTGAGTTTACTAGGTCAGTGGCACAGCAGAGAATTAATTGGTGTCTGAAATTACAGGATCACCTAGGTTGGAAGGGACCTTTTAGGATCATCTAGTCCAACCAATGAAAAAAAGTAAAACAAAACAAACAAACAAAACACAAAAAAAACCCACAAAAAAGCCCCACACGCATGAACAAAAAAACCCACACAAACCCCACACCACACCCAAAACAACACCAACCCAACACTAATCCATATCCCTGAGCACCATGTCAACTCGTTTCTTGAATACTTCCAGGGATGGTCCCTCAACCACCTCCCTGGGCAGCCCATTCCAATGCCTGACAACCCTTTCAGTAAAGAAGTATTTCTTAATATCTAATCTGAACCTCCCCTGGCACAACTTAAAGCCATTACCCCTTGTCCTATCATCTGTGACTTACTACTGATTGTTCCACCCACCACACCATCAGCCACGCTAGACCTGCTGATTGTCACCAAAAATGACTTTTAGGAATGTCTATATCAAACTACAAAGCCTAATGAGGACCTAGCATTAAGTGCTACGCAAACTTCCTTTGTATAGTCAATCCAAATTTTGCAAGAGATCAAGCTTGTGACTGAAATGCAAGGAAAAAGATCTTCCAAACAAATTGAATATTCCTTACATTTTCATCAACAACCAGATGGAGTCCATCTCCTCCTGCTGGGAATATATAATGCTGCAGCGGTGTGGGTCGATAGTCGGTGTAAATCACATGGCAAGGCTATAAAGAAAGAACAGCATACATCTAAATATTTAATGTTTCTAATTGCATTGTAGAAACACTGCCCAATGGAGAAACCAATACTTATACTATTAAGATACATCTTTCTAAAAGCCAGAAAGTAAGACTTACAGAAACTAAGACAATACATTTTCTTTCCTGAATACGGATTTTGTACTAATGATGCTACTTAAGAAAACCACAGTTTGCAAATCCTGTAGAAGAACATAAGTCAGCTACAAAAACCTCTTTCCCATGAACACAAAAAGTAAGGACAAGCAACATTTCTTTCCGTATTATTACACGGACTCAAAATCCTAATACCTTTAAAAGCAAAGGAAAACCTGTTAATTTCTATTTTGTCAAAAAGCTTGTAGCATTTCTTACACCACCTAAAAAAGTTACCTGGTAGACATTTAAAAACATTTAAGGTTTTATTGCACAGAGGAAGCTTGTTAAGAAAGAAATTAGACAAAATGCTTCCCTCAAAACATTCACTATGTAAACCTGCTTTAAAAAAAATAATAATCACAGTCCAGTGTTCTGGAAAACCAAGTCAAGGTTTTGTGCCAAGCTTAAATAGACATCTCTTATACTACACTCCTTCCATCATAAACCAACACAAGAATCAATCTCTGGGGCATTTTTAAAACTGGACCAACCTCTTGCGGATATTAACTTCCCTAATTCCAATTCCCATATCTTTGCTGCAAAAGCATCTCTTAAACACAATAAATAAAACCTATTGGCTACAGGACGGGACAGATTTCTTACATTTCTCTTTTCTCACTTTTATATGGATTTACAATTTACTTTTGATTTCCACATGGCCTTTTACAGAGCTCTTCAAAAAATTCTCCAAATAACCTCTTGTCTATCAGCCCTCTGAAAATCATAGTATGTTCATCATTTTTCATAATTCAGAATGTTTGTTGAAATCTAGGTAAGTGTGGAAAATAAACATTAAACAAACTGCTTTAACACTGCTATGTAGAACCATGTAGTATAGCTGCAAAAGCTAGGAGTACAACCAGAAAAGCCAGGAGTGATCTATACCATTATTTATAAGCAATAAGAAGATGACTAAAAAGGCATTTAAAGGTTCTGGTCTCATCCACCAAAGAGATAGTGTTATGCCACAAGACAAGAATAGAGGTATAGCACATCAGAAACCTTACCTGTTTGTGAAGATGGCAGATCCATTCAGCAAATTGACGGGCATTTGGAATAGTTGCAGAAAGGAAGACATAATGAACATTATCAGGGAGCAAAATAATTGTCTCTTCCCAGACAACTCCTCGTTCTGAAAACGGAAAATTCACATGGGAAATTTATGTGATTAAGGCCTATTTCTCAACTCTGAAGCCAAAGAGCAGCATGCTTAAAGACAAAATAAAACAAAAACTATGAAAAGCCTGCCCTATACAAATGGAATATACCAAATGCCCTCAAAGTGGCTTTTGCCTTGGTAAAGAAAACAGACCGTGATACACAATAATCATCTTATAAGCATACAAGAGAAAACAAATTGTGAATGATTTATGCACAAAGATGACTCATTTTAAGAGAGAGAACAAAGATTTAATTATTCAAAATGAAAAATTGTTCTTGGCAAAAAACCAAAAAGATTTCTTCAAAAGAAAAATTGTACATATAGGATACCTGAATCTCTCATGTAGTGGATTTCATCAAAAATAACCCACGCAACCTCTCGCATAACCTCAGAACCTCTGTAGAGCATACTTCTCAAAATCTAGACAAGGAGGATAAAAAAAAAGAAAAACATCCATCACATGAAGTAACAGTCACATATTACAGAGATGTCAGTAAGAAACTGCCAGAATTTTTGTTTCACATTTACATGGCAATATGAAATCTTATTTTGCACAAAACTTAAAAACATTTGAAGATTGGCTATGAGATGCTTTCCAAACTGATTCCAATCTAACAAATCTCATGATATGAGATTAATCAGTTTCTCTGCAAAAACAGTGAAGCAACATGAAAGAAAAAACATTCTTTTTCTCACAGCCTCTATATGGTAGCATATTTGTTACAGGTTTACAGATCTACTTCTGTAGATCTACAGATCTACTTTAGAAGCCTTCTTCCATCATCCTAACAGATAACCTCTTTGTGATTATCTTTTGGAAGGCTTTTGCCAAAAGGAAAATCTTGCCAAAAAAAGGAAATCTTTTGCCAGAAATCAAGCCATCCTGACTCTCTACCCCAATCTTTGCCTACCAGAGTTTTCTCCATAAGACTCTTTATTCCTTCAAGGTAAAGACAGAAAGAGGAAAATTCCAATTCATGGCTGGACAGATCTCTATAATAGAAATATGACAGAGCTGTGCCAAAGGTGAAAAGCTGTATATTCCTGGAGTACTAGCATCTAGCATGAAGGCCTCAACCATCACTCAATGATTTTCCTCTCTGCATTTTGTTTCCCTAGAACAAAATACCAACCCTACAGGATTCAGTAAGTCTGACTTTCAGTACTTCACACCTATCCAAACAAAACCCAGTGCATTTAGGAAATTAAGGTCTGCCTTTCTCCATGTGAGAATGAAAGTTCCTGACTCATAGTCCAAAAGTATAAATTTACAGAGATTTACCTAACTTTTTCCAGTAACAGAAAGTTAAAACATTAAAATGAGGCATAATGAAATTAGTAACGTTCTCTACCCTAATGGAGCTTATTAAAGTAACTTTTATCTTTTGATATCAGACCTTCTCAGCCAAAAAAGGGCAGAAGAAAACACAGAAAGATCAAGAATGATATCTGATCTTACCTCGGTTGTCATTACCAGACAAGAAGCTGTAGGATTAATGGTGACATCCCCAGTCATCAAACCAACATCCTGAAATTCTTCATACATCTCACGGTACTTCTGATTACTCAAAGCTTTAATTGGACTTGTAAATATCACACGCTGTTTCTCCCTCAAAGCCAGGGCAATTGCATACCTGTATTCAAACAGCAAAGATATTGAAGTTGTCAGGAAGACATTCAGAGCATATTGCTTTCCTCTAAGTTTCTGCTTAAAAAAATGAAAACTATGCAATTCAAAACACCAGTAGAATGATATCAAACATTTCTTATCTACATTAAGTTCAGCGCAATCTTAACTCAACTATATATGCCTCTTTGGAGGGCGACAAATCATTGACAAGTTAACTGATTTTTACAGACATTAGAGCACACTGTCACTGTCTCATGATAAACTATTATTATTTAAGCCCATGCTCTAATATGTATATCTCACTTCTGACCTCCAGTCAGCAAAGCCACTCCACTGTCAGATCAAACCCTGACAAAAAATGCACACGATCTTTTAAATATTTCTTGCCCTATAAACACCAAGTTGAAAATTAACTGAAACCATTGCTTCTGACAAAGCAAAGAAAATACACAGCATAACTCCTTAGTAGTTATAACCAAGTGCTAGACAAAGGTGGGGTTTTTTTCTCTAAATTAATGCAAATCCATATAGCAGAAACTTTCCTTTCAATGAATACATCATCTCAACAAAACCAGACTTTAAAAATAAAAGGTAAGCTTAAACACAAATTAAGCGTTTCACTACCCACTAAACAAAACCAAAGTAGTTTTTACATTCAAGGGTAGTCAATTCAACTCTAACACTGATGGTCCAAACTTTATATGAAAAAACTGAGACCAAACAGCTACTTATGGTTCAACAAAATGACATGACAAACATGACAGCATTCTCTTAGAGCCTGTCAGAAAATTACTTACTCTGCACAAACAGTTTTACCAGCTGATGTATGAGCAGACACTAAGACAGACTGGTTATTATCTACACAAAGAATAGCTTCTCTCTGAAAGGCATCAAGAATAAATGGATATTCCTAAAAAGAAAGAAAGCAAAAGCATTAAATACTTTTAACACAGACTGTTACTTATACCTAATTAATTTTTGTGACTGGTGTGCAAATTACAAGAAGAAATGTAATCCTGTAGATGTTCATAACCCCAACTGATCTTAATCCAGTATTTTGCAGTGTCTTTGTATTTAAATAATTTTATGTAATACCACACACCTAGGATCTTTCCTTATGTCTTTATTGTCATATCAAATTAAAATCTTGCCCCAGTGACCAAATTTTCTCTAATTTACTAATTTAGGAAGAGGAACTACAGTGTACAACGGAAGCCACTGCCTGATGTTGTAGAATAGAACTGAAATCACAACCCATTCAACCACATCATTTGCCTAAATTTAAAACACAGAAACACCAATCATACTTAGGACAGGCCATCTTTTCAAGATATTCTCCCAAGCCTTACTGACAAAGTACATAATTTTTCCCCTTTACCCTCATCTACTGCCTAAAGACATGCCAAAAAAAAAAAGAAAAAGCAATCTATGACATACTTTTGCAGCTTTTCCAGTTCTTGGTTTCAGACCTGTGAATTCTTCATCTGCTGGAAGCGCAACCTATAAAATACATTTTAAATAAACCAGTTTCAGAATTCTTGGTGTCCATTCCAATGACATGGCAAACTATGAAGAGCTGTGCCAAGAGATGTAAAATGCATGAAAACTAATTTCAATTTCTATCCTGTTTCTCCTGAGCTTGTGTATCAAGGCTTCCTTCATTCCTCTTAAAAGTTTTTTCAACCAATCTCTCTATTCTCCCACCCCAACAATGCTCCTTCTCTCACCTCTCTGATACTCCCTTGTGTGAAATATTTCTGCTTCACCTTCATCTACCTTGGAACATTAGCTCTTCAGGACAAGACACAGTTAGGGCTTCCGGCCAATGGATATTTGAAGCAATTGCTCAGCTCACATTGCTAACACTCCCTTTCCAAGGATAATGTATTTATAGTAGTAAAGTTCCTGTTCCTCGCCAACATCTAACACTCATTTGTACCAAATATTTAAGCTCTCTTCAGTTACTAAGTGCTGACAAACTTCTATCAGACATCTCAAGATAACAAAGACTGTACAGATTCGTGGGCTTTAAAACCTGTATCATCAACTGTATATACCATTCCTTCATTACAAAGGTCTAATCATGCAGAGTCCTTGAACATGACCCTAATTAATTTGAGCTACTTCTGGATGACAGCACAGAAAGGAAAATGAGCATTAAGGTACTAGGAAGTTAAAATTTAAATATTAAATTCTCGTAGAAACTCTCTGACGTCTTTGGATGAGGGACAATTAAAAAAAAATACATCAGCATTGATAATTCTCATTTTTCATATTTTAAATTGCATTTATGTCTATTAGCATAATTTGAAAATGGATAGTTTTCATTTACTTTTATACATTTTTTTCCCTTTTTACCAAAACAGTAATGAGCCTCACAAGAAAGCTTTTAATTTTTAGAGCCAGAATAGCAAACTACTTCAATACCCACTTAGACTGCACTATGAACACGGCGCTGTTTTAACAAGCACGGGGTATTCCTCCGCAACAACAGTACTCAGAATATGCTTGGTACCTGTCAAATACAGAAACCTGACAACATTATAATTGAGGCTTTCACAATCACTCATTTTATTGCAAGTGTAATTCAAACTGCTTCTGGTAAGATACCCCATTGATTTTTCAAGTGCATTTTATGCAGGTTCAATGCCAAATACAGAGTTCATCTCTTTACAGGCCTGTTCTACCTTTACAATATGAACATATCTGCTTGAGGGTAGGAAGACTTTGCAGAGGGATCTGGACAGGCTAGATCAATGGACCAAGGCCAATGGGATGAGGTTCACCAAGGCCAAGTGCTGGCTCCTGCACTTGGGTCACACCAACCCCGGGCAGCGCTACAGGCTTGGGGCAGAGTGGCTGGAGAGCTGCCCAGCAGAAAAGGACTTGGGGGTGTTGGTCGACTGTTGGCTGAATGTGAGCCAGCAGTGTGCCCAGGTGGCCAAGGTAAATAGCATCCTGGCTTGTATCAGAAATAGTGTCACCAGCAGAAGCAGGGAAGTGATCATCACCCCTGCACTCGGCACTGGGAAGGCTGCACCTCAAACAGTGTTCAGTTTTGGCCCCCTCACCACAAGAAAGACATTGAGGTGCTGGAGCAAGTCCAGAGAAGAGCTGGTGAGGGATCTGGAGCATAACTCTTATAAGGAGCTGCTGAGGGAAGACAGATTATTTAGTCTGGAGAAAAGGAAGCTGAGGGGAGACCTTATCCTTTCTACAATTACCTGAAAGGAGGCTGAAGCAAGCTGGGGGTTGGTCTCTTCTACCAAGTGATAGGACAAGAGAAAATGGCATCAAGTTGCACCATGGGAGGTTTAGGATGGATATTAGGAAAAAGGGTTGTCAAGCATTGGAACAGGCTGCCCAGGGAAGCGGTGGAGTCACCGTCCCTAGAGGTATTTAAAAGGTGTGTAGATGTGGTGCTCAGTGACATGGTTTAGTAGTGGACTTTGCAGTGTTAGGTTTACAGCTGGACTCAATGACCCTAAAGGTCTTTGCCAATAAATGACTCTATTATTCTATGATATATTAAGTTCAACTGCAATAAACAATATTATTATACTGGCAGCAATACATGCAATTCTATGAAACAAACCTGTATTTCTCATGTGCTTTTTCACTGCACTCACCTCATGTGTACAACCTTCAACAGTCTCCACAGCTTGCACCTTCACCTGAGGCATCAGTTCTGCCAGGCTGAATTACATATGAGTTAGCATTGCCAAAATGTATTTAGAAATCCTGTTTTCTTTATAAATGCAGAAATAATGAACTGCACCTCAACTTTAACTGCAACATTCAAAAAAGGATGTACAAACTTGAAATGGACAGTTGCCAGAGTCTACTACCAGGACTACGAATACTTCTATGTGTTAAAATTCTGCTACTATATAAATCTACTTTAGCTACTGGCTTTAGGATTTGTAACACCTTTAAAACTTGCACCACACAACAGCAACTTGGATCACATTCATTCATATCAAGTTTTCTGATTAACTGGAGACTTTTTTTCAATATATAACAAAGCAAAATTCAAAACTTGTATTCCTGCTATTAATCGTGACACTGGACAACAGCAACCTGAAGCATCTCAAGAAGCTGCCTGAAAACAAGACCCCTCTTTTCTTTACCAGTCCCTTCTCTCATGTCCAGAAGGCAGTGTCTCACATAACACAGTGGGCTTTTCTTACAGTTTTAACATACTTAGTAAGCTACTGTGGGCAAATATAAGTTCTACTGAGACCACTAAAACGGAAACTGACTTAAAATGTCGACTCTGGTTCTGTTTTGCTTCTTGACACCTACCCTTTTTTTACAGTGTTCTGAGAAGTCTTCTCATGACTTTCTCACAGAATATCTTACCCTGAACTTAAGAAAAATTGCCACATAAAACCAATAGACAATCCAGATCAGAATTATGTCTAACAGAAGTCAAAAATACATCACCCAGAGAAAAGTATAATACCACAGCAAGCACATAGTTTTAATTCTGTAGTAGAGTTTTCTACATCTTGAACTAGGAGCTACACACCTGCACTTGGCAGCTCTGGATTTTTATTTCATGAACTCTCCTAATAATTTTCTGAACCAGCATAAACTTTCAAGCTCCCAAGAATCTTGTAAGACACACTAAGCTGAAAAAGTGCTGACTGTAGCCCTTCAATCTGTTTGCAAAACTGCTAATAACACCTGTCATTAAGTTCTGGAAAGAAAACAGGGAGAGACATGGAGGAATGGCATTCTACCTTTCCTTCAGCTGCCTTATTTCCCCACCTGTCCAAGCATACCCCCTCTCCACATCAAATAGCTGCCATTTGTGCTCAAATTTAAAAGCATGTCTGCAATTGTGATCTTACATGCTTCATGTCCTGGTTTGAGGTAATACCAACCCAACTTTCTGTTCAATAATTTCACTTTTTAGTTAAGTCTCTTCTAACTAACTCAGTCTCTGAAATTAACGACTTTTTTTTCAGTACTTGCTTCTAACAGAGATAAGGCCTGGTGTTTATAGTTAATAACAGGAGGGTATGCAGAAAGACTCCTTATATTTATTGCTGTAACAACCAAGGTCAGCTAACTTTGTTGTGTACCAAGTTGAAGGCCCGGAAGCAGAAGCGCATAGAGAGACTGCATCACCTCATTTATATATATATAAATGGAAAATGGACTTCACGTGCAAATTCATCTTTAAATAAAAACACTGCAAAGCTACTTATGCTGTCTATTCACAACTAGCATATTGCTAATAAGTATGTCTCGCTATGACTTTTTTACACATTAAGCCAGGCACTTACTTAGCATCCTCTGATACAACATCCTCCAATTTCGGCTTCTTTGCCAAAACAGCATCTTTGGTACTATCAATCTCAACCTCCCTTTTGGTCTTCCCTGTCGCTGCTACTGAAGGTTTTTCCTCCAACCGTTTTCTGCAACATAAGTAGAAAAAAATTAAACTTTGCCTCTTCTGTGTATGTATTTTCAGAAAAAAAATCAGAAAAACTGTTCAGACAACAGTGATCACACCACACTTAGGGCACAACCCACTGAAGTCCACACACAAAAATTACCGTGGGTTTTCAAACCAGCTAAGCATGGTCCCAGGTCCATGCATTCCCCATCGCCCACTGTACCAGGGCTGACTACAGATTTGGGGCCAGGGATCCCAGGAAAGCGTGTCCCTTTAGGCTGCACCGACTTCCCGGTCACAAGGGGGTTCAGTAGCTCCAACAAGCTAGCAGAAAGCAGGCCCAGTGTTGCGGCCCGAGCCTCAGCCCCAGAGGGCTCACCCCCAGCCTTGCTTCACCAGCACCCATCGAGCCCTCACCCCGGTTTCTTGGCGCCCTCAGTGCCGCCCCCCTTGGTCTTCTTGGCGCCAGAGGCGGCGGCCGGGTCCTCCTCAAACACGCTGAAGAGCTCGTCACCAAAAGCGTCCGCCATCTTCCGCGCTGGTCCCACAACGCCTGGCGCGGGAAGGCCCACCCCACTGGATCCCTGCCGCCCCTTTCCTTGGAGCTGCGCCCCGCGGAGAAACAGAGACCCCGCCGCCCACAGGCGCCGGGAGGCCTACGCGTGCCCCGGTCCTGGTCCCACTCCGCCGCCACCGGGGCACGGCCGGCGTCCCCTCAGCTCGCAGCCACCCGCGCGCAACACCTCCCACAACTCCCCGCGGCCGACTGTAGCCCTTGCCCCGGAACCTAATTCCGTCAAGGCCTCAGAAGGCAGGCGGCGGTAGGGTGACGCGCCATCCCTCAGGCTCTGGCCAATGAGAAGTGGAGGGCGGTGCCAAGCAGGAAGTAGCCGGCCAATGGGAAGAAGCCAGGGGGGCGGTGCCAAGCGGGGGATGCCTGGAAGTAGAAGGACAGGCCGGTTCCGCTGCGTGCAGGGGGTGTCATGGGTGGTCGCAACAAGAAGCAGCGAGCGGGCAGCGCGGCCCATACCGCCTCCGCTGCTACCGCCGCCGCGCGGGCCCGAGCCGCTGCAGAGGCCGGAGCTGCGGCTGCCGCGGAGGCGGGCGGCCGAGCGGCGCCGCGGCCGCTGCCCGCCTCTAAGGAGCCGCGTGTCAAGCAAGGTAGCGGGCCCCGCGGCCTGAGGCGGCGGCAGCGGGCGGCAAGGCCTGGGGGCGGCGATGCAGGAGGGAGGAGGGGTGTGGGGTTCAGGCGGCTGAGGGGTGTCCGGGAGCGCAGGGAGGGAGCCCCTGAGGCCGCGGCCCGCCTCTCTCTGGGGACCTCGGCGTGATGGAGGGAGGCCTGCTAAAAGGCCCGGTGTTATTAGAAAAGGCACCTTAAATCCATCTGATACGGATGTCAGGTCAGGCCTGCTTTGAGCCTCTGTCGCTTCTTGGGATGTCCCTGGTTAGATGAGCCTTATGGGCAAAGGAAAATATGTCATTAACATCGGTGGTGTTTGTGGAGCAAGTGTTGTTGTGGCATTTCCCCAGTAATGCATTTTTCTTGTGGGTGTTCATGTGCTTGAAATCAATGTAATGTGGTAATGTAACTTCAGCAGTGTTGGATGAGCTGAGGGATGACTGCTTCGGGTGCAGCCTGAAAATCTAGTATTCTGCAGATGCCCATTTTCCATAAACCAGCTTTGCTAAAAGTAGTACGTCAAATACCTTGCATCAGCTTGTGTTGCAAATTATGCAATGGCCAGGCCTTTTAAAATTCCACCTTCTTAAGACAAAGTTTTGTAATCCATTAACTTAAACTTCCTGAACCTATCCACATCCTCTGCTTTTACAAATTTGGGCTCTGGTAAACATTTATTGTGTCTCCTGCTCCTCCAACACCATGGTGCTCAGTCTTCTTTAGAAACTATTTTGCTTCTCTCCTAGGTTGTCTGCTGTGGTGACAAATAAGTCAGTGTAAGTGAAAAGTAAGTTAGTATAGTCTAAATACTGTGTAGCTGCACAGCTTACTGATAAGTCCTAGTGGTTAGCTCATGAGGGCTAACTGCTCTTTGTAGCTCCTGACCAGAGGTGACATGCTTTTTTCTGAAATGTGGTTACCTACACCCGGTCCTGATCTTAAAATGGGCTTTCCTAGAGCTTCTCGGCAGGCAGTGCAGCACAGATGAACTGGCAAGCTGAGGAGCTGGGAGGTAGCTGTGCCTCCCGGAGCACAGTGCTGCTCCCTCTGGGGTGGTGTACAGCCTTGCCCGGTGGTGAAAGCTGTGAGGTTGCTCAGTTTCTTTATATCTGTGCAATAGCAGAAACAGTATGTGTGTTCTGAAAAAAAAAAAAAAAACAGAATCCAACAGCAAGCTATGTGTTGACATTCTAATGACAATAAATAGCTTGTGTTTTAGTATTTTTCTAACAAATCGTAAATGAAAAGCAGTTAAGAATGACCATAGCAGATGAGATCAAAAGGCTCTGTAACCTAGTTCCCTCTCCTGGATAGGGGCCAAAACCAGGTACTTAGATAAGAATAGGTTGGACATGCAGTGATACTGTGTAGGGTGCTCTTACATCCTCCACCAGTTGTGTTGTAGGGTCTTCCTAAGCCAGATACTAAGCTATCCTGTCTGCGCTTGGACTTTGGTAAACATCTAACATCCACACTTTAATGGCAAAGAGTTCAGTTACATAGCTATGCACTTCATAGTAAGAAAAGACAGTCTCACTTGTTTCAAACTTGCCCTGGGCTTCTCTACTTGGCACTCCTTGTTCCAGTGCTGTGAGAGAGTGAGCAGTCAATCCCATTTCCTCTTGCTGTACCACCTGAGATATATATTTTGTGCGCTGAGAGTCAGACCCTTTTTTACTATTCCTTGTTTGAGGGCCTTTCTCTACTTTGATTATTCTTATTGTTGCTGTGTATTTGTCTGTTTCTGGCAAATTAGTGTATTTTCTTGTGCTAACCTGTATTTGGTCTGCTTTAGCTAGTGTAAGCGATGTTCTCTGTGTTCTATTTAAGTCATGGATGGGTTTTTGTAATTTGCAGGTCCAAAAACTTACAGTTTTAGTTCAACAACAGATTCCAGTGCTGCTGCAAATCTAGATAAATCTGTTCTTAAGGTGAGTATCTTCTTTAGATAAAACAACTTTAGTTTTCACAGTACTCTTTAAGATGAATAAATATTTCTTTGGCTCTTCTTCAATATTATGTTATGCAGGTAAACTGCATTCATGTATTAACTATCTTGAGCTTAATATGTTTGGGATTTTGAGTGGGCTTTGAAACTATGGGTAAACAGGGCTGGAGAGTGTCTATATTTTTAAGTAACAAATGATACCTAAAAATATAACAAATATAAAAATATAACAAATGATACATAGCATGCAGGACGACTAAGAGTTATGTTTGGGTTTCTGCTGTGCATGTGTATTCTTCCTGTCTGGGGAAGAATACAGATCTTATACCACAACCTCAGTAGCAACCAAAGGTTGGTTCATGTTTTAGAAGTGTTAAAAATACTAAAATTACTATTTTACTAATTTTTCTTTTTTTAAAGCCAGAGAGGAAAGACAGCGTCACAGATTATGTCTTGATGATCGAATTATTTTATACCAGTTCTCGTAAGCAGAGGAGAAAGGCCTTGTTCTTTCTGGTAGAGGTGTGGGGTTTTTTGTTTCCTTTGACATACTAAATTCACTTCGAGGTGTAAATGTGCATTCTCTGCAATAAGGAATGAACTTTCCTATTTCAAGTAAAAGCATATGGCTTCCAAAAGTAAAAATAAAAAAGTGTCCCTTTTGAAAGAACTGCATACCACACTTACGGAAAGCTGGAAAAGTTGAGATTTGAATGACAGAGAGATTTCTGCCTTCTTATTTCCTTAGCCATAAGAAACATTGATATGTCATAAAAACTTGTAATATTTTGCTTTGTATCAACTAATTTTCTTTGTGCAGGTGATGATAAATGGTAAATTGGAGAAACGGATTATTGATGTAATCAATGACCATAAAAAACAAAACGATGATAAAGGAATCATTTCCAAAAGACTGACTGCAAAGAAACTACAGGTGGATTTTAAAGTGTTGTTCTCTGTTCTCTGACCATTGTGTATTTAAAATAAATGCTTTCTTTTTTGTTATTTTTATCATGTGTCATAGTACACTTCTATGTGCAATACAAGCCAGTGTACCATGCTTTCCAGTCGTTATGTTAATGATTAATCAGTGGAATCAACAAGTATGCCTATTAGGAAAGATACATGTGTTCATTAAGTAAAATCAGAGTCTTCAGACAGGATAGATGAATAGAACTTTAATCTGAATGTTTTATGTTTCCTACACTTTTTTGTTTCATACAGTTTGAAAATTGCAGGTTTATCTTCTAACTACAAAATCCATACATTTTGTACAGAGGCTGGAAGGTATTTTTATTTATACATATGCATACATGTTTACAATAAAAAAATACCATAAACTGTATGCAAAATATCAGAAGACTGAGTAAAAAAAATATATCATATATTAATTTATGCTGTTTAGCTCCATTTAACGCCAGTTATCCAATATGTGCAAAATAAGAGTTTAAAAGCCAATATTAGATTGCTAGATTAAATCCTATTATTTTTTGCCTTTTTCCTTATAGGATGTATACATGGCTTTACAAAGATTCTCTTTTAAGACTGAACACATTGAAGAAGCAATGAAAAACACACTTTTGTATGGTGGTGATCTTCACTCTGCACTTGATTGGCTTTGTTTAAACCTACCTGACGGTGAGTGTGCTGACAGACGATAGACTACAGTTTTTAACAGAAGAGTAATAGGACATGGTCTGGAATGGGAATGCTTCATAGTAATAATTAAATATAATTTTTCACTAAGACCAGTAGTCATGACAGCGTTCCTTTCCTAGATGCACTGCTGGTGGGTTCTGGGGTATTTTTTTTAGTATATAATGTCTTTTAGACTCTTGTTCCTACTATTAGTTTTATGGAAGTCCAACAAGCAAACACTGGCTTATCTAAGTGCTAAAGGCTAATTTTATTTCAGGCATGCTGGTTGGTTTATATTCTTCTAGTTGGCTCCCAACACACTTTAAAAGATTTTCAGTAATTATATTGATGTATCTGTGACATGTTCTTTTTCTATTTTGAAGATGTCTTGCCTGAAGGTTTTAGCCAGCAGTTTGAAGAACAGCAACAGAAACCTAGAGCAAAATTTTGTTCTCCTGTGTCACAACGTGAACCACCACCTCGTGTAGTAGACAGCAAAAAGAAAGAAAAAGTCCCTGAAACTAAGGTAATCTGAGAAATTAATTTGCATTTCCTGGGGGAGGGATAGAAAAAGAAGTTCTCTAAAATACAAAATTTGCGTAGACTTCCAATGCTGATGTGAAAAACTTCTGAAAATGCTTCATGATTGTCACCCACATTATTTTAATTTCAGTGAAAGGGTTATTTAAAGGTAAGATTATTTTTTTGTTTGAAGTATAGAGGGGCTCTTCATAGTTCATTTTTGTGGTAAAGCCTATCTTAATTTTCTCCTGGAATGGGTTCATTCTATTTGTGTACAGATAACACTCTTTATGTACTTGTGTGGGTTTAGTTTGCCTGTGTACTTGCAGTGGTTTGATTTCTGTGGTTATTGAATGTTAAACCTAGAAATCTAAAAAATTTTGCACAAAAGTGCTTTTTTTACTTTATTTTTTTAATTTTTAAAGTGGTTTTTTTTTAGCAGTTATAATCACTCAAGTGTTAAGATCTATGTAAGTATATTGTGAACTGTTTACCCTGCTTGGAGAAATTTGCTTCATGCTTTATTTACGTCATATAACTTAGGTTATGTATATAATCTTAAGCAGTAGTTCCTGAATACTGACAGAGAAAAGCATTTGTATTTTCACTTATTGTTATCATTACTTTGGATTTTGCTTGCTCTTCTAGGAGACAAATGTGGGAAAAGAGAAAGAAGTGAGTATGAAGGAATGGATTTTGCGATATGCTGAGCAACAGAGTGATGAAGAGAAGAATGAGTCTGTGAAAGGGGCAGATGAAGAAAAGTTTGACCCAGTAAGATCGAATAACATTTCATGGAAGTCTTTAAAAGACTGATAATGTTTGGTACACCTGCAAGTGGTTAATGTATTTGTTAAAAATTGTAAATTGAACAGATCTTTTTATGTTATCTGTTTATACATTTGCAGGCTACTGAAGGATAAGTGTATTGAAACGTTCAAGTTGTTTTTCCTTTCTGATGTTTTTTATACTGAGTTCAAAATGCTGAATGCATTGTGTTGGAAAGGAATAATTCTTGAAACATAAGTCAGTGAGACTAGGAAAAGTGACATCAAATTCTGAGAGGTTTTGATGTTAATTACGTAAGAACTAATTGTTCCTTCTTTGTGTAAGGTCAGAATAAAGGACAAAACCCCTCCCTTTTTTTTTATGAAGGTCATTAAAAGTGACAAGCATACAATATTCAACTTGTAATTAATAATTCTGTTTGAAATAGAATGAGAGGTATGTACATCTGGCTGCCAAGCTTTCAGAAGCAAAAGAACAAGCAAGCACCTCCAAGCAAGACAAAGACAAGCAAGGCCAGAAAGTAGCACAGGAGAAAATAAGAAGAATTCAGCAAGGTAGAGCTATGCAAATTAACTGTGTTTTATTTTGTGATTTGTGTATTTGTTAGGCAAGTAAGTCTCTGAATCACGTTAAATTGATTTCATCAACTTTTAGGCTACCGTGTGAATTGAGGGCTTTCCTGAATCTATCCTTTCCATGTGGGTCAAATTCTAAAAAAGTCAGTAATGTTTCCCTACTTCTGTTTTGAGTGCTCAGTATGAATTAATAGAATTAATCTTTTCTTTTTAAAGAATAAATGCTCAGCAGTTGATGGATGTAAATTGTATTCTCTAGGGTGTAAGTTGTATTCTCCCTTTGACAGAAATGGCAATACTTGAAGAACATCCAGTATTTAATCCAGCTATAAAGATTTCAAACAAACAGCAAAATGAAAAGAAAAAAACTCCCTCACCTCAGCCTCAAGAAAACACTTTGAATTTGAGCTTGCTTGAAAAACCTGATGGTGCTGCAAAGGAAGACAAAGGTGTGTTGGAAATGGTTATGTACAAGCTTGAAGTATACCACAATTTTCCGGTATTAGTTCTTGTTTTTCTATGTTGTATTGCATTATAGTGCTGCGTCATCAAGCTCTGAGTGTGGAAAAGGAAGGTGGACTACCAAGCTGACTTTAAAGGATGTGTATTTGTTTTTGTAGATTATGTTGAAAGCTATTTTTGTCATACTGCTACATTTAAAACTTTTATTTATTTTTTATTTTAATTGTGGGGCTAGTTGTTGTTTCCACTGTCACTATCTCATCTTTTTAAACTGCATTTTAAACCTTCAAACTTAAATTATTTTCTAATAACCAAACTTTAGTGAAACTTCTTAAGTTGTTGGGTGATCAAAGATAGCAAACAAAATACTGCAATTAATTTCCTGCTAGGTGCTTTTATGGGAAAAGCAGGGATTTCTGTCCTGTATCAGTGTTTCTGCAAAACATTTCAGAAAATACCCATTTCTAGTAAAAATACATTTGAAGAAAAAGTAAAAACATTCCTGGCTATCAAAAGAATGTAAAACAAATTTTTAGACTTAAAATATGTCTTTCTGCTCTTGTAGTGAAAAAAAAAGAACCACTAGATGTAAGAAACTTTGATTATAGTGCTCGAAGCTGGACTGGTAAATCTCCGAAGCAATTTTTGATTGACTGGTGCAGGAAGAATTTTCCCAAGAGCCCAAATCCTGCTTTTGAAAAGGTTCCCATTGGAAAATATTGGAAATGTAGGTATGTATTTCCTATAAACTTTACATTTTCCTTTTGGTTCATGTAAAAATTAAAATGCTGGCTACTTCTGTCCTGTCACGTTCATCCAGATTTGTAAGGATATAGTGTGTTTTGCCCAAACTATTTTAGTCCAGCAGGGAGGTATTTCACTCTGATTAGCTCTCCAAAAGTGATGTTTAGACTGGACGCTACCACTAAAAATGACACACTAGTGAATGATCCCATATAAAGGAGGGATTAGTTTTTAATTCCATACTGCTGAAAGAAAGGTTCTGAAATGACCATATAAGAGAAATTTGGACAATAAACTTCTGGTATTCTTATTCAAAGTAATATATTAAATCATAGGCTTTAAGCATAGGAACACCAAAACCCCTTTGGAGATCGTTTAAAAAGAAAGTGGAATTAAAAAAAAAAATTATGAAAGCTACCGTAAATTTGTAATTAAAACAGTGCAGTATCAGTGATTTCTAAATTTATTCTAGAAAATGAGTCTATAATACACATGTATAGAATAGAATATTATAATATACAAGTAAGTAATACTTCTTGAAGGAACGAAGTAAAAGAACCTGTTGTCTTGCCCAAGTTAAAAGCTACTATTAGTGTTCCCCTAAGAGTGTGAGAAATTTATCTGCTGGTCTGACTCGCCTAACTGTTAAACAAATATTTGCATTTCAGTAGATCATTAACTGTCATCTCAATCTACACTAAATAGTGTAATCTACACTAAGCACACAAACAAATATTTAGTCCTTCTTCGGAAGCAACTAACCTTAATAATGATTTATATGTATACAAGTACTTCTCCTTTAAAGAAAATAAAGACATTTGTTAATGGGCAAAAAATAATCACAAATTCACTGTTGGAATCTGCTGCTGAAAACTTCCTGATATTCAATTTATCAGCTGGTTCTGTTTATAAAATATTATTGAATAACATTAAGTTTCTTTAGCTTAGTTTCTCTATTGGAATTTCAATCCTGTGCTTTGAATAAAAACATTAACAGATGTGCTATTTTTATAGGTAACAAAAATTAAGAGAAATGTCTTTATGAATTTGTCTTTAAGGGTCAGGATTACAAAATCATCAGATGATGTAATGACAATGTGTCCTACAATTGTAACAGAAGATAGTATGCAAGCACAACATCTTGCTGCTACTTTGGCACTCTATCATTTAACCAGAGGACAAGTAAGATTTTCATGAATATTACTATTCTTATCCTGCAATCTGCCTCTGCACTTGCTTGTTATAATTTCTATAGTTAAATTCTAAAAAAAGTTTAATGAAGTGTTTCCCATTAAATTCTTTGTATTGTATGTTCATTTGCTTTTATCTATAAGCATGCATGTGTGTTGGAGCATACTGGGATGAAACTTCTTGGTAGTAAAATTATTCTTTCAGTGTTGTAAAGCATGCAAGCCAGTTGAAAATAAAGTGTATCATTGACATTTGTATTACTGTTTTCATAGCTTCTGTATTTAGAAGTAGCTCCCTATTTAACATTTTGTCATATCTTTTGCCACTTCAATTCATTAACACATAAAACGTCAGTGATACTGCTAAGTAGTACATAAAGTAATTTTTTTTTTTTCTTTGGCTTTTCCCACTTGAAGTCAGTTCATCAGTTACTGCCTCCTACCTACCGAGATGTCTGGCTAGAATGGAGGGATATTGAAACGAAAAAGGAAGAAGAAAACAAGATGGAAACCAACAAACCCCGTGATAACTTTATTGCCAGATTATTAAACAAGCTCAAACAACAGCAACAGCTGCAATCTGAAAACCAACCAAAAGTATCTGAGGGTCCTGAAGATTCCTGGGAAAACTTAGTTTCTGATGAGGACTTTGGCAGTCTCTCCCTTGAGACCTCAGACACAGATAATTTGGAACCTTCAAGGATTTTGTTCAAGAAATTGCAAAGTTCCTCCAAATACCAGAGGCTTCTGAAAGAGAGACAGGAGTTACCTGTGTTTAAGCACAGAAACTCAATTGTAGAAACTCTTAAAAAACATCGAGTAGTTGTTGTGGCTGGTGAAACAGGCAGTGGGAAAAGTACCCAGGTGCCCCATTTCTTGTTGGAAGACTTGTTGCTAGATGAAGGGTCAACTAAATGCAATATTGTTTGCACACAACCCAGAAGAATCTCAGCAGTGAGTCTGGCAACTAGGGTTTGTGAAGAGCTAGGCTGCGAATCAGGACCAGGAGGAAAAGTAAGAAGTGTCTGAATTCCTTCATCTAGTCTTGATCAAATACAGGGGGCTGGATTGTTTGTGAAAGTGAAAACATTATTTGTTACACAACCAAATCATTCTCTAGAAAAGGGCATTTTGCTATGTCAGCGATTTCTTTCCAAATTGTCACCTCTGAGTATCCACATATAATTTCTGAAATCTTTAGAGGGTGATTAAGAGCAAGAATGTTTCATAATGGGGATGGTCAAACATTAGAGCAGATTGCCCAGAGTCTATCTCCTCCCTGTCATTAGGCATGGAGAAAACTCACCTGAATAAGGCTTTGAGCAATACAGTCGTATACCTGGAGGGAGGCTCTGCTTTGAGAGGGGCCCCTTCTGACATAAGTTACTTTATTACCTTAAGAAAACAAAGGTCCTGTGTGGTAGCCCATTTGTGCAAAAATATTTTTGTTTAGGAACTGCGAAGAATCCTGAAAAGAGCACTGAGTCTACCAGCTCTTTGCTATTCAGGAGAAATTTAGTGGTAAATTTCAGTGTTCTCTTTCTTAACAAAGTTAGGTTCATGCATGTAAGTGTGTTAGTCATTCACCATACTATTTGTAGTGTCTGAATCTGGCAGTGCTTAAATTTCACTTTGTTTTGAATATCTCTAGCTTGTGTGCTCTTTTAAGTTATTCTGTATTTTTAATATCTTTTTTTTTAAAGAATTCCCTTTGTGGATATCAAATTCGTATGGAGTCAAGAACAGGAGAAGCCACAAGACTACTGTACTGTACAACAGGTGTCCTGCTTCGCAAACTTCAAGAAGATGGTCTTCTTTCAAGTATATCTCATGTTATTGTAGATGAGGTAATCAGCTCTTACTCTTCTGCAGAAGCCACAGTTATTCTGGGCCTTGACTTGTACTAAAAGCTTACTATAGGTACGTTTTTCAAATTCTAGGTGCATGAAAGAAGTGTCCAATCTGATTTCTTGCTAGTTATTCTGAAGGAGATCTTGCATAAACGTTCAGACCTGCATCTGATTTTAATGAGTGCTACTGTAGATAGTGAGAAGTTTTCCAGCTATTTCTCACACTGTCCCATTTTAAGAATTTCTGGGAGGAGTTACCCTGTTGAGGTAGGTGAATGTTTGTTTAATTGTGCAAGACATTCTGTATGCAGTGTTTGCCTGGTTAGTGTCTTATAGGGAATACACCTATATAACTTCTTTCTTACCAAGAATAGTTACCGTAAACGTGTCTTTTAAGGACTTGCAACCCTTTTCCTTTTTAAAAATATAAAATACATTCAGTGCTTTGAAGTACAGGGTTGTACTATTTTTTTTTCTGATAGATTAATTATTGATTAAAATCAGTCCATCACTGACACCTTGATTTTTCTCTGTTAAAGGGAATTCCCCCCATCTCCCATGCAATCTTGTCATTACACTCTTACGTATGTTTCTCATGCATGTTATATATTCTATGGTAAAGGTAATTTTGGTGGTCATGTGGAGAGGCCCATTAACAAACTCATAGCAGCTGTGTGTTTAGGTTTTCAAAAAGCATAAGAGATTTTAAGTTAAAATTTGCAAGATCTATTACAACATTAAGATAAGGGTGTGCCCTCTTCAGCTTTGTATGTAAGCATTGAAAAATGAAAAGATGCTGCTTAGCTTTTAACATGCCTTGTATTTCTTCTGTGAATTTCAAAGATTTTCCATGTTGAAGATGTAATTGAAGCAACTGGCTATATTCTAGAGAAAGACTCAGAATATTGTCAGAAGTTCTTGGAGGAGGAGGAGGAAGTAACAATAAATGTTACTAGCAAAGGAGGAGGCACTACAAAGTATCAGGTAAAAGGCATTTCTAGTTTTGGCTTGGAAATGTTGATTGTTTTTTTGATTACTTTATCAGTTATGTTCCTCTTATTAAATGTGGTCAGATTGTATAGTTTCAAATATTCTTACAGTTGGTAAAAGACACAATACCGCTTCTACAGTGGAAACCAAATACTTGTTAATGCTGCACCTGTATGTTTGTCTCACCAGCTCCTTTATATCTGACTTGATTGTGCTGTATTTGACATTTGAGTTCTGTTGTACAGATTCCCAGCTCTAGTTCTATAAGCAGCAGCAGGAGAAGCATTTAAGTTTGGGATTTTTTTTTTTCCTCCCAAAGAATTCTCCTAAGTAGTGAACCTAAGAACAGAAGAGGCAAGGTCGTATCCTTCTTAGGAAGATCTTGGAAGTTTTTCCAGCTACTTGGCATGCAAAATAAGATTTCCATGAAATTATTGTGCAGAGCTTTTTGGTTTAACAGGCTGAGGTTAATCCTGTAGGTCCTTTGCAGACAGCTGTATGTGCTTTTGAATCACATGAACATGGAAGTTCATGGAGGGAAGAGTATGTGAATGCTGTCTGGCTTTAGGCACCTTAGTCTGCTCATCTAGACTGTATGTATTTTGAGTAGTTACCTGTCTTCTCTGACTTGCTCTCTCAAAATCTCTGCAGGACCATTTAGCTTGACATGATCAAACACTGATGGATATGTTGAAAATTATGGTCTATGTGCTCTGGTGATTATTTGTTTGTTTCCCTAGAGTGGTAGTTACCCCACACATCACAACAGTGTCCTTTAGTTGAAGCCTAAGTGCTCTCCAAAGTACTCCTACATCTTTGTGGTTTATTTCTGTTGAGCCTTCAGTACAGAAGGATATGTGGTGCATATAGGATAAGTGTGTTGATTAACAATGAAATAATTTACAATAATACCACTTAACTTATCATAAGGCTTCTATGTTATGTGTCTGTAAGGTGTTTATAAAGAATGTAAATGTCTGCATGTACTGATAAGCATTTGCTAGGTTCTCCCTTCCTCCTCCTTCCCTTCTTCTCCAAAACACTGCAGGAGTTGCCACCTTACTCGCTCTGATATAATGGTTGCAATGAAAGGTGAAAAGGGTGAAGTGAGGGAGAGGAGAAAGGGCAATAAGGTTTCTTATACTCTTCTTTCAAAACTCCTGTTTCAGGGTATCTATCTTGTTACGCCATTTTTGAATTGATGCCAACTGGATGCCAGATACAGACTTGGGAACTGTTTTCATTCATTAAAAAGGCTGTATAGTACTGCTTCTATACACTTTGTTTTTTCTCTTTTTTTTTTTGTTTGTCTAGGATGTCATCTAACAGTAGTAGGTGCCTATACACAGGTTATGTAGATGACTGTGATTTTAAGT
The DNA here is from genome assembly GCA_025769975.1 of Gallinago jamesoni. Lineage (NCBI taxonomy): Eukaryota > Metazoa > Chordata > Aves > Charadriiformes > Scolopacidae > Gallinago > Gallinago jamesoni. The sequence continues at coordinate 19,023,096 of JAOQGH010000019.1, read as the reverse complement.
AACTCACATTGATTTTTTGGTGGGAAGTTAGTCAATTAAGTGTTTCTTATCTCAATCTCTGCTTTAAGAAACGTAAATTTGGTGAATGACAAGTTGACCACCACTTTTCTTACCTTCTTCTAAGCCACTGAAAACATGATTTTGTTTTTTCCTGCTCTTCTTTTTCAGGAGCACGTCCCAATCCAGTCTGGATCTGGTATCGATTTGCCTCCTTACTATGCAAAGTACAGCAGTCGTACGCAGCAGGCTATCTTCTATATGAACCCTTACAAGATCAACCTTGAACTTATTTTGGAGTTGCTTGCATATTTAGGTACAGTCTACTTAAGACATTTGTATACTTGGGGTTGTGATTTGGGCTTTTTTTCCAGTGCTTTCTACTGACAGTGAAGTATTTGACTTCATTCCTACATAGAACCATAGACTAGTTTGGGTTGGAAGGGACCTTTAAAGGGCATGTAGTCCCACCCCCCTGCAGTGAGCAGGGACGTCTTCAACTAGATCAGGTTGCTCAAAGCCCTGTCCAACCTTGCCCTGAATGTTTTCAGGGATGGAGCATCCACCACCTCTCTGGACAACCTGTTCCAGTGTTTCAAAACCCTGATAGTAAAAAGAAAATAATAAAAAAAAAATCTTCAATATATCTAGTCTGGATCTCTCCTCTATTTTACTCCCTTGTTCTGTTGCAACAGGCCCTGCTAAAAAGTTTGTCCGTATCTTTATTAAAGCCCCCGTTAAGTATTGAAAGGCTGCAGTAAGGTCTGCCCAGAGCCTTCAGTTCTCCAGGCTGAATAAGCCCAATTCTTGCAGCCTCTTAGGAGAGGTGCTGCAGCCCTCTGTTTTTGTGGCCTTCCTCTGAATCTGCTCCAACAGGTCTAACAGGTCTTTCCTGTGCTGGGGACTCCAGAGCTGGACACAGTACTCCAGGTGGGGTTTCACCAGAGCAGAGTAGGGGTGCAGAATCACCTCCCTTGACTTGCTGGCCATGCTTCTTTTGATGCAGCACAGGATACAGTCGGCTTTCTGTAATGTGAATGTGCTTTGTTGGCTTATGTCCAACTTTTTCCACCAGTATACCAAGTCCTTCTCAGCAGGGCTGCTGTCATTCCCTTCATACCCCACCTTGTATTGGTACTGGGCATTGCCCCAAGCCAGGTACAGGCTGCTTCACTTGGCCTTGTTGAACCTCATGAGTTTCACACAGGCCTGCTTCTTGAGCCTGTACAGGTCCCTCTGGGTGGCATCCCATCCCAAATTTGTGTCAGTTGTACCACGCAGCTTGGTGTTTTCTGCAAACTTGATGAGGTTGCACTTAGTCCTACCATGTAATTTATGAAGATATTAAACAGTACTTGTCCTACTGCTGACCCCTGCGGGATACCACTTGTCACTGATCTCCATCTGGACATTGAGCTGTTGACCACTACTACCCTCTGGATGTGGCCATCCAGCCAATTCCTCGTCCACTCATCAAGTCTGTATGTCTCCAATTTAGAGAGAAGGATGTTGTGGGAGACTATGTTAAAAGAAGTCCAGATAAAAGACATGCATAGCTAGCTCTTCCCTTGTCCACTAATACAGTCGTTCAGCCATAGAGGTCCATGAGGTTGGTTAGGCAGGACTTGCTCTTGATGAAGCGGTGTTACCTGTCATGAATCAAGTCCCTGTCCTCCATGTGCCTTAGCACAGCTTCTAGGAGGATCTGTTCCGTGATCTTCCCAGGTATAGAAGTGGGGCTGATGGGTTGGTAGTTCTCGAGGTTTTTCTTACTACCCTTTTTAAAAATACGTGCAATGTTTCACTTTTTCCAATCATTGAGGGCTTTACCTGGTGCCGTAACTTTTCAAATGTCATGGGGAGTGGCTTGGTTACTACATGTGTGGGAAGAGAGGTCACCAGTGAAGACTGAGGTGGGAAAAAAAAAAAAGTTGAAAACCTCGGCCTTCGCCTCATCCCTTGTTATCAGCCTTGTCCCTGAGAGCCGTTTTCCAGGGGGCCTATTGATTAACTCCTTGAAGAGCTGGAAGTTTGCTTTAATAAAATTCAGGGTCCTGACTTTGATTTTTGCCTGACCCATATCCTTCAGGACTGTGAACTGCACCAGTGCATGATCACTGCAGCCTCTAGTCTTGACATCACTAGTTAGCTCGCTTGCGTTGGTGAAACATCCTAGTTCCTGTTCTCAAGTGAAACAGTTTGCAAATGCGAGTTTGTTTTAATTATGTGCCCATGTGATTTTTCACTATGTACTGTAACTTTCCAGATAGAAGTCCCCAGTTCAAGAACATTGAGGGTGCTGTGCTGATATTTTTACCAGGCCTTGCCCATATCCAACAGCTGTATGATCTCATTTCAACTGACAGAAGATTTAATTTGCGTGACAGGTAATGCAGGTATTTTCTATAAAGTTAATAGTTCAAATTAATATGTTTGGGTTTTAAGGTCTGCTATTCTTGAAAAGGGAAACTGAGAGTTTTGTAGATGGACTGAGATGTCAAGGTCTAGAAGAGAATGAAAGCACAAATTTCTGTGGCTTTCTTATCTCTGAAGGTCTTGATTTACTTAGACTGAAAGTTGCTTATGCTTACAGTTCTGTGCAAAGTTTCAGTGACGGTCCTTCTCTTGGAAGGACAATGTGAAGAGCTTTGGTTCATGGACACTTGCTTCCCTATTTTGCTGGGATATTGATGTAAATTAACCTAGAGATCTGCAGCAGTAGTCTTTTTCCTGCATTATTATGAAATAGGAGAACAACCCTGTGAACTAGTGGGGATATCCTTTCTTGACACTGCAATAAAATATTGAACTTTCGTACCTGAGAATACAAAGTTTTAGTCCTTGAAGTGTTCACTCCAGCTGCTTTCTCCAAACTGTTGTCATCTTTCTGACCTCATTTTTTTTTACCACATCTCAAATTATGAATATTGATTAATATTGTAATAAGTGTATATTGATTAGTGTAATTTCTTGTTCTAGGCACAGGCTGATAGCTTTGCATTCTGTTCTTTCAACTCAAGATCAAGCAGCTGCATTTACAATACCTCCTCTTGGTGTTAGAAAGGTATGATGTATTTTGAAATGCCAGGTTCACCACTGAAAGAAGAAACTTTTTTGTGGGTACAACTCTGAATTATTTTGAAATCAAATCATAGAGAATTACACAACAAGCAATTGTTCCTGGAATTTTCTTGCTGTGAAGAAACAATTCTACTGTGGTGCTCTCTTAACAGATAGAAACAAATATGGTGTGAAAACCTTAACAGTAATCTAACAAAATTTTAAAACTAATATGTTTCTAAAAGCTTCTTTAATCGTTGCTTTCCTATATTGAGGGTCATGAAGATGATCAGAGGGCTGGAGCACCTTTCCTATAAGAACAGGCTGAGAGAGTTGGGGTTGTTCAGCCTGGAGAAGAGAAGGCTCTCGGGCAGACCTTATGGCAGCCTTTCAGTACCTGAAGGGGGCCTACACGAGAGATGGGGAGGGATTTTTACAAGGGCATGTAGTGATAGGAGGAGAAGTAATGGTAAGAGGGGAGATTTAGATTAGATATCAGAAATTCTTTACTGTGTGGATGGTGAGTCACTAGAACAGGTTGCCCAGAGAAGTTGTGGATGCCCCATCCCTGGGAGTGTTCAAGGCCAGGCTGGATGGGGCTTTGACCAGCCTGGTCTTGTGGGAAGTGTCTCTTCCAACACAAATCGTTCTATGGTTCTATGATACTTTAACTATTGCTAACCAGCAACTATACCTTTTATCTAAGAAAATAGCATTTTACTTGCTGCCTTACTTACAATTAAAAGTTGACCGATTTTGGCAGGTACTAACTAGTCATTTTGATGACTTATAAAACAAAAAGTGAATGTGAGATTCTTGTTTAACTTTTGATTCCTCGTTAATTAGGGAGGACTAAACCATTCTCAAAATCATGTAGCTTTTAATTCTTTGTCAGATTACTTAAGAAAACATTTCTGGGTAAAAAAAACTTTAACCAAATTTATTCTGTAATATTGATTAAAAGGATGAAAACTGTTAGGCAGACATCCCATAATTATTCTATTTGTGGTATGTTACTTTTCAGATTGTTTTGGCAACCAATATAGCAGAGACAGGTATTACAATACCAGATGTTGTCTTTGTAATTGATACTGGGAGAACAAAAGAAAATAGGTGAGTTTGATTTTCATTCATCATACCGTAATTACTGTAAATATTTGGAGGTCAGTACTGCAAGAAGTCTGTGTTATCCTTATTGAAGGATTATTGCAGGATTATTACTACATTTCTGGACAAGAAATGCGCTGAGCTTATTGAACAGCTTGCAGTTTAGGTACAAGTTTGAGATGATTCTCTGGATTTTCAAATGGTGTGAAGAACAATGAGGGGAGTTTATAGATATGGAGAATCATGATTAAGTACTGGAATAAAAATAAAGTGGATCCTTTTTATGCTCCCAAGTTTTTAGAAATTATATTTTGTCCATTTTAAATGTGAGAAGTCCTTAAAATATGTTAAAATAATTCTGAATTGCCAGGGAGATGAAATAATACAATAGCTCTTTCATTTTCCAACTTTGTCACTTTGATTAATGATTTATATCCAAGGTACTGTGATGTACATTTCCCCCAGGTATGCTTAGTTTACAATACTGTAATATTTTCAAGTAAGTACTATTTAGATATACTATCAATATGTTGTTATTTAAGTATACACCAAAATTTTATTTCTGAAATCTGAATTGACACTTGCTTTACAATTTTTAAGGTATCATGAAAGTAGTCAGATGAGCTCCCTGGAGGAGACCTTTGTTAGTAAAGCTAGTGCTCTGCAGCGGCAAGGAAGAGCTGGGCGTGTCAGGGATGGATTCTGCTTTCGAATGTACACAAGGGACAGGTACTGTAAACTAAGTTAGCAATATTTTGTTAATCACATAAATATCTTTGTCTTTTTTTGTGTGCAAAACCAAGAAGTGAACCTAATTGAAATTCACTTCAGTGATTGCAAGTGGAAAGATTAAGCTGTATAAGAACAAAACAAAACCCTAGCCCTTCAAAAGAACATCTGCAAAGAATGAGCATGTGGAACATGAGTTTATAAGTTGAATTCAAAGATTAAATTGAATACCTGTGATTCTGTGTTCTTATGATGTTGCAGGTTTGAAAGTTTCATGGAATATTCTGTTCCAGAAATACTGCGTGTGCCTTTGGAGGAATTATGCCTTCATATTATGGTATGGTTTTGGTTTTAGAATTGCTGACCTAGTTAGCTAAAAATATTATATGTGCATTTGGAGGAATTACACCTTCATAATATCATGTAGTTTTGGAATTACTGACCTTGTTAGCTAAAAAGGTTTGCCAGGACAGCCCCGATGCAGTGTAGTTAGTGGGGGTTCTCCCACCAGAGCAGGGACGACCCCAGTAGGTGTGTGCTGGAAAATCCAGAGCATGCTGCTGAGTGAGAATGGCATACTATACTGTTCCAGTTTACCTCGGAGTGAGAATTAGTTAAATAGCCTTCAAATTTATTTCTGCTTAAGGAAGCAATTCCATTCCTTCTCTCCCCATACAGAGTGAGGATCCTTATCTAAACATGAGGAGAAATTTCTTTACTTTGAGGGTGGCAGAGGATTGGAACAGGCTGGCCAGCGAGGTGGTGGAGTCTCCTTCTCTGGAGACAACCTGTGCTCGGTGGACCTTCTTTAGCAGAGGTGTTGGACTAGCTGATCTCCAGAGGTCCCTTCCAACCCCATATCACTCTGTGATTTTCTGAGTAGGATGTACATGAAAGAAACAGCAAGCTGGTAAATTAATGCCAGGTTGAACTGCATCTCATTGCATTTGAGACTCTCCTGCTCATCTGTAACCATTGGTAACATGCTTCTGTCATTAGTGGTCATGCCATATGAAGTCCTTCCAAACAATGAAGTCTTGTTAATCTAATGTGGGGCATGCCTGCGTTCTGGGAGCGAAGGGTCTGGTTTAGAGGAGAGGGAGTGTGGGGTTTTGATTGCAAGAACAGCTTTTCAGTTTCCTCTTTAGCTGCTATGGAAGTTCAGTGTAATAAATTTTTATATTGAAGTATATGCTCATTTTCTCCACAGAAATGCAATCTTGGCTCTCCTGAAGATTTCCTTTCCAGAGCATTAGACCCTCCACAGCAACAAGTAATTGGTAACGCAATGAACCTGTTGAGGAAGATTGGGGCTTGTTTGTTCAATGAGCCGAAACTGACACCATTAGGCCAGCACCTCGCCGCCCTTCCTGTCAATGTAAAGATTGGCAAAATGCTTATATTCGGTGCTATATTTGGCTGCTTGGATCCTGTGGTGAGTTTTAAAAAAAAAAAAAGGCAAACAAACTTATCTAAATTAAAAAAAATAAATTATAGAAATGGTTAACTCCTTACAATTAATCTGATTTCGTGCAACATGGCCTAATCAAAGGATGATGCAAGAGTTTTAAAATGTTTATTTTAAGGTGAGGGCACCTGGACATCATGAAGGGGAATAATCTAAGTCTTATTTACGGTTGGACTTGATGATCTTAAAGGTCTTTTCCAACCTAAATGATTCTATAATTCTAAACTGCTAAGTGGTATTCACAAGTGAGTAGTGAGACTTGGCCTGCGGTTCGGTCTGTTGCGATCCCAGGGAGTGTGACACTTTTATGAAAAAGCCCTTTTACATGTGGCTTAGAGCAGTCTGGATTACCTCACAGTTTGTGGGCCAAGAACATGCTGATGTAAAATTAGTGCAAGTTAATTGATGTGGTAACTTACTATATGAAGACTGTGTTACAGCTTACACTTTCACCTAGTCCGTTTAAATTGCTCCAAATTAGGAGGCGGCATGGGTATGTTATTTCCTGAAAATTGAAAGTTAAAATCCTGTGGTTTTTTCAATGTCTTCCATAAATGTGGTGTAGTCTAAAGCAGTTGTTTAATCTGACGTTTATTGTATCAGGTATTGCTCTGTCATTAAACAAACCATTTCATGTGAGTTTTGAGATTTAATATTTTTTATTGTTGTATATAAGACAATAGGTAAGCAACACAATATAAGTAAGTTCTGAATTCTATGTAGAAAATTCTTAGGGTTTTCCTTGAGGCTTAGTAGAAGATAAAGTATCAATAAATATTACCATAAAAGAAAACTTAAAACTGTTTGTATGATAAACCTGTAAGCTTATAACAAAATATTCTAAGCGATGTTTACTTTACTAATTGCAGGCAACTCTGGCTGCTGTTATGACAGAAAAATCCCCATTTACTACACCAATTGGTCGAAAAGATGAAGCAGATCTTGCAAAATCATCTCTAGCAGTGGCAGTTTCAGACCATATAACAATCTACAACGCTTATCTGGGGTAAATAGTAATTCTCCTTGCTTATAGCTAGATGTACGTAATACTTAAGTAGTGTAGTTTTGTAAAGAATCCTTTACAAGTAGTTTCTCTTTAATTGCTTGTAGGTGAAGCTTTCCTCTTCTGAATAACAGTAGATTGCCAAATGCAAAAGGATAGCTTACTTACTACCTTATCCTTTAACTCCTTTTAACTATGCTTGCACACATACAGAAATGTACTGTGTCTGTGTGTCCTAGTGTGTTTTTTTTTTCTGTTAGTGGTATGCTGGCCTGAATATTCTGTATTTAAGAAAGCACAAATGTATATATTGCAGAATGACATACATATTTTTTTTGTTTTTAGGATATTACCACAGTCTCAAAATCAATACCTGAATTTTATTTCAAATGTCAAGACAGAAGCATGTCCTTTTTGAGAGAAAATTACCTTGTATATTGTTAGTATCTATCAAATTTGTTGCAGCCATGTTTTTAAGACTGCCCCTAGTCCAGCAAAATTATCTTCGTTAATGCGACTTATTTCTAGTTTTGAGTGGAGAATGCTGACCAAAACACAGTGTTGCCTTTTAACTTACTACCACTCTCATATTGTTATACTCTTGATGCAATTTCTTTTGCTGTAATAAGATGGGATTTTTTCTTTAGGTGGAAAAGGGCTCGACAGGAAGGGGGGTATCGTGCTGAAATGACTTACTGCAGAAGAAATTTCCTTAATAGGACTTCACTGTTAACTCTGGAGGTAAAGCAAATAATTGTGCTCTGCACTCAAAAGTTATTTGTTAAAATTTCCCTCTGAAAATGGCATACCCTTTGAAAGAGGTGTTGTATCTCAGTTACTATTTAAAGAAGACAAAAGCAAATGGAATGCTGGGGACTGATGAATTGTACACCCTCAGTTGAGGTAGCTGTGTCTGCATTTGAATTTTGATATGTACAGTTTGTTGGTATACATCTTTGTAATCACTGCCATTGGAGAAGCTAGGCCTGCCTTCCACCAGGGAAACAAGACTTATGAATTAAAATACTTGGATTGTGTTAACTCTTGGTATCAAAGAACAGCCCTGTTAATGGTTAGATTGAAAGATGAGCCACAAACTTATGTAAATGGCCTTTTACTTTTGGTGAGAGAATTTTTTAATTGGTCTTTCGTATTTAAGTTTGGGTGACTGAGCTCTCCTAAACATCTTTATATTTTAACTACAAGTGAGAGATTTAGTATTTGCAGTATATGTAGCAGCATAGATCCAACCCTATATTCCAGGTAATGTTTTTCTCATAGAAAGAGTCAGTATTCCAAAGTGGTTGCAGAAAATAAGTGTTTTTCTAGTAAGATTTTCTCCTGGGGAGTATGAATATTTGGGATGGAGTTTCATTGCTGGCTGATGACATTGAGTTTGTACCTTTTAAAATTCACAGTTTTACTAATAAATTACTAATTTCAGGATGTGAAGCAAGAACTCATAAGGGTGGTCAGAGCAGCAGGGTTCACAGCACCTACAACACAACATGGATGGGATGGAAATGGAGCCACACAATCCCTTTCTCTCCATGAAATAGCTCTTCTTAAAGCTGTGTTGACTGCAGGGCTGTATGACAATGTAGGAAAAATAATGTATACAAAGTCTGTGGATATTACAGAGAAGCTGGCTTGCATGGTAGAAACTGCTCAAGGTAAAGCACAAGTGCATCCCTCCTCTGTAAATCGAGACTTACAGACATACGGATGGCTCCTTTACCAGGAAAAGGTAAGTAAAAATAGTCAATGTACCTGACAGTCTCTGTAAAGGCAGAGTTATACCTCTTGTCTTAAATAACATGCACTATGTAAAGTAGATCTGAATGTCTTGTTCATCTTAAGAGTCCTTGTTATCTAATGATCCTAGAGTCCATAAAAATCAGTTAAATGAGCGCTGAAGAAAAAAGTTAAGGCTGAACATTGTGAACACATCTTTTGATGGTGAAACTCATAGCTATAAATAAAAGTACCTTTGAGTGTCATTTAACTTTATAGTATCAATAGTAGGCCTGTCACTTACTTAGAAGTGATGTATTTTATGTGGTCCAGGGCAAATTGCCATCAGTTGTTCCGTGTACAATGACTCGTGCTGCCTGGATCTTAAAAGCGAAAAAAGTGCATTTTTTGTTTTTAGAAGTAGTGATCAAATTTGATGTATGAGATTTTTATATGGTTTGGGGTTTTCTCTGTTGTTGTTAATGGTTATGTTTGTTTTATGCAGGTGAGGTACAGTAAGGTGTATTTGAGAGAGACTACTTTGATATCCCCCTTCCCTATTCTGCTTTTTGGTGGGGATATAGAAGTTCAGCATCGGGAGCGTCTCCTAACAGTTGATGGCTGGATCCATTTTCAGGTGTGTTGGAGTAGTAACTGCCTTTTGTGGTTTCATGGGCTTTTGTATCCTGCAATTGATGTTCAAGCTTAATTCGGGACACTGTATATGTGGAACAAAAACAAGAGAGAAGAAAAGAGAGAATTAAAGGAACTGGTGAGAAACTTTGTATTCATGTAATGAAGTCGTAGCAAATCACACTCAAAAGAGTAGACTTGTAGTATGCAGCTTGAAACAAATCAGTTCCTTCTCTCTGCATGAAGAAAGTCAGTGTTCTTTCAGAAAAGATATTTGAAATAGATCTAGACTAAACCTTGTTTTATGGAGCTGGTACTGAAAGCAGATGAGTGTGCTATTTTATATTACCCTTTTCTACAATCTTACAATCGTGTAGGTATGTATTTATCTCTAAAGTACTATTTATATTGCTTTATAGCCCAAACAAAATTATTTGGGGCAAGAAAAAATCCAAAAGGAAAGTACCTGTTTGCTTGGTTTTGGGGTGTTTTGGCTTTTTGTTTGGGATTTTTCTCTCCAGGTGAAAATTGTTTTATTTGGGAATGGGAAAACCTGAGTGCAGTTTCTTAGCATATTTTTGCAGACACAATTAAAATGGGTGACATGCCAAAATCCTCTGTAAATTCTGCTAAATAGCAAACTTTGGTATTTGCTAGCCTACCAACTACTCAGTTACAATTTTATGTGTTCCTGTGGGCCCTTACACTATAAGCTACAGAATGTCTTATATTTTTGCACTTCGCTGATGCAAGCAAGCAACCATTTGATTGAATTTACTGGTTATCATGAATATGGAATTTTAAAAAGCAGCTCCCAGTTGGGTTTGTTGGAGAACTTGTTATGGTCTCTGGGTGGCTATAGGTTGTGCAGTTGCTGGGCTAATTACATCTTGTAGTGTATTTCAGAATTTCTGTGTTTCTACTGATATGCTAAGCACAATATGTTGCATTCTGTGCTTTTTCCATAATAGGTACTTGTATACATATTGCCTGTGGTACAATAAATGAAATAAAGATGGGAATAGGGAGGGAGGGATAAAATGAAAGATTCCTGGAAAAGCCTTCAGTTTTAAATATCCACATTCCTAGAGAGATTGTGATTGCCTTCTCAGGAAGCCAGGCAGACATCCTGAGAGGGAGATGTGTAGAAATTTTATTTCAGGTATAAATTAATTTGTACTTTTATACCATGAGAAAAAAAAAATTAGAGTAAGTAGGATATTGCTAAATTAATAACTCTGCTATATGCTGGTAGTTGGTGATCTATGTGGGAACATATTCTGGGTTACCCTTCTGAGCTGCTGTTCTTTAGGCTGTGATGCTACAAACAACAGGTGCTTTAAGATAAAAGGGCATAATGTAAGCCCAGTCACTTTGTGAGTACACTGTCCATATGCTTAAAATTATGTAGATGCATCATGTTTCCAGGAATCTTGTTATAAACTTCTATTTATATGTAAGGTAATCTTTTAATCTGTATTTTGGTATAAAATGTCTGAATATTGCAAATGTTGGCCTTCTCTGTTCTTTATAGGCTCCTGTAAAGATAGCAGTTATTTTCAAACAGCTGAGAGTTCTCATTGAGTCTGTTTTAAAGAAGAAGCTTGAAAATCCTAAGATGTCGCTTGAAGGTAACTTTATTACTGCATTACTAACATCTGTTTAAGTGAACCTTTTGGCAAATCTGAGGAAGCATTAGTACACTGTATCCTTACCCAGTAGGGTTAGCGTGACTTGAATATCATTCCATTATCTTGAGAGACATCCAAAAAGTCATTACTAATCCTACCTATATTATGTGGCTCACCCCAGACGTATGAAGATCTGCACAACTGCTGTTTGAAAGATACCCCTGATAACAACATTGAAGGTAGTGGTAGTGGTGAGGTGTGCCTCTCAAAACAGAAGTGAGATTTTGTGTGATGAACCTCAGACATGGATGAATTTTAAGTGTTACACAAGTCGTCTTGCAATTTAGGTTAATGGTGGAAACAGCATGTTGCCCCCCAAAGTGAGGTATAAAGAAGCACAATTTAAACATTGAACACTGGTTGTTCAGAAGAAGAAGAGGAGGACGAAAGGGAGTTCCCGTATACAAATGTATCTGTATTTGACCCATCACTTTCTCAGTTTCTTCCGTGAAATACTGAAATGGCCACAACCAGTTGATTGAGTAATTTCATAAACTTTCTAATGATGTGCTGTGGACATTCTGTTTGCCCTTTTGCTTCACAAATTGTTTTAGAGTCTGGCATAGCCTAAAGCATTAAGATTAAGTTGCTGAGAGCTAGACTTCTGATTTTCTTGGGGTTTGAGAACCAATTTTTAAGTTTGTTCTTTTTAACTCACTGTGATTATTTTATTTCCTAGATGACAAGGTCTTGCACATCATCAAAGAACTGATAAAAACAGAGAATGGTAACTGAGAACCCAGTACTTCAGAAATGGCAGAGGAAATATGCACTCCAATGTTAACTGAAAATATTTAAATGCTTAGAGTGGTTGGTACCAGCCATGATGGGGAAAGATTGCATGATTTTGCATAGGATTTACCTTTCTCTATAATTTTTGAAGGTGAATATTGAATATGTTTTTAGCCTTTACCGTACATTTGGTGCCATTTGTCTGACTACAAATGATGGATGGAAACAGTTTCCTTTCAATATAAAAATGGCTGTGGCCAATTTTTTTTTTCAAATGTACTAATCATGCCATCACTGCTCATGCAGACTGTAGTAATTATTAGAGATTAGGTCCTGAATCTCAGTTTAGTAGAATTCCATTAGATGTGTGCAAATGGAACAAAAATGTTCTTATGGGGATATCTAATGTGGTAGGTTTTTGGTCTATGAATTTACAGTATCAAAGCAATACATTTTATAGATGTCTTCATTTTTTCTGTATGGTTTACATTATGATGCTTTATAAGGAAATAAATGGACTGCTGTGAAGAGGTGCTCAGCTCAGCAAGTGCACTGACCAGCAGCCCCTCCCCATCCTCTGCCTCTTCTCACACTTGTTCCTCTCTATTCACCCTGATTCTTGTCTCTTCTGGCCATTGTAATAAGTGTTGCTGTCCTTTCCTTTAAGCCCATTCAGATGATGATCGTGTTTTTTCCCCCTTCATTGATCAAAGTTCAGGTTGACCCTCTTTGTGGCTATACCAGAGCAGTTCCTTTAATGGCTCATCAGTCAGTGGCTGAAGCCTTCTGGTCTTCATGATTCTCTTTTATCATTGTTCATAATGTTTCTTATTTCTTTTACACTGAATATTCCTTAACCAGATAACTTAATGAACCAAATGCTTGTACATTCCACCTATCCACACCATTTATAATTGTGAAACGAAATTTTTAGATCACCAACTCTGCTTTCAAGAATGAGGAATATTTGAGGGGGAAGCATTAAACAATTGCAGTCAGATAGGAACTCTGTATGTACAGGCAGAGGATAGTGTGGAAGATAATATTTTTTTTTAATCTTAAAAATACAGGTTTCATGCAGCAGAGGTTAATAGTGTACAAAAAGGGAACTGAGGAAAATGCATGAAAATGCAAAATACATGGAGTTGTCCAGTTACATAGTGGAACTGGTGCTGCTGCACTAGAGAGAGAAACATAAACTGAAAGTAAACCAGCTTGTGCACATTACCCTACACGCAGTTCTGGGAGAGGCAGGATCTCCTAATAGTTTGCTAAGAACTGAGGGAAAAGTGGTGATGTCTGTTATCCTTTCATTAATTGTGATAAACTAGTGGTAGTCCTGGTTTCCTAGAAAAGCCAGGAAGTGGGGATTTTTTTTAATTCAAAAGTAGACAACATTTATGCAAGGAAGCATTTAAGCTGTTAAATTTTGATCTTAAGACCTCAGTTTTGCACTTTGTGTTCCCAGACACATTCTTCTTCCATGTGAGAGGCACAGAAGTAAAAGCCTGCTAACTATGTTCCTTGAAGATAAAAATTAAATCTGCATCCTAAACAATTTCCTAGATTTTGTTCTAGTTGAGGTATTCTATTTATATCTTTTGGAAACATGAATTAGAAATACATTTCAGTAATTCAACAACTAATTTTCTTTTGGATTTGAATTTTGCCTATCAGTTATTGAGTTTAAATGGCTAAATGCTAGTGAAAGTATGAATTGTCCCCCCAGTTCTTCTCACTTATTTAACTGTGCTGAATAGAGAGGTTTTTTCCCTTTATGTATGGTAATGTTGAAATTCAGAGGCATTCTTTGTGTTACTTTAGCATGCTCTAACTGTAATCTTTTAAAGTAATGCTTCTTTCAGCTGTTATTAAGGGGATATATTGTAATAACTTGAAAATTGCACATTCTCCTGGGTGATGAAGTTTTCTGCAAAACAGGTCACACTGTGGTGTACGGATAAGCACAGTTATCTTAAAATCATAAACTAAGATTACAGTGGCTTTCTGCTTCTGCAGTGTACCTGAGCAGCTCTTGTGCCTGTGCTCTTCTGGGTGGATGAACTTTCTCTTTGGTTTCGTTTATTTAATAAATAAACTCTGTTAATGCCTTTGTGTTGCTTTTCTCAAAGCATTTGTCAGACACAAGACCAACATCTCTGCGTCTTTCTCACTGTACTCACAACAGAGCTCTTCAGGGTGTACCTTTTTATTTAAAGGCAGCATGTCCTTTAAATAGTATTATAATTACTTAAGTTAAATAAATATTCAAATAATTAAATATCAATTAAATTATGTAATTAAACATTGAATTAATTTAAATAAACAGGGATTTATTTTTTTTAATGCAAGTAAATAGAGAGTCCATACTGGTCTCTATATCCTCTCCTTGAAGAGGATTTCCTCTGCTGCCATTCAAGCTGCAGAATTCCCACTTCCTTCCCACTTTTGCTGCTGCGATCAGTCACTGACTGCTTGAAGCTTTCTTTTTTCCTTTTTCCCATTGATGTCTTCCCTGTCGCTCAACCCAGGGGAGGTTTTCTTTTTCCTTCTACAAGTCCTTCTTCATCTATAGTGGTCTTGATCAATGGCTTGTGTGACCACATCATATCTGCTAAAATAGTCGTGTCTGGCCTCAATTGTGCTTGTGCAAACAGGTGGTTGCAGAATCACAAAATGGTTAGAGTTGGAAGGGACCTTAGAGATCAAGTTCCAACCCCTTGCCATGGGCAGGGACACCTCCCACCAGACCAGGTTCCTTAAAGCCCCATCCAGCCTGGCCTTGAACACCTCCAGGGATGGAGCATCCCCAGCTTCTCTGGGCAACCTGTTCCAGTGTCTCACCACCCTCAAAGCAAATAATTTCTTCCTAATGTCTAATCTAAATCTCCCCTCTTCTAATTTAAAACCACTACACTTCCTGACAAAGAGTCCCTCTCTGGCTCTCCTGTAGGCTCCCTTCAGATATTGGAAGGCTGCTATGAGGTCTCCCCAGAGCCTTCTCCAGGCTGAACAACCACAGCTCTCTCAGCCTGTCCTCAGCGGGGAGGTGCTCCATCCCTCTGATCATCTTTGTGGCCCTCTGCTGGACTCATTCAAGCATGTCCATGTCCTTCCTGTGTTGAGGACTCCGAAGCTGGACACAGTACTCCAGGTGGGGTCTCATGAGTGCAGAGTAGAGGGGTAGAATCACCTCCCGTGACCTGCTGGCCACACTTCTCTTGAAGTGCAGGAACACCTTGATTTCCCTCCCTTTGGCCGTTTAAAATAATGCTCTGCTACATAAATAGTCCATGGGTGGAAGCGGAACTGAGACTTGGACCATCCAGAGAACCCCCTCCAGCATTGCCTGTATCTCCCCTGGTGTATTTGTGCTGTATTTACCGGGGACCGCCCCCTGTAGCTGGGGAGAGCCCGCTGGGTGCTGCGTTGAGATGCTGGGAGCTGGAGAAGCCATTGACTTTAAGTAGTGGCCAAAGGGAAGAGGCAGCAGCCCCAGCTGGCTGGGTTCGGGCTCCGCCGTGACTGGTTTCAGGGCGCCCCTGCCCGTCCCCACAGCGGGGACCCTGCTCCCTCCGGGGGCGGCGGTCCCACCGCGGGAGCCCCCCTGCCCGCCGCGAAGAGCCGGGATTTTGCTGACTGGGTCCCTTTTTTTGTCCCGATTGCATGTTTTGTTTTGGAGACGGCGCTCCCGGCAGCGCCGCTCGGGGGAGGAGGGGGAAAGGGGGGAGTGCCAGGGGGGGATGGGGGGTGGGGGGAGGCGGGCGGCGATGGCCCCTGGGCTACCCCGCCGCTCAAATAGCCGCCGCCGCCGGGCCGGGCAGCGGAGCCGGCACCGGAGCCGCCTCCCCGCCCCGATGGTGACGGCGGCGAGCGGGCGGTGCGGCGGCAGCCCGCAGCGGCGGGGACCCGGCCGCTCCCCCGGCCGCTGCCCGCGGAGACCGACGCGGCGGCGGCGGCGCCCGTGTTCGACGGCGGCGGCGGTGGCGGCGGGGGACAACCCGCAGGAGCTGCAGGCTTTCCGCGACTACGGGGAGAGCTGGTACCGCTCCCGCAAGGGGCTGGAGAGCCGCTTCCAGCCGCGGGAGCCGCTGGCTCGGCAGCCGCAGGTGGGATGGGATGGGATGGGATGGGATGGGATGGGATGGGATGGGACGGGACGGGACGGGACGGGACGGGGGAGAGGCGGGCAGGGTAGCCCGGTGCCGGCCCCTCCTGACCGCCGGTGCCGGTGCCGGTGCCGCAGGTGACGGCGGAAGCTCGCTGCAAGCTGGTGAGCTGGCTCATCCCCGTCCACCGGCACTTCGGGCTCTCCTTCGAGGCTCTCTGCCTGGCCGTCAACACCCTCGACCGCTTCCTCGCCACCACCCCCGTGGCCGCCGACTGCTTCCAGCTCCTGGGGGTGACGGCGCTGCTCATCGCCTGCAAGCAGGTAGGGGCGGCCCCGGAGACCGGCTGCTCCCCCGCCGGCCTCTCTGCAAGCCCTCCTCTGCCACCCCGAGGGGCGCCCGCTCTGCCCCAAGCCGGGCTGGGCTCCAGAGCCTTCCTCCTCCTCTTCTCCGCGCTGCTCCCTTGACTGCAGCATCCCCTCTTCTGTCCCCTCCCCCCCGGGGTTCAGCATCCCCTCCTCTGTCTCTCCTTCCGCGGCTGCAGCATCCCCTCCTCTGTCCCCTTCCCTCCGGGGTTCAGCATTCCCTTCTCTGTCGTCCCCTGCCTCCCGGCTGCAGCACCCCCTCCTCTGTTCCCTCCCCCCCGGGGTTCAGCATCCCCTCCTCTGTCGTCCCCCCCCCCGCTCCGACCATCCCCTTCTCTGTCGTCCCCCGCCTCTCCCGGCTGCAGCATCCCCTCCTCTGTCCCCCCCATCACCCCGGGGTTCAGCATCCCCTCCTCTGTCGTCCGTCCCCCCCCCCCGACTGCCCGACTGCAGCATCCCCTCCTCTGTCGCGTCTCCCCCCCCCCTCCCCTCCCGGCTTCAGTATCCCGTCCTCTGCCTCCCCCCGCGGCTGCAGCATCCCCTCCTCTGTCGTGTCCCCCCCCCGCCCGGCAGGGGGAAGTGCACCCCCCCAGCGTGAAGGAGCTCCTCGCCCTCTGCTGCGGCGCCTTCAGCCGCCAGCAGCTCCGCAACCTGGAGTGCATCGTCCTGCACCGCCTGGGCTTCGACCTGGCCGCCCCCACCGTCAGCTTCTTCCTGGAGCACTTCAGCCAGGTGCGGCTGGAGGCGCGGGGGGCGGACGCGGGGGAGGCGGCGGACGCCCGCAGCCTGGCCGGGGGGGTGGCCGAGCTCAGCCTGGCCGACTACGCTTTCACCAAATACACCCCTTCCCTGCTGGCCGCCGGCAGCCTGGGGCTGGCGGACCGGCTGCTGGGCCACCGCAAGCCCCTGGACCTGCGGGTCAGCGGCTACCCGGAGGGGCTGCTGCGGGATTGCATGGACCAGCTGCAGCTCCTGGTGTCCCTCAACGGACAGTCCCTGCCGCTCCTCCTGCCCCCGGAGGTGGTACAGAAGTGCCCCTGGCTGCGGGGAGATGGCGGCAAGGCCACCCTGTCGCTGGTACCTCCGGCCACCACGGTGTTCGCCTCGGCCTTGGGCTGAGCTGGCTCTTTGTGCTCCCCGGAGCTCGTGGTGAGCCCCATCAACCAAGCGTTAGTGTTAATTCTGTAAAGGTTTAACAGTCACTTCACGTTTTGCACATGATGCTACTGTATGTCCATTGCACTGTCCCTTTGCCGTTGGGTTTGGTTTTTTTTTGTTGTTGTTGTTGTTTGTTTTAAATCCATCATGTACATAATATACAGAATCTCAAGTACTGTATTATTTATTTGGAGGACGGTCCGTAAAGGAAGGACCAAATGAACATTGAATAAACTCTTTTCTACCTGCCACCTGTACTGGTTTATTTGCTGGCGGCGGGTGTGCACAGACGGGGGGAGGAAACACACTGTCACAGAACGAGTTCACCCCAACAGTTACTCCAGCCCCCTCCGCCCCCCAAAGTAATTATGCCCTGTTTCAAACTGACATGCGGTGGCTTGGTCATAGCTCAGGGGAAAAAAAAAAAAAAAAAAAAGAATTTAGATTTCCTTGATTTATAAATTTAGATGCACTGACCTAAGTGCAGGAAAACAAAACCTTAAATAGTAAAGCATCTGGTTATTATTTTTCCAGCCGGTCTGTAATCCAGGTGCATACTCCGAGCCGAGTTGGCACTGGGAACGAAAACAGTCAGGAAGTTGTAAAATATTTTATTTTCCTCGTGCAATTGCCTTTGTATCTGCATAGAAATGATGTGAAATGGGCACACGCATGTCTGAAGGAGTGGGGAGTGCTTGCCACTCGGGGCAGCGGGGAAGGGGTGTACCGCAGCCTCGTCTCCGCTTCGAGCCCTGCCTGCCCCCAGGGCTTCAGGCAGAGCCAGCAGAACTTGCCCAAAACCTCTGCGGCAGAAAACACCGATAAGCTCGTCGCGGGAGGCAGAGGGTCAGTTTTAACCTTTGCCGGCATCGACCGTGATTTCGGCTGGGCTGGGCGCAGCAGTGAGGGGGAAACACCCCCCTGTGGGGGACCCTCTCCCGGTGATGGAACCTTCTCCCGGTGGGGTGAACCCTCTCCCTGTGGGGACCCGCTCCCAGTGGTGGAACCTTCTCCCATTGGAGGGAACCCTCTCCCAGCGGGGGATCCTCTCCCGGTGGGGGAACCTTCTCCCAGTGGGGTGAACCCTCTCCCTGTGGGGTAAAACCCTCTACCGATGGGGGAACCTTCTCCCGGTGGGGTGAACCCTCTCCCGATGGGGACCCGCTCCCCAGTGGTGGAACTTTCTCCCGGTGGGGTGAACCCTCTCCCTGTGGAGGACCCTCTCCCGGTGGTGGAACTTTCTCCCAGTGGGTGAACCCTCTCCCGGTGGGAGGCTCAGTAAAGCCAAGATGCTGCGGGGCTGGTTCCGTTTTTTTTCCCCTGCCCCCACCTTGTGCTCTCAGCGCTGACGGCGCCAGCCCTCACATTTAATAAATATCCCTATAAAAACCAGCCACCCCGCAGCCTGGCGCCCACCCGCGGCCCGGCGGGGACCCGCGGGGGTGTGCGGGGGAGTGTCGGGGCCGAGTGTCCGGGGCACCGGGGCCGGCCGCGCCTCCCCTCGGATTTCCCTGCGGGGCAGCCCCCTCGGCCCGCCCCGGCTCCGCGGGCGCGGGGAAGGGCTCGGCGGGCGCGGGAGCCGCCGGCGCGGCCCGGGGAGGCGGCGGGAGGTTTCCGCGCCCCCGGCGGAGGGAAGGCGGGCGGGCAGCCCCCGGCAATGGCCCCGGCCCCCCGCGCCCCTGCCCGCGGGGCGGCGCCGAGCGGGGCGCAGAGCGGAGGGCGCCCGCCGGGACCGGGACCGGGGCCGGGGCCGGGGCCGGGGCTGGGTCCGGGACTGGGACCGGGGCAGGGGCCGGGGCCGCGGCGGCAGCATGGAGCAGGGCGGCCGCCGCCGGGCCTTCGGCAGCATCTGCCCCAACAGGGTCCAGGGTCCGCCAGCCCGCCTCGTCAAGAAGCCGGCCCGTCCCGGCGGGGGTGCGGCGGGGACCCCCCCGGCCGCCCCAAGCCCCCGGCCGCCCCCGCCCCGCCCGCGCCGCAGCGGCGCCCCGCCAGCCCCCGCCGCGCCCGCCCTCGGTGAGTCTGCCCGCGGCGGAGAGCCCTGACTCCCCGGCCGTGATCCTCCCCCTCCCCGTGCCTTCCACCGCGCCCCCCCTGCTGCCCCTCACCGTGCTCCCCAGCCCTGCATCTCCCACCCGTGACGCCCCCACCGTGCCCTCCACCACCGTGTCCCCCTGGCCATGACCCCCTCTCCATGCTTCCCGCTGTGTTTCCCCTCCCACGCCCCTCACCACGCTCCCCAGCCCTGCATCTCCCAGCCATGACACCACCGTGCCCTCCACCGTGTCCCCCCACCTCCACCATGCCCTCCACATATGCCCTTCTCCATGCTTCCCACTGTGTTTTCCCCCACCATGGTTCCCCTTTCTCCATGCCCTCTATCATGCTCCCCAGCCCTGCATCCCTCGGCTGGGCCCCTCAAGGATGCTCCCTGGACACACTTCCCACTTCATTGTGCCCCCCACCCTCGCTATGCCCATCCCTCCCTGGGTTCCTCACCACTGTCTCTCGCTGTCCCCAGTGCTCACCACCATCGACTGGCAGGATTTGGCAGCCTGTGCCCCCATCATTCCCACCATCCCAGCTGGCCCCGTGACCCTGCAGCAGGTAACCCCCCTGGCTGTGGCAGGCTTGGCTGCCCCTGGCACAGGGCGCCCACCAAGCTGATGGGTGGCTAGCAGCGCACTCACCCTCTGGCTTCCTGCCTGTGAAACGGGCGCTGTGGAGGACAGCGTCTTGTCCCACGTGTTAGGTAGATTGGTGGTGAGGGCAGCAGAGGGAACAGGTGCCCGGGGGTGCCTGGGCTGTGAGAAGGTGCTGAGCACAGGCAACAGTGAGTGTGGGGTCAGTACGGGCAGCAGTGGGCAGCGTGGGCAGGTCTGAGTGCTGGGCCCTGCTCACAGGCACGTTTCCTTCACCCCTCCCAGGGTTCCTGCTTTCAGGATGGACCAGAGTTTGATTTCCAGGAGTTCAGAGATGCTGTCGATGATTTTATATCTGGCAAGTAGATATTTTTCCTTACCTGAACCAAACACACCTGTGTGTGCACGTCAGCAGCCGTGCTGTCTTTGATCTCCCATGACATTGGTTTGGTTTTGGGTTTTTGAGTGCCCACTCACTGCACGCATATCCCACCCTGGGATGGCCTGTAAGGCAGCGTGTCCCTGCACACCCCCTTAGAGGGACCTGGTCTGGCACTGAGCTTTCTCCCATGGGAAAGCTGAATCCAAACAGGTTTAGGATGTACAGCTGCCGCAGTAGAGTTTAAAAGCATGTCAGGAAATCCCAGAGGGATGCTCAGAACTGGGATGCTCAGAAGTGGGATGTTGTGCTGGGGTCAGGGGAGAGAGAGGATGTGAAAACCTCTGTCTTAACACCTGTGACTATTCCCTCCAGATGCATCCGCCTCAATGCCACCGCCACTGGACTGTGCTGACTTTGATTTCTCACTTGGCGAGGAGGTGGCCTTTGGTCCCTGCTCCCTGCCGCTGGAGAGCAGCGCAGTGGTGCCGGTGCCCCCACAGCGCCCGCCTTCCCCCAAGCCGTGCTGGAGGGACCTGGCGGGCCAGCACCAGAAAGCACTGGGAGATGCCCTGGAGGCAAACAGCCAGGTAGGGGACCCCCAAGGCCTCCCCAAGGTCCTTGGCGCTGGGTTTCTCTCCTTTGCATCCTGCTGGGGCAGCTGCACGGTCCCCGTGTGCAGTGCTCCCCAGCTCCTGGGTGGTGGAGCTGTCCCAACCACCCAGTCCCCGCTCGTCCTTGGCAGCTGCAGGAGACCCTCACACAGAGGCAGGAGGAGCTGGCGACGCTGCAGGAGAGCAATGCCCAGCTGAAGGAGCTGGCGAGCCAGGCCAGGCAGCTGGCTGCCGTCCTCGACGTGAGTGCTGACCCCACACCCTGCCCAGCTGCCCCACGGCCCCGCTGGTCCCTGGTGGGGCACAGTGGGGGACAGAGTGCAGGGTGAAGGCCGAGCAGCGCCGGCGTGAGGCAGGGCCGTGGGAAGATGTGGGGCGGGATGGGATGGTGTGGGGCAGGGAGGAGTGTAGTGGGGTGATGCAAGTGTGGGACAGAGCAGGGCAGGGTGGGATGGGTTGGTGTGGTGCGGGGTAAAGCGGAGGAGGGCGGGGGGGTAGGGAGGGGCAGCGTGCGGGGCAGGGTGGTGGAGGACGGGGTAGTGCGGTGCGGGGATGCGCGGTTGCGGCGCAGCCCGCGCAACTGGCGCTCTCTCCCCCCCGGCAGACGCTGATGCTCCCACAGTGCGCCGACGGGGCCGCCCCTCCTCCTCCTCCTCCTCCTCCTCTTCATCCTCCACCTTCTCTTCCCGCCGCCGCTGGGCGGCCGGAGCGGCGGGAGGAGGCGGCGGGCGTGGACGCCATGCTGCGGGAGGTGTCGGAGAAGTGCCGCGCTGCCCTGCGCAGCCTCGGCGGGGACAGCCCGAGGGGACACAGTCCGGAGGGTGACAGCCCGGGGGGAAACGGCCCCACGGCCAAGCGCCCGCGGCCGGCCCCGCGCCTGCACGGCGCCTTCCGCGGGTTGCGCACCGGCCCGGCGGGCGGCGGGGGGCTGGAGGGGGGCGGCAGCCTGCGGGCGGCCCTGGGGGAGGCGGGCAGCATCCGCACCCTGGCTTTCCCGCAGGGCAACGCCTTCACCCTCCGCACCGCCGCCGGCGGGTACCACTTTCGCTGGGTACCGCGCTGAGGCCCCACGAAGCGCCCCCCCCGACCCTGGCCAGGCGCATCCCGGGCCAGCGTCGGGCCGGCAGGGCACCCCTGTCCGGCGGCAGGCTCCCATTTTTCCCTTGGAAAAACGGGTATTTCCGTTGCTGGAGGCTGGCGAAGAGGCGGGACGAGCGCGGCAGCGGGGGCGGCGGGCCCCGGGTACCGCCGCGGCGGCCGTCGGCGGGCTCCGCAGGGAGCCGGGGTTTTCCAGTCGGCAGCTCGTCCCCCTCCCCCTCCCCGCCCCCCAGTAGTTTGCTAATGAATGTAATGAATTGTAGAGATTAAGTGAAGATCTGGCCGTGATGTTTTTATCCGGCGATCTTACTCAGTTGAGCAGGGAAATGTGACTGACAGAACCGTGACCGCGACTGGCCGGTGGGAGGGCGGCCGGACCCCCCCAGGTCACGGTACATCTTGCCCATATCAGAATCTTACATCCACAATGTTTACAAATTGCACTTGTTCATGTGTGCAGCTGTACATGTATATTTGCACTTGGTGCGATGATTAAACAGTGCTTAAAATTGCCATTTATTTGTACTGAATTTAATGAAAGCACACTATTTTGCACTAGGAATGCAAATTTACTTTCATTAGAGCAAAGATAACAGAAAGTTGAGCATCTACACATGGTTTACTTTGCTTAATGAGCTCAAGCAGAAAATTTTAGAGTAACACACACTGCTGTTAACATTCAGTGATGTTATCTCAAGTAGAGAGAAGTGGGAATAATGTTAAATTGCTCTGAATGGATACATTTCACTGGTTTGAATGCTGAACCGCTGGCAGCGTGTGTGAAATGGTACCTGAAGTTTCTTTTTGTATGGCACATAAATGAATGAAGGCACCATGATCCACCCAGGATAAAGGTTTCTCTGGGAAGTTATTGGAGGTTTTCTGACTGTGAAGTTAGCAGTTTTCTGCTTTTCAATACTCAGATTTTTGAGTATTCTTGCATGGCTGCATGCACATTAACAGCAATCCAACTGAAACAGGCTTGTGTGACAGTTAAGGGGACAGCACCACATCGCCATCTCAGTGACAGGTTCCAGGGAAGCTGCAACCCTGCACGTAGTGTTGTGCTTTCGGCAAGCGGAAGCTCTATTAGGAAGGAGAGTGGTTCTTTCACCAGCATGATGTGTAGTTATATGGCTCTTAGGAGACTGCAAAGGGGGTTCTTCCTGTCTGTGGTCCTTTGTATCTGCAGCACCGACATTTTCTAGCAGGGCAGGTGCTGACGCCATGTCTGGCATGCCAAGGGCTCAGATCTGGGATGGTTCCAGCATGGTTCCTATCTCAGGAGAAGACTATTGCCACCTTAGCCAAAGTGCTGGGTGAAACCTCTGGTTCTGCAGGGTTCAGGAGACACAAAGCCTGCCTGGCTGCACTGAATTCAGCAGTGAATAAACTGATAACATGGGGCAGCTCGTATAGATATCTATAGTTTCTCTCCATGTGCTTTATGAAGTTAAATGCAGAATGTATAGTATATACAATTTTGTGATGCTCATGAGCCTATTAATAGCTCAGAAATAAAGCGACACGTGAAAACTGTAGACTTCCTGTAGGATGTAACAATAAAGCAGTCACTCTGTTGGATTGTCACCAGAGTTGTTCTTGCTGCTACTACAAGTCTTCAGAATTACAAAGTCATGTTTATCCACTTACTTTTGCAGTGGATACTTTTACTTATCTTCTATAGAGTTTCCACTTACTATTTTTACTCAGAGTTTTTCTATGTTAAAAGTATTCTTGACTAATTTTGAGTTGTGATCTAAAAGTAATAGAAAATGACCCCAGATGTCTTTAAAAAAATTGTTTGATTTTAATCTCTGTTAATTGGAAAGGCTGAAAATTGGCTAATCGGACCAAGAAGTTTCTTACTGAGACTCACAGTCATCACTTACTGTCATCAGACACGTAACTGGTAAAAAGAAAAGACGTTTTGTGAGCAACATGGTGTTTATAGTGTTATGCTATAAGCATAGTTATATAGTTGTAGTAGTGCACTGTAAATGTCTCCTTTAAACTATAAAGTTGTACTTTAAATTCACACTTATCCATCTGCTTCCACATAGAAGCTTCATAAAAAGTGGACAAACCTCTTGCACAGGTTAAAGCAACCTAACAACTGCTTTTGTCAACTAAGTTAAAAGGGCTCCCAATGCTTTATTCTGCCAGGCCGGAGTTGGTGGGTTCACAGAGGATGAAGCTTGGACCCTTGATGCATGCTAATTCCTCATGGTTTTTCCATCAGAATATCCCTGGAGAAGCTGCAAGTCCACCACCAGGAAACCTCATACCCAAGCAGATCTGGATTTATGCTTAGTGTTTGGGGCAGGGTCTGCGCCACGGGGCACAGGGCAGAGACCCTGGACATGCAGATGTGATGGACTGATGAGCATGTTGGTCTATGGTATAGGTTCACTGTGATTTTTCTCTCCCTGGTGCTGCAATGGGTCCAGAGAGCTGGCCAAGCCCCCAGCAGAAATAAAACAGAAGTAGATGCAACAATATTTCATGAGCCTTATTGCTGCTCCTAAGTAAGCTTCCTGTGCTCTTCCCTGCCCTGCTGGTGCCAAGGAAGGCAGCAGGAAGGAAGCCATGGCCAAGGCAGACCATGGCTGTCTTGTAATGCAGAACTGCAGATAACTGGGACACTTTGAGGTGAAACTGAAAACCACCTTTTTTGGAGGGGGTGGGGGGTGAGTGGGAGGGGTGGTGGTGCCAGGGGAAGGGTTTAGTGATCATATTTTGAATATAAGCACCTCAGTTGCACATAAGCCTTGTTCTGGGCATGTGGTTTTTTCATTAGGTAAAATCTTCAGGTGTTAATTAGAAAATGACACCCGACCTCAAGGCACAGCTTGATTAAAAAGAAATACTAGAAAGAGGAACTATCTTTCAGTAAATGTGTGCATATTAAGTCAGTAACTTTAGGTGTCTTGAAGATGGCAAAGGCAAAAGGGATCTGGATGAAGGTATTTAGAAATGGTATAGGGGTTTTGGTAAAATTATAATTTGCAAAAGCCTTTTTGTATGAGGAATATTGCCCATTCCCTGGTCTAAAGGCAGTACCCAAGGATGAGTGTTGGCATGGCATTTTCCTGTGTGGGTTACCAAGGCTGTTCAATGGATCATAATGAAAAATATTGTCCTTTCACGAATCTGAGCTACTCTCCATGTGTTCTTAACAGAAATTATCTCACTTTGGTACCTGAATCAACTTGTACATAATCATAGGCACACATTGGTGTCATTTAATTGGCCTGGCTAGAAATTGTGAAGCTCAGGGTTCCTACAAGTGCTGTTCAGGCAAAGCTGATGTCAATGAGAAAGATGCAGCTGGTGCTCCTGACGGTTTGCCACAGACCCTGGGTGGCAGCAGGCTGGCATCATGGTGGCTCGGACTCTGGGTAATCATGTAGAGACTCATTGTAACGTGGCTACAGCCCTGTAGCAGCAGTACTCAACCACTCCTGTTGGGTTTGGCTCTTCCGTTCGGTGATTGCAGTGAAATGGAATTTCACCAACTTTTCTCCCCTTGTTTTCCTGAGTATTTTTCTAAAGAAAATTATGCCTATGTCTAACTTCAGGGAAAAGACAAGCATTTTGGAGTCAGTTTTATATGACAGCAGCAGCACTCTTCATTTTTTCTAAATGTTGACTTACTTCTGGTCAGCAACCATTATTTACATTTCGCATTGCATGGGCATAACGAACAACTAAAGGTAATGAGGTCAAAAGAGGCTGCAGTTTGCTTTGGCACAACTATTTCATAGGTGTACCAGTCTTAAAGTCTGCCTTGCACCTAGCACCTGTTCAAACTCCCATAGCAAGTGACTATTTATGTTCAATATTGACTTTATACTCTTCAACAAAACGCTGTGAAAAAAACGCAAATTAATAAGTGTCTTCAAGGTTGTTCACACATTGTGATCACCTTTGGTAAAGTCTTCAGGTTTCTTGCTCAGGTCATGCAGTTACAATTAGAACTGACTTGTTAGAATAGGGCAGCTGGAAATTTTGAGGCTTATTCTCTCTTTCACTCAGTAAACTGTTGTTGCAATGGCCTGTGCGGGTATGTCCCAGGCATACTCCACATCACTCTCTCTTGTCATGGGATGACAGACACCAAGCGTGTCGAGGATGGATACATTTTGTGCTTCTGTCTCTTCTATGGCACAGGTATTGAGATTTCAGGCGGTGACTCCTGCATTGGTTCTTGGATTTCTATTTGTTGCCTCAGCGGATGCTTCACACAGCTTTCACCCATGTACCAGGGATCTCCCTGAATGCCTCTGGGTGGGACTGCTTGGGCTTTCAGAGTGGGAGGACACCAATAGAGCATTGACTCAGCAGAGGGCCTCCATATCCTGGAGGAACTGCAGGGAAATAGCCTTCTATGATGGCATGACTTTTGGATAGACGAGGGAAGGGTTGTGGATGTTGTCTACCTTGACTTCAGAAAGGCTTTTGACACAGTCTCCCACACAATTCTCATAGGCGAGCTTTGGAAGTGTGGATTAGAAAAATGGACAGTGAGGTAGATTGAAAACTGGCTGAAAGACAGAGCTCAGAGGGTCGATGATTAGGGGCACAAAATGTAGTTGGAGGTCTGTAACAAGTGGGGATCCCCAGGGTTAGTATTGGGTCCAGTCCTCTTCAATATATTCATCAATGGCCTCAATGAAGGGTGGAGTGTGCCCTCAGCAAGTTTGCAGATGATATAAAACTGGGAAAGGAGGTTGACACACCAGAAGGCTGTGCCACCATACAGTGAGAGCTGGAGAGGCTGGATAGCTGAGCAGAGAGGAACCTGATGAAGTTCAATAAAGACAAGTATAGGGTGCTGCACCTGGGGGGGAATAACCGCCTGCACCAGTACAGGTTGGGGGCTGACCTGGAGGGCACATCTGAGGAAAAATATGTAGGAGTCCTGGTGGACTTGTGGCCAAGAAGGCCAATGGCATCCTGGGGTGCATCAAGAGTGTGACCAGCAGCTCGAGAGAGGTTATCCTTCCCTTCTACTCTGCCCTGGTGAGGCCCCATCTGGAGTACTGTGTCCAGTTCTAGGCTCCCCAGTTTGAGAAGGACAGGAAACTGCTGGAGAAGGTACAGCAGAGGGCTACAAAGATGATTAGGGGCTTGGAGCATTTCTCTTATGAAGAAAGGCTGAGGGACTTGGGTCTTTTTAGTCTAGAGAAGAGAAGGCTGAAGGAGGATCTGATCAATGCTTATACATACTTAAAGGGTGGGTGTCAAGAAGATGGTGCCAGTCCTTTTTTTAGTTTTGCCCAGGTAATGGACACAAACTTGAATAGAAAAAGTTCCACCAAAACATGAAGAAGAACTTCTTTACTTTGAGGGTGGTGGAGCACTGGAATAGGTTGCCCAGGGAGGTGGTGGAGTCTCCTTCTCTGGAGACATTCAAAACCTGCTTGGATGTGTTCAATGCAACCTGCTCTAGGTGGACCTGCTTTGGCAGGGGGGGTGGACTATATGATCTGGAGAGATTCCTTCCAACCCCATATCATTCTGTGATACTGTGACATCCCAGCTTTGGTTGACCACATTTGCAGGCATTTAATATAATTAAATGGTATTACAATTAGAAGTCTCTCTTCTATATTGTTGAATGGTAGAAATGTCCTCTTTTCAACCTTTTTGTAGTGATGTGTAAAGCTGGCTCAGTACCTTAAAACTTAGACCTTTTTCCTGCACTTTGTAATGTGAATGATTAATAGTGCTTGGGGATTTGTGGTGACAGGTGAATTGTCCCAGACATCAGGTGACCTCCCATTTATGACAGTGCTGATGAAGTAGAGATGGAGACCTGCTGGATACATTTTTCTCCTCTAACCTAATGGGATTGCCATTCTTCTAAGCCGTGCTGCAGGAGCACACAGAGGCCACGGTGCCCTGCTTGTTCACATGATTAAAGAGCGTCTGGAGACTACTTGACTTGATAGGTGTGATATGAAAGGAGCATCCTATACCCTGGTTGCAGCTGGGAAGGTGAGGCACAGAGGTATAACATGATCTCACTCCTGTCTGTGACAAAATAAAAAACCTGATCTCCTGTGGCCTGCTCAGGTTGTTCTTCATGTATTGTCTCTTCTCTGTGCCCTGAACTCATCTTGCCTCTTGGAGGACTCTCATTAGCTGGTATGGGAGCTAGGAGTAAGGAGAGGCATGTGTGGAAGAAAGGAGGTAGGAAAGGAAGCATGTTGCAAGCCAAACTGCAGGTTTTATAGCAGATTTTTTTTTTTTTTTTGTGGAAAAGACCTTACAATTTGGTCTGGATCTGCACATTAAAAATGTAATTAAAATCTCTGAACTCTTTGAGAAAGAGGCATTTTTGTTCATGATTATGTTCAGAAGTCTAGTAAAAACCAAAGGAATATCTAAGGAATCCCTAATAGTTTTTTGTTTCTTAAATTTCTGTTGTGCTACACTCCAATTCGCTTAGTAATGAACTTTGTGTTTACAACACTGTGAATAACAAATTACATTTTAAAAAGAGTAATTTTCTGAACAAAAGATACTAGACAGGTGACTCATCCTACCACTAAAAAAAACCCACAATGTATTTTTTTTTGCCAGCCATCATGGATATTTTGTAAGAAAGCTTTTGCCTTTATTTCTAGGCTTTCAGTCCCTTTGTGCTAGCAGTCAGTCTGAGGCAGCCTGCTCTGCCCACTCCTTGGACATCTCATTGTGGTGTGTTCTTAACCAGGGCCCAGAACAGACCCAGAACTATAAGTCAGACACTGAAATCCCGTGTTCAGCTCCTGCCCCTTCCCTTGAAATCTCAGAACCTCAGCATGATGGTAAAGTCACCTGTTGTGAAAACAACCCAAAACCCAAACCCCAAAACAGGAGGGAAATGAAAAAAAAAACAGTGAAATATCTGTGAACTATAAAGCTTTCTAGTGTTTTCAGTATAGATTGTAGGGTGTTAAAACTGAGGCAGTATATAATTTAATGTTAGTTTTAGCCTCTGAAGTTCAGTGCTGCCTTTTAAGATGATTAAATAGAAGGATTATGTCCAATTCTTCACATAACACAGAAAAATTCCTTTAAATTTGAGTAAAACTCAGAGCAGGTGGAATCAAGACCTGTAGCGAAGTATTTGTTTTACACTAAATATTTGCCATGAGTAGAATTCCCTGTCAGCAATTGATTCAACACCCTCAAAATGAAATCTTTTCACTTCTCATTTTGGGGTTTTTGGGTTAAAGCCAAAATCAAAACCTATCAGAAGAACTATGAACCTGGAGAAAGTCTTTATGAATACTACACTGTTACTTTTGTATGAACTCTTACGCAACCTTGCTTTAGGAAGAAAAAGGTTGAGTGTATGACTACGTCATCAGAAAAAAGCTGGCTGAAAACATCTGTTTATTTTTTTA
Source organism: Gallinago jamesoni (assembly GCA_025769975.1). Lineage (NCBI taxonomy): Eukaryota > Metazoa > Chordata > Aves > Charadriiformes > Scolopacidae > Gallinago > Gallinago jamesoni. Next base: position 18,993,180 of record JAOQGH010000019.1, on the reverse strand, counting down.
AATGCCCAGAACTAGAAGGATTAACATAATTTATATTTATTTGTTTAGCAGGTGCTCTGACATATGGTATCCTCTGTATGTCTGATTACTTTCCACCGGATGTTGTCCAAACACTTCTACTTTGAATTGTAGCTCCTTTGGTTTTTTTTTTTTTTGTTTCCTTTGCCTATGCTCAGTTGTCTACTATTATGGCAACAAATACAACATGAAGCAGCAAATTTACTCCCTGTGATTGACCTTCTTTTAGCTCAGGTGGAGCAGGCATAGGAAGCTGAAGACAATTTTCACTGCTGTCATAATACTTTGAGTGGTTGCATTAGATGACTGAGCTGTAGTTTCATGTGGTCAAAGATCTGTTAAGGCATATAAATAATCATTATGTTATGTAAGGTGATTTTTTTTTCTGTAAGAAAACACATTTAACATGTTAAAACTAAACCTCAGCACAAAAGTATTCTCTACAATTTATTGAACAGTATACAGCCGTTTAAATAGCGATAAAAAATTATTTTACAGCCCTAAACTCTTTCCATGTTAATGAAAGATTTAGCCAGACTAACCTGTTTATTGTATCAAAGACACACCTCAGTATTTTGTTACTCTCTTTCCAGTAAACGGTTACAACACAGACCCTGAGAACTTATGAACTCATTTGAACAAGTGTCCAACAAAGGATGGACACTTAATCAAAGGTTATGAAGGTTTGAATTGCAGCTTCTGGCATGTGCAGAGTTATGAAGTAGGTAACGTTCATCTCACTTGTGTATGTTTTTCTTCCAGGATGAAAGAATTTAAAGAATGCCAAGAAATGCTGGATTCAAATGTAGAACCACTCGGTTCCATTTTGATTTGTACCACCAAAATTTTGCAAAATTAGAAACATGGAAATTTCAAAAGCATGGACTTGGTCTCTGGCAGGGGACAAAAATGTTAGAAAAATAGGTGAATCACAACCTCATCCATGTTCAATTGCTCCCTATGTAGCTTAGAATGGGCTGCAGCCCTGGGATCAGCCAGGTTACAAACTGCCCTTGAAAGTCCACAGGCATGTTGGCGAAACCCCAAACAGCTGCCACTCGCATGGTCTCTGGTCTTTATTTGTAACTTCAGTCTTATTTACCACAATTTTGAAAAGGATACAGCTTGACCAGGAAACACCCACCAAACCTCCCAGAAACGGTATCTCTCTGCACGGGGGACTTCCATTGAACATGTACATCACTCAATGTCTTTTTCCTGATTTAGAAAGACTGATTAGAAATAATCTTCATTGCCCAAGATACTGTTTCAGTGTCTGAAACTATGGTTTCCCATAAAAGTGGCTTTCTAGAGGAAGAAGAAAATTGTCGACTCACTGATGGTGGATCCACGAGGATGAAACCATTAATGGAGGCAAATTGGGCCATAGATTTAGGTAGGAAAAGAAAAAGCACAAGTATTGTCTGCATGACTTTCAGAACTAAGTGTGTGGAACCCATCTCTTTATTTAGACTTGCTCCCAGCTGTGGTCTGGCAAGAATAAAGCCCATAAACTTCTCTCTTTTCAACAAGAGGGGAAGCGATAGGAGGGTAAATGTCATTTTTTGAAACCTCTTAGATTATGATGATGATGGTACTTACACTGTATACCGGAAAGAGAGGTGCGTTTTTATGTATCCATGTTGAATTAGAGGTGAACACAGTCCTATGAGCTAAGCTTTAATTAGATTTATTAAGTACCCAGTTGCAAAATACATGACACAGTGTTACTGCCGGTCAGTGCATATATGAAATTCAAATTAAACTACACAAAAATACGCTTCATAATGTATTTGGTCTTTCCCTACTTCCTCCCTTTTTAAATTCTGCTTGTTTAGTTGCCTTGCACTAGATTGGCAATTCAGAAGCGCCCAGAGACATGAAGCCAGAGTCCTGTTGTGCTGTGTGCTCTGTAAACCCAGAGTGTCTGCCCAAAGCCACCTTTTGAAAGTGTGCATCCTTTTGGCTTATTTTGTGTGGTTCTTTTGGTGGCAGAAAACTCATAGAATTTCATGGTCAAATATTTAAAGGAGGAAAAGATATTTTAATGCAGCTGACCGTATTGAATATGATTTTTCTTCTTAGTGCTCTCTTTCACTTTGTAACTGTTTTTAAGCATTTTTTCTCTTTTTTTTCCCTAGTGCTTGGTGAACCCCTCTGACCATGTTTAGAACCTCTAACACAGCTAAGACATCAGTGCAAGGAGCATCGATCCAAACCAACCTCTCACAGAAGTGTTTCTAACAACCAGCTGGAGCAGAAGAATTAGAGATGTGGATATTTGGAGAGGCTTTCCCAATTATTGTGCAAATGAACAACTTGTTATCTCTTACAAAATATTTTTAACACACTTTAGCACACATTCAGTGTCTGAGGTTAAGCCTGAATATCATGAAACAATTAATGTCTCAATTGTTTATTTCCTCATTAGTTACTGAGATATTATCTTGGAAATCCCCAGCTGAGGTCCAGTTGAGTCTCTTTGGAAGTTCTCTAGTAGTCTTCCTGTATTGTTCATATTTGCCACAACCCCTTCAAAACAACAAAAGGGGCTGTCACTCCCTTCTGTGGGCTTTGAATCAGGCTATGCAAGACTGGAAAGCATGAACTTCTAAAGTACACCAGGCTGCTTTCCTTGGTTATACTGATTAAAAAACTTTCCATGAGTTGTTGGAGACAACGGTGGATGTTTGGTTTTGTCATTTTGATCTTACCTTTTCTGATTTTTTTCTGGGAGTGACTATCAAAATCACTTAAGGGAATAAAATAAAACTTGGTGGGAGAGAATCTGTGTTGACATTGGCTGCTACTTATTGAAGCATATGGAGGAAATGGTGGGTTCTTATTCATTGATACTCAGTAGCTTTTCTGCATGAAATTTGCACCAGTAGAAAATCAGAAATAAAGCTGGACTCTGTTTTGCCTCCTCTGCTATCTCCTCTGTTTCACTCTGAAGGGTATCTCTCCATGGAAGATAGGTGGCTGTGCAGGTGATGGCACTTCAAAATCTCTTCATTGACCACATTCAGCTGTATAAGGGCTACAGCAACATTATCACTTCAGCACAGATGAAGAATGTGTGCTTGAAGGAAGTCTCATGCTTCATCCCATCTTCCCCACCTTTGTTTCATATTGCACAGTAGTCTTAAAGCCTGTCAACTGGATTCCTCTTAGATGAAATGACTCCAAAGATGCCCTCCAGGAGTCTAATTTACCTCAACTGCTAGTAGACATTTGGTCCAGACACCTGGGCTTGAGCACATACACAGTGGACCCTGGATATCAGCATCAGCTGTTTCACTTCCCAGGTCCACTCAAGGCACTCCTAGCTCCTTACTACTGCAGACATCGGTAAGGTCACTCTATGCAACCTGGAGCATGTCTTGCAAAAGATGAGGGATCTCATATATTGTGTGTAACTTACACTGGTCATAGTAGTACAGTTGTGACAGCAAAACAAGATCATAGTTATTGCACTGGGAATGTATGTCCTAGGAAGGTGTCAAATAATACCAGAAATGCAGACATGATGTTTTCAGGAATGAAAATAACCAAATGCATGAGTGACAGAACTCACTGTAGTGCATGAAACTGCAAGGAACTGAAAAACGTAGATGCACCTCAGCCACTTTGAACATTTGTGCAGACCTTCCTTCTTTTCTGCGTACACACACACATGACCCAACAAGCAAGCAAACACATTGGTCTGACTTACTTCAATAAAATAAGTAAAGACCAGCAAACAGGGATCAGACCTGAATTTTTGCCACTAACTATGGAATTCCATCTAGAGAGGAACTAGAAATGGATTTTAGGCCTGAACTTTGCCTGCTTGTTGGCCTAAGTCCTCACCCAACTGCTATTACAGAAGGAACCTGTGAACACTGTGAAACTCTATTGACATCCGTGGAATTGCCTCTGTTCTTCCTCCAGATCAATGAGTCAGGTTTTCTGTTTCACAGGATGCTGCTTCTTCTAAGCCTTAAGTAATGTACGGCAAAAGTTAGTGAATCAAATGAGTATTAGGGGTGTCAGATGTTTTTGAAAACTGCCCTATATTCTAATCATATCACTTTGTTTAAACAAAATACTTCCAAGTATGCTTTATCACAAAGCAAACATACCCATGCAACCACTGGCGCATTTTACTAGTATTCACCACAGTGCAAATTAGTAAGTAGGTCATAATTTCAAGAGAATGAATGTTTGTCAACTGTGTTTACATTCCAGTAAATACACAAGGGCTAGACTTAGAAGTGATTTTGACAGCAAGGAAAAGTTCTTCAGTGAGAGCCAAGAGTGAAACAAACTAGGATATGGAGAACAAATGTGGAGAAAAGTACTGAGAGAGATTTGCACTGGTTTTTAATGCTCATATTAAAGAATTTTCAATAAGCAAATATTAAAATTGTGGAACAAAAAAGCAAGTAGCAAAAGGGGATGATATACAAGCAAGAAATATACGGACAGTAGTATTTACAGTCATGACAGAAAAGGTGAGGGCAGAAGTTAGAGGCAAATGAGATAGCAATCAGTAGCACACAAGGTTGTACTTCCATTATAATTAACAGGGGCAGCAACTGCTCACAACTCGTTTCATAAACCCACTGGGAATGAGATCTGGTCATAGCAATCCATGCTCCAAAACACCACCAAAACGCATCTGACAATAAGTGTCCAAGTGTCAATGTTACATGGGGACGTAACAACCCAGTGGGAGCTGAGGCTGAGTTTGGGACGCAGGACACCTGCATCTCCCACTTTGCACCTAAACACTTTAGCCACGGGTCCCTCTCTAAAAGGTAGGTAGCAGAGAGCAGCTTTGTTAAAACAGGGCATGGCAAGTCTTTCTCTCTTTGGCAAAGAACAGCTGCAAGAGACCTCAGGGAAGGGTTTTGATCTCTCACCTTGTGTATTTAGAGGTGCTGTGCTGCTGGGGCACCTCCCCCGTGGTTAATGAACCCCTCGGGCAGCTTAGGGTGGAGGTTTTCTTGGCTTTGTGTCTACTTTGAGATGCCCTTCCTTCTCCCTGCTCTGTGTAGGCAACCTAAACGTGTGATGGTGTGTGTACTCAGCAATCGGCAGAAAGTCAAGCTCTGGCTCCATCTGTGCCCCAAGCTGGCAGGAGTGGTCTGTAGCTGTTCAGAGGTGTTGGTGTGCTGCTGTTCCATGCTGGCAGGTCCTCCCAAGAACACACTGGGTCAGGTGGTGAAAGGGGTGCTGCTGCAGCTGTGGGTAGAACAGCATGTGACTGACAGTGCATATGGAACCACCTCTTCTCTCCAGGCTTTTGATTTCATAGAGTCATAGAATCATAGAGTGGTTGGACGGGACCTTAAAGATTGTCAAACTCCAACCCCCCCTGCCATGGGCAGGGACACTTCCCACTAGACCAGGTTGCTCAAAGCCCCATCCAGCCTGGTCTTGGACACCTCCAGGGATGGGGTACCCAGAGCTTCTCTGGGCAACCTGTGCCAGCGTTTCACCACCCTCACGGTAAAGAATTTCTTCCTAGGATCTAATCTAAATCTCCCCTCTTTCAATTTAAAATTGTTACCCCTCATTCTACCTCTACATTCCCTGATAAAGAGTCCCTCCCCATCTCTCCTGTAGGTCCCCTTCAGTTACTGGAAGGCTGCTACAAGGTCTCCTCAGAGCCTTCTCCTCTCCAGGCTGAACAACCCCAACTCTCTCAGCCTGTCCTCACAGAATCATAGAATCATCTGAGCCGGAAGGGACCTTCAAAGGCCATCTAGTCCGCCCCCCCTGCAGTCACAGGGACACCCCCAACTAGACCAGGTTGCCCAGGGCCTTGTCAAGCCTCACCTTGAATGTCTC
>JAOQGH010000019.1:18912923-18977428 GCA_025769975.1 Gallinago jamesoni | reverse complement strand
GGTTTAGTGATGGTGATGCTCCTTGTTTGTTGTGTGGGTGTCTATTTTTGTCAGTTAGGTTGACGGTTGGACAAGATCATCTTTAAGGTCCCTTCCAACCTAGAAGATTCTGTGAAATCTCTAAGCTTGAATCTTGGGATCTTTATGCATCCTCCATTAAGTGGCTGTAAATGGAGGTACAGTGTGGCTCATCACCTAAAGTAAGTTGCACTGTGGCATAACAAATGATAATTTTAATTTCAAAGTAACCTACAATTGACTATACTGAGTTAGTCTCTAGGCTAAGGGCCTAAGACTAGACTAAATCTAGTCTAAGGGCCAGGTTCCAACAATGACCATAAATGGATGCCCAAGGGAAAAAAGGACTGAAGTAATTGTGTATGATAATAATTAACTTGTGGAGATAACATACTACACTGGTGCTAATACAATTGAGGCAAGAAATTGATTGCAACACTATCCAGATCCTTTTGCACAGTTTAGGATCTGATTCTAGTCATATTCCACATAGGTTTTATACTATTGCTTGAACAGAAACTTACCTCTGCCATTTATTTCATGACAGTCAGTATTTACTGCTTCAACTTGTGTATATATATACATATATGAAACACGAACCTCAAAACAGGTGAGCAATGTTGAATTTAGGTAGAAAATAAGAGATGTTTCAAGGCATGTTATTTCATGAGGCATTTCACTGTGGACTCTGTGTCTTGCAGGCAGTGTAGTGGTAGCTGACTGCGGTGTCTCTGTGTAGCAGTTGCTACTACACTGTCACCTGCTGCAGGGGCAGCTCATCGCAGTTTAAAGGCAGTTCCTTTGGAAAAATGCTAGGGTTCTAACTTCCAGGAATGCAGGTGGTGCATCTGTGTGTGATGGGATGGCAGTGTATGTTAGCTGATTGAAATTCTGACACCAGCTAACATGCAGTTGCTATCCTTTTCCACATACCTTCATCATCAAAATGGAGAGCTGCTACTTCTGTATAAGGAATATTTGCTTTTTTTTTTTTTGTGTCTGTCAGGCTCATTTTTGGTATTATAGCAGTATCCTGTGTTTCTGTTATCCAAAGAATTGTGAGAATTTTTGGTTGATTAGAATCTGGTTTTCATCTGCTTTTAGATACAAAGGTAACAGGAAGTTTTCAAATACTTGAAACAGGTAAATAATTCAGCCATTTCAAACAATTTTAAGCTCTGGAACTTTTCTGAAAGCAAAAGAGGCACAGTTAAAAATGTTGCATGAATTTTAAAGTTTGATTTTTTTTTTAAACTGTTTTTTATAATGATATTTAGCAAATGCAAGGTGGTATTTTTGGGGATGGGGATGTTGTGGATTTGTTGTGGATTTGGATGCTGCAAAGTCTTCAAATCACTTTCACTAACTGCCTGAATGCTATATCTGAAAAATAATTATCTTTCTATTCCATAAGAGAAGTCAACTTTAGAGTTTTTACTGTCCCCTGGCTTCTCAGAATAACTTAATTTGTGAAAGGCAATACATTAAAACAGCTAATCCAACTGGTTTCTAAAGAATTTACTACATTATGCAAGTGTTAAGTAAGAGTTTCAGGTTTGGGTTCTGTGTGAATGTTTTTCTTACAGCACTAAATGTTTACTGGAGCATTGATGCAGTGGCTCAGCAAAGGAGTATTTTCTGATAGTACTTGTTTTAACAGCGATGTGCCCAAACAGGGACTGAAATGGGTTTAGCATGTTTGCACTCCCAGGCAATTTTTTGGGAGGAGGAGGCGACAGTTAAATGATATCTGTTGGAGATGTGTCAGACCTAGGGAGTGAGGGAAGCATGAGATAGGAACGAAGGAAGTGTTAGGATGAAGAGTGCAGTAGGTGATGCTCAGATGGAGTTGAAGAGATTTTAACACTCTTGGATTGAACTCTGTTAACCTTCTTAAGAGCACAGTTTTATTTTAAATTGGTGGGATTATTTAAGAATCCAATAGATAGATTTTAATCTGTTTATAGCATTTGTAGTTTTTTCCATGATATATCCTACATAAACTGTAAGTTGATACTTATACAAATATGTATTCATATTATTTTGTGGGCTTTTGATTATAGATAAATGTCTGTTTATATAGCAGTCTTCTAAATTTCTAAGTCTGTGTAGATTTGGCAGTTATCTGCCAAAGTTAAAGATGCTTTACTTTTACCCTGGACAACTGGTAACTTGGTTTTAAAAAAGAAGTGATTAGTTTATCGATGTTCTACCCTAAATATTACATTGGAAGAGAAACTCTGTGTAGATTCAGGATTGAATGGTACCTATATTAAAATTTCTACAAAAGATGGATGTAGTGGATTGTGACGGTGAAATAAGGAATTCAATGACTGTTTTCTCAAGCAAAACCTTACTTTTCTATGAATCTGAAGTAAACGTAGTTCAGGAAGCAGTGAGTGAAATTATTCTGAATACTAGGAAAGATACTTGATTTTAATGCTGGCATTGAGTTATTTAAAGATCACAGCATATCCTGTGAAAAACAGAATATGAGCTTTTGCGAGTGAATCACAAGCAAGGTGTGCATACTGCCTTCCCTCATCATCCCTTCCAAACTGGAAAATGATACTGTACTGTTTAACTTTTGCAGGGTATTTAAAGAACTTGAGTGAAGTTTCCCATATGCTGAGTAACTGTCAGGCAATACCAGCACTACAAAAGCCTTTTTTTTTTTGTAGGTGTTCAGCTAACAGCACCCAAAATTCCCTTTTATCTACCCTTTCTTATTCAGTGATAGGAAAAGCAGGGAGCTATAGCAGTGCATGTGAATGGACCTGCATGTTTTACTCATGTACATTTTCAAGTAAGGGTATCATCCACCATTGTGTCCTGCCACTTAGTTCCACGGAATCTGGACTGCTCCCAGTGAGGGGAAGGGATCCATATCTTAATTCCTTTCCTGCTTCATCAAAGCAGCAGGGGCATGTGACAAAAATCACTTGACAAGTTCTGCAAAATGTTCCCAGGGCTGGAAGTGTACATGTACAAGGAGACTGGAATAAAACACAGGACCTCAGCATAAGAACAGGAACTGTCTTGATGGGTTGGATGTGGGGTCTTGTAGGCTAGTGGCAAACAACTCTGAGGCTGGTCTAAAATACCAGCACATTTGGATTAACTAGACCCTTACATAAGTCTTAAGTGGTCTCTGGAAGTTAGACTGGCTGAAATTGTCATGCATAAGATTTGACTTCCAAAATGATGGTTTTCATTACTGAGGGTGACTTTGTTTAATCTTCCATATCAGTATGATTATTCACTCTTTTAATTTTTTTTAATGTCCTTATCCTTCAGGGATTTTCTGTGGAATTCTCAGTGGATTCCACAGATGAATTAAAAAATACTTCTACTTTCTTTTTTTTTCTAAACTTGCTTTTGAATTTCTCACCTTTTTAATACAGTTAAGTGGTTATCTTTGGAAAATGAAGTACTTCAGGTATTTTCAGTTAGTTTTAGAAGAGAACAGCGCTACTGCTACCAGTCCTTTTTTCATGCAGAAAGCTATTCTGAGACACTGTTTTCTCCTGTTTCTATTCTCTCAGCCCTCCTTTAAGACTTGGACAGCTGGAATTGAGGTTTTTTTATTCCAATTCACTGTCTTTCTTCATGAAATAGATAAATCAAAACACTTAGCATTTGAAATACAACACTGAAATAGAACTGAAAATGGGTTTGCAGTTACACGCTGAGTTGGGGAGAGTGCAGGGTGAGAAAAGTGGGGCTTGAGGCATCAACCTTCATCCCCTTCTGCCTCTATTTGAAGACTGCTGTTTTATTCCAGAGATGCAAGGTGGGTGGGTGGAGAGCAGTGTCTTGGACTGTCTCAGAAAGATGTCTGTCAGAATGCCAGGCTATTGATTTTTGTGCCCCCTGAAACCAGCTGAAAGCAACCATGTACATTCACACAGGCCCTGCCTTCACCCAGGTCAGAAGGCTGGGAATCCAGCAGCAGATGAGCTCACAGCCAAGGCACTGTATGTACTTCAGTGCAAATGTATGGAGAAAGCTAAAGAAGTTAAAGGTGTTGCTGTAAAGGTGAAATGTAAAATTAGTCAAAATGCAAAGCAGGCAAGAAAACATTTTTGCAATTTTTTCTTTTAATAATTTTATTTTCTATGTACAGTTTTTTACAACTAAATTGACAGCTTCAGAACTCAATTTCCCTTGAGAAGGTATTGCAAAGCTGGTATCTTTAGGTGTATTGGTCTCTATAAACCCTGCTATGTTACCTCTGGGCTCCATGTCTTTCAGTCATGGCAATTATGTGTTAATGGACTATCAAAATCTATATGTAACTTGTTATATGGGAAACAAAACTCTTCTGTGCAAATACTGAGTAATTTATCAACAAATCCTCTTCTTAGCAATCTTCCTGCTGGTGACAATGCTAATTAGCCATCCTCAGGGATTTAAAGAAACATCCAGGAACTTTATGCAAATGGAGAGTCCATCCCTGCAAGGTACTGATTGCCTTGCCATTCTCGGTGGTTGCAGGAGCCAAACCAATATTATTAGACATAGTGTAGCTGAAAATATTAATGGCAAAAGGAGTAACATTACCTGATGATTTAGCTTCTAGCAGCATTTCCCAGGAATGTAGTAAGGCTGTGTACCTATGCTGTTGAGTAGGTTCACAGTGTGAATGGCTTTTTCAGAGGTCTTCTCTTTTTTTCATAATCATCTGCCTGATTAATGTTGCTACTTCTGGTCTGATACTTTCTATGGGCTCTTCAGGTCTCCAGAATTTCACAACTTTACCCTCAGGGCTGACAAGGTACTTCCAGAAATTCCATCGAGGCTCTTTCTTTGAAGAATCTGTAATAATGGCATCAGATAATTTTAGTGATTTACACTTGTCATTGCTTCCTTACCCTGCAGTGGTTCTTCAATTATTTATGCTGAAGTAATCCCATTTTGTTCTTCGCTAGTATTCTATGTGTGGATTAACCTGTTGGTGTTAGTGACCTGAAAACTGGGACGTGAGCAATGTTCTCCCCTTCTTGTGGAACTGTTTATGAGTTCCTACTTTTACTATGCTCTGCTTCCTAGGGAGGAGGATATGAGGGCTGCATACTTATTTGGGGAATCCCCAGTTTTATGTTGGTTTAAGGGAAGTGAAGTGAGAGTAGGAAGTCATACTGGTGGTGGCTTGGTTCAGCTGCTTTCATGTCATGAGGCAAACCCTTACTGGTATCTTTGTCATGAATACCTGGCAAGATAATTTCCGAGATCAAGGGGCTATCAGGAAACTATATGGCTCCTAGTGGAGGCAGAAGCAGTTTCTTGACTCTGGCATTGTCCTTGGAGAATCTCATCGTTTTAGAGGGAAATCTCTTTTTGAAAGAGGAATTAAAAGAAAATGCTAGGAGATTTTGACTGGGGAACAGGTGCCACGTCGGGAACAGTGCTGAACCCTACACTGATTCTTGGTAGCCATGGGTTGAACTTTGCTGTTGGACTAATTGGTAGTATCATGCCTGCAAGGGGGCACCATGGCAAGCAAATTGGTGTGGTTAAAGCTCATGTCATGGAGGTACAGCCTCCATGGAGGCCCAGCTATTAATTATATCTTTGCTGAGTTGTGTCTAGGATTAGTCTTGAAGTAACATAACCCTGTCTCTGAATATTCCAGTGTTTATTAATGCATATCAGTAATTCATAAAAAGTACAAATACATAGGAAGCTGCACATTATTTGAAGAAAAGTGAGGCTACAAACCTTACTCTGGCCCACCAAAGTGACTTACTGCTGTGAAAGCTCAAGAAGCGGTTGTGTGAAGGCCTTGGCACCATGCTTATGCTACCAGTGGATTATTTTTGCACTAGACTGCCTGACACTGCTGGACAAACTAGCTAGCCATCACAGTCATAAGGGGGTGTAGCATGAAGATGTTCAACCTTCAGATTGTCAAGACATGAAGAAAACAGGTGCTTCTTTAATTGAAGATACCCAGTAATTTCACATGAATCAGAGCAATGCAGCAAAAGACCTTATTCCAAAATATTTAAGTCCCAGAGGGTCTTTCTCCTTCTTTTCAGTGAACAGCATGTCAAATAAGAATTGACTGAGTAAATATGGCTGTTCTGTTTTTGTATAGCTATTAGCACCTGATACGGATTGCACTGGTGGAATCTGGATTCATCTCACCCAGCTGGTGCCTGTGTTCTCTAGTCTCCTCTTTAGGGAGCTGAGAGGCATCTCCAGAGTGCATTCAGTAATTGCACTGGATGTCAGGCAGCTCAGAGCAATGAGGCTTTACCTGAGGCCTTTGGTGACATGCCGAAGGGGAGGTAGGAAAAAACAGATTTACAGTGACAATGGTAGCCCCTTAAATGAGTGCTAAATTATATTAATTTCTAAGTATACAAGAGGTGTTCAGAGAGGATACAGCAAGAAGCAACAGACAAGTGGTATAAGAAAGACTTCATTTAGATGTTGAAATAGCTTTCTGACAAGAGGAGCTGTGAAGAGCTGGGATAGACTGGGATGTTTTGGATTCTTCCATGCTGTAAGTCTGGAGAAGCACATACAGTACTGATTGGGGGAAGTGTGGTCCTATATTGGGGCAGGGAGATGGAATACAGGTCTGGGCCTTTTCCTACCTTATTTTCTACTTAAAATGATGTGATAAGTATTCTGTTCTAATTATCCTTTCTTTCATATATTAGTGTTTAGTATGGATCAAACCCTTGGCCAAAGCTCAGGCAAATCTGTGTGTGTGGGCTTATTGGTCAACTGAAGAGAGGTTCATTTAGCATGTGAGAATATGGGACTCCAAGTCAGTAAATGGTTGCTGTAACAGGAGTATGGGTGTTTGTGGGTTTTGCAGTCTGGGCCTTGAAGTTCACAAGACAAATCAAGGCAAATCAGTTATATATAACTGCAGTATATATAATCCTGCTTTACAATATTGTTTGTATAACGGGGGATATATGATTCTGCTAAAACAGGAATCTTCTTATCTGCATGTGTTTATGTAAAGTCTTCCAGTAATTTAAAGACACCTCTCCCCCCAATAGTTACATTTTTGTCCATGAGAAAAGTTGTTTTTCAACAAGTGTCACATAATTTGAAATGGGATTTTGTAGATGGCAGTCTTTGCACTCAAATTTATACATCTACAAAACGGATATTTCTAACTGGGCTGGTCACAGTAGTCTGTTTTTATAATCAGTGGGAAGGAATTGATGGTTTCATGGTACAAGTCTTCTAACCATATTTTTGATATCCACATTGAAATGAGATTAATTGAATGCTGAGTGCCTGTTTCTCTCCATAGGCTATGAAGGCTACAATGTTTCCTGACAAACCAACTCAGACCAGAGTTTAGGGAGAATACCATGGTTAGAGGCAATTTGATATATAAAAGAAAACAGTTACCTATTAGAAATTTAAAGGCAGGTTCTGCTTCTGATCCTAGGATCTTGATTTTGTGGAGAACAGGGAAGGTCACTCCATAGTTTCCTCTGGCAAAAGATTCTACTTCCTGGCTTGAGCTAGGCTCTGATTCTCCGAACTGGTTGCAGGGAAAAGCCAGCACAGTGAAGTGGGAGGGACCAAACTCTCTCTGTAGTTCTTGCAGTGCGATGTAATTTTTGTCTGTGTGTTGGCAGTAACTGGCCACGTTTACAACCAAAGTTGCCTTCAAAGAAATCAAGTTATGATAGTAAGAAAAAAAATTTTAATAGAGATGTCGTAAAGATTATAATTAAGTATTAAAATGGCATCTCCTACTACCACAGTCATTCCTGCCTGAAGGCTAAATTTAATGTCTGATCATAATTTCATTAAACACATAGGGATGATAGCAGCTTAAGGTAGTTACTTTCAGACAGCTTGTTTTAAAAATCCAGAAAACGTATAAACTTAAACTTACAGCTTTGTTTAAATGTAAGTGCGTAAAAAGCACTAAAATCATATTTACGAGATCAACTTCCAGAGCTCAACACAACATGTTACTACTCTTAACTGAGGTTAAAACACACAAATTGTTTTGATAGGCTCTATTGATTTATAATAAACAATATGAAACCCCATTTTTCTTGATTTATTAAATCTAATACTTATTCCTGGAGCAGGCCTGGATAAAATAAATTTGTCTCTAGTTGCCTCTTTGAAGAACAGGAATTTAGCACAAATCTCTGAAAATTTCCATAACCAAACTTTTTGTTAACTTACAAACAGAACCTGTTTTTCAGTAAAGATTCAAGACATAATGAAGTTGTAACTTACTTTCCCTCTGTACTTCTCCAAAGAAACGATCCTTCCTCTTGAATCCTTGACTTCGAAAGAATAAAAATCTTTGATTTTAGGTTTAAAAAATCTGAGTTGCAGCAGGCAGAGAATGGCAGTACACAGAACCATCGACAGAAAGACAACAAAGACCCTTGCTTTGGGCACTGAGTATTTCAGTGGATATGTAGTTGTGAGAGGCTCCATTTTCGAAATCTTTGGAGAGGAGCTTGCGCAGGCCTGGAATGTGAAGGAGGAGCTGAAATACGAAACTCCCAGCTTGGCCTGGAAAGAACAAGCTACTCATTTTGTCCCTGTTGCAGAAGTGGCTATTTAATTTCACAGTGCTTCTACTGCATTTCAGAGCTCTTGAGTAAAGTGCAGAAATCTCTCTGGCTGGGGGGGGGGGGGGGGGGGGGAAGAAATGAATAAAAAGTGTGTTCCCATCACCTAAGGATGCTAATTGCTCTGTTTAGTGACCTGTGTGGGATACTCCAGTGTTTGTATGCTGCCTTGAGAAGAGCCTCTTTTGTGGGTCTGTGGCACATCCCCTGGGCCCATGGGGTGTCCCTGGCAGAGCTGTTACCAGGCAGACCTGGAGAAGCATTTTGGAGCCATCTGTTTAGGTAGGAGGAGGGCAATATGGCAGAAGCCACCCAGTTTATGGCATAAAGGAATGTGAGAAATACTGGCTCATATTTTAGAATTTAAAGAGGACAAAGTCATCTAAGCAAAGATTAAAAATTTATTAATATGAAGCAGCGCTGAATCAGGTCCACCAAAAATAGATGCACATACATTCTCTCAACTTTTGTATATTTATGCCTTATCCGGGCTGCTGAAATTTCTATCTCCCTTCTCATTGGCTGAGAAGCTGGAGCTCACATTCTTCCCGACCGCCTGAGCTATCGCAGGTTTAGCCTACACCTTTCTACCATATAAAGTATACACACACCTATTCTAATATATACCTAAACCATTGTCCTCAACACGCCTTTGATCCTATTTCACGGTCTCTGCTGCCACCTTCTGTCCAGTGTTAGTAATTGCAAGCATTCTGGGGGTCGTTTACTGCATCAAGTGGTGGTATCCTCCTCTTCATCACCTGCCCCGCCCCGTGCAAGCCTTTACTGTCTACTCAGTAGATCTGCTGTCCAGGACTTGTTCTTTGTTCTTCTTGATAATTCTCTATCTTCTGGGCTCCTGTGTTGAAGGACACATCCCAGTCTGTTTCTCTTTACCTAGATAATACTCTGGGAACAGGGACATTTTAATGGACCAAGAACATTTCTGAGGATTAATTGGATACAATTTGCTAGACTTTACTATTGCTAAGACTTCTTTGTTAGTGCCATTACACTAACAAGAATACATCAATTAGCTGAAGAAAATCTTAGCTCATTTCTCACAGGGAGATAATAAAATGATATATTTTTTTTTTTTTTAATGGAAGGGGCAGCTGATGATGGAAAATAGGTTGCTATTTTTATTGCTACTGGCTAACTGGAAACTAGCTGTGCTGACATAAGATGATGGAAGGTTTGCATGAGAGAAGAAAGAATTAGCCAAGAATTTTGGGCGAAAGGCAGGCAGGTCTGGTGGTGTTTGGCTGAGGCAATTGCAAAAGGCACTCTGGACTTTAGAGCCACACAAGTCTGGTCTCTCATCTGTCTTCATTTTATTGTTTTATATTTTAAAAACGTTCGCCTGCTGCTCTTAGTTTCTGAGGGTGCATCAACATGTAGTTGGTACCACTCAAGTTGAGAAATAAAAAAATTTTCTCTTGTCTTTTTTCATGTCTTCTATTGCTCAGTTCTTCCTTCTTTCTTTCTGTCCATTTGGTATTCCCTCCCTTCCTCTCAGCTTTCATGATTTTTTTTTGTCCTCTTCATATTTCTGTTCTTGGGCTTTTCTAAGCTATTGCTTGTCTTTCAGCCTGCTTTGCTTGTCAGGCTCTGTTAACTTTCTTTTCCTCCCAGCCCAAACCACCATTGAACAGTGTCTTCTGTCTCACTTGTTTTTCTTATCACTCTTATTCTTTGCTGCACTCAGAGGCACATGTTAAAGGATGAAAATAAAATGGGACTTTCTGAAGGTGAAACCTGGAGTTGCTTTTCAGTGACTCTAATGTTACCACAACTATACTTGATTTGTACAGTATCACAATAGTGGTATATTCTACTGTTTCTATAATGTGCTATAATAGTAAAGCCCATGTTAATTTTGTTTAACAAGATTATATAGAGAGTTTCATACAGTTATACATAATGAAGAGATGCTTAGGAAGTATTGTGAAATTTCAGTATTTGTATGGGTGTTTCCTGTGATCTGAGGACATGTGAGGCTTGATGTCTGCCTGGCAGTGAGGCCTCCAAGTGTGATGTTTCGGCGCTGGGGACAGAAGAGTTGCAGACTTCTGTGCTGAAATGAACAAAGCAGTATTCCACAAGCAGGTACAGGTTACTAATGCTGACTTTAAAAGCAAGTTTGAATGTGTTTGATTTCTGAAAATTCATGCAAGATCCTGGTGTCTAAGTTATGTCTCAACAGCTTGTAATTTGCATCTAATATTATTTCAGAAATAAACAAAAAATAAATCACAGGACTTAATATGTTAGAAATATCGATGGGAATACCTAATAATGATGCAGAAGCCTATTATACTTTCTGTGCTTCCTTAGTGTTGTTACTTTCACGTAAAACATTGCTTTAAAACTCTGGCAATATCTCTTGCTCTTACACTCAAATTTTCATACATTTTTATGCTTTTATGATGTATTCTTACATTCTTATGTACACAAATTGCTCTGTGAATGAATTTGAAAGTAAGAAATGTAAATCTGTCGTTTACTCTTTATTTAGTATGCCTGAATATACTAAAAGTGAAAGATAGCATACCAAATAATAACATGAGCAAGCCGCAGTGGTGGCGAGAAGATTCAGAAATGAGAAGCGACCTAATACCTCTTTTGGGTGAAGATGAGAAAGCCAGCCTGGTTGCAGACATCCAGAACGTGGGTTTGCCCAGGTGCCCATCTCTCAGGAAAGGACCAGACACAGGATCTGATGCTAAATGCCTGAAGAAGCCTTGGGCCTTTCAAAGGCCAGTGCTGTAGCCTAGTCCACCAGTGACACCAATTCAGTTTTCTGCTCTGCCACAGGATTTCTATGTGACAGTTGATTCAGCGGTGCTTATCTGACCAGAAGCAGTTGTTTCCTTCTATCTTTCCCCCCTCACTCTTTCTCCATCCAGGTGACGGGCTGCCGGAACCACCCTCAGACCAACACCTGTTCCCATGGCCTGCTGCTCTGAGGGGGCGGAGGAAAACCTGAAACAGCGTGAAGGGGAAGAATGATATTCTGACACCACTAATTGTGGTGTTTTGTCTCCTTGCACTTGTGCAGGTCCCGGACTCGGAGAGGACCACGTACGCCAGGTTTAAGAGCTCGATTAAGAGGAAGCTGGCGGCCAGGGCGCCGGTGGCGAGCAGCCCTATTGTCACAAGATGGCAGCAGCCGCACGCAAGAGGCGGCAACGAGGGTCTGGCCGGGCCTTGTGCCTCCGGGGCGGCCCAGCTCGCCAACGCGCCTGGGAAGGCTCCAGGTGAGACAGGGCACAAAGGAACGTTCTGGTACACAGGATGGTCTCATGGAGGGACTTCTGAAATAACCCGGCGTGGGGAATTAGTGTGAGGCGTGGGTTGGCGTCCCCCCGTGTCCTGCTGTTAGGGGCTCTGGGTATGGCAGCGAGCAGCAGGAGCAGGCGGTGCCGAGCTTCACAGGCAGAGCAAAGCTCAGGGACAGCGTCCTCTCGTCAGGAGGACACAGTGGTCGTGAGAGGGCCTCAGGAGGACTCTGCGGTCATGGGAGAAAAAGCTGGGCCTGCCGTTCCTGCTCCCTGTGTGCAGACAGGCTAGGGCAGCAGGTCACACACACATCAAGGAGGGTGAAAGGAATTGGAGACATGAAGGCTTCATGCCCAGCCACGACATGCCTGTTGCAGACCAGTCTTTTTTCCTCTGTGGTGGGGGGGCTGTATTGGGCTGGGTTTCATATGCACTGGGCTGTAACAGTACACAGGGTTAGCTGCTGCGGCTTCATACGTGCAATAGTTAGGAGTAGCTGACAGGAGAGCAGGAGATTTCATACAGGCCTTGCTCCTTCCCTTCTGTGCCTTTGCCTTACTGCAGACTCGGCAGTAACTGCAGCACCTGAACCAGGCTGCGTGGCTGGATGTGGTATAGCGTACCCTCACTGAAGGAGAAGCGTGCCCTGGGTTATTGTTCCTCCTGTGAGGTTTAAGGCTTCAGATGCTGACAAAGGGACAACGGCCAAGGAACACTCACAGTCAGTTCACTTTAGGAAGGGACTAGATCAACTTCAAAGCATGGATGAAACTTTCAGAACTCTGACTGGGTCTGGAGAAAAACTGACTCTAGGGGAAGCTGTTTCTCTCCTAATACAGCAGTAAAGGTGAAATAAGCCACTCTTTCCTATTTCTATCAGTGCTAGGGGATAGTGGGGAGAGATTTACATGGGGTGTGTACAAGGGCTTCCTGGAAGATGTAGGGAACTAAGCAAGCTTCACTTCTTGATTAATAATTTAAATATTTAGAGAGCAAATAAAAGATACTGTTTAGTCTTCAGGATGTGTCCATCCTACGATGCCATTCACGCCTGTTGGTCAGAAAGCGCAATTCTGTCTTCTGCCAAGCAGAATACTGTTAATAATACATGCCCAGCTCTAGGAAACTCAGGTTCTGAAGCAAGGGGAAGTCTTCCCTGCTTCAGTTTCTGGAACAGAAAATCCTGCATGCTGTTTCCACTGGCAGCGGTGAAAGCCTGTAATGGTTCTGGGGAATCAGCTACTTATTTCCTGTGGAGTACAATCTTTTGTAACCTGTCAACAAATCTAAGGCTGAATATGAGCTACAGTAGTAAATGGGCACACTTTATAAACAGAATGATCAATCTGACCTTTTTTAGACATCTCTTTTAGGATAAGATGAGTAGTGCTGTAGAAATGTCTTTCTCTTCACTGACAAAAGGAAAGCAGGGTGACTGGTTCAAATGTTGGCATTTGCATTGTCCCACTTAGTGTGTCAGATCTGCTTGTAGAGTACTGCTACTATGAAATCAGTGCTACTCTGAAACATATTTGGCAAATAACCCTATGTATGGTTTTTAAAGGTATTGTTTCCTTGTAAATTATTTTCCAGTGACACCTCAGATGCCTAAGAAACTCTCCATTGTGAGAACTGTTGTGACTCTACCTAGCAGTCATGCTGCAGCAGAATTGGAAGGGAGGAATAGAGGGAGAGCTGAAATGGAAAAGAAACAGGTGAGTAATGCAACATTCAAATGCAGAGGTAGGGTATTTGCTTTCCTGATATGTTTTTGCCTTATTTTCTTCTTCTTTTTTTTTTTTTTTTTTTTTACCTTATCTTTGGCCTGGAATCTATTATGCTGATACTACCTTATTGATGTGGAGAACAGTAGAAAGAAGAGATCTGTTTAGGAAAGGACTGCTAGAGAAATTGCTTCATCATTTATTTGATTCAGCTTCTCTCCCCTTCCTTCAGGCCTGCAAACTAAAACCGAAACCAAGCTAATGAAGCCCTCAAGATATGTTGGTTACCTCTGAGGGAAAATGTATATTTAAAAAAATATGTATGAATAAGATGAATGACTAAGGTTTCCACTTATTTTAATAACCACTATGTGTGAAGAAGATCACTTCTTCAGTTGTGCAGGATGTAGCTGTTTATTTTCTCACATAGAATGAGGTGCTATGAAAAATTTGCCCAAAAGTAGCTTTCTGAGAATAAAATATTTTGTCATGACAATAGGAGGTTAGATTCTTGGCAAAGGATGAAAAAGCACATGGAATCTACCTAACACGAAACAAAGACTTCAGATCACCTCCCATTTAGGTGTTACTTTCTATTGCAGTACACTCTATCTCTTAATTTTTCCTAGTGAACACTGACACTTTTTTTTTTTTTGGCCTTTCCGGCATTATCCATTGCTTTTTGGTCATCTTAAATAAACCTATGCTTCAGCCACCCATCTGTTTCTTTTTGCTAACTTCTTGCAAATTGACTTCTCATGTTAAGCATGTTATTATCATAACAGTCAAAAATACCTTTCTATTTTAGTGCTGTCTAACTTACTGTTTCCATATTAAATTGTAAACTTTTAGTCAGTGACCACGCTTTTTCTTGTGCTTTCCTTTTCTTAATTGCCCCAGTTGCAAGGTCAGTACTGAAGATGCTGATAGCTGTTTTCGTGGGATTGCTTTTTTGACTACAGCTGTTGAGTAAGGGTGCTTCAATGACGCATACCCAATAACCTTGCTTATAGTGTTTTATAATCCTCATTGAGATTACTGAGAAGTTTCTGTGAGGGTATCAAGCTCAACTTCTAAGAAAAGGAAGTAGTGTTAGGACAGGTGGGCTAACAGGCTTGTTGATTGATATCTTCTAATAGCTGTATTCTTTGAGAGTCATTGGATATATGCTTTTACATCATTCTGGAAAACCTGGGCTTCAGGGCAAGCAATTGCCTTTCTAAATAAACAAAACACTCTGGAAAAATCCTCCTTTCAACAACAATGCTCCCTTCATGGTCTGATTGGAAGGTCTTTGAATTTTAGAAGTGTTAAAATACAAAACTCAATGGGTTTAGAAGGCTCTGGGGAGAGCTTTATAGCAGCCTTCCAGTACCTAAAGGGGGCCTATAGGAAAGATGGGGAGGGACTCTTTATCAGGGAGTATAGTGTCAGGATGAGGGGTAACGATTTTAAACTGAAAGAGGGTAGATTTGCATTAGATATTAGGAAGAAGTTCTTTACTGTGAGGATAGTGGAACACTGGAACAGGTTGCCCAGAGAAACTGTGGATGTCCCATCCCTAGAGGTGTTCAAGGCCAGGATGGGGCTTTGAGCAACCTGGTCTACTGGGAGGTGTCTCTGCCCATGACAGGGGGGTGGGACTTAAATGATCTTTAAGATCCCTTCCAACTCTAACCATTCTATGATTCTATGAAAAAGTCTGTCCCCATCTTTTTTATAAGCCCCCTTTAAGTACTGAAAGGCTGCAGTAAGATATTGCTGGAGCCTTCTCTTCTCCCAGCTGAATAACCTCAGCTACCCCAGCCTGTCCTTACAGGAGAGGTGTTCTATCCTTCTGATCATTTTTGTGGTCCTTTTCTGGACCCGTTCAAGCCATGCCTTTCTTAATGTTGGGCACTCCAGAGCTGGATTGAGGTGGGGTCTAACAAGAGCAGAGTACAGGGGCAGAATCACCTCCCTTGACTTGCTCATCATCCTTCTTTTGATGTAGCCCAGGATACAGTTGGCTTTCTGGGCTGCAAGCACACATTGCTTACTCATATTGAGCTTTTCATCTGCCTGTACCCCCAACTCTTTCTTGGCAGACCTGTTCTCAATCCCTTCATCCCCCAGCCTATATGGATTCAGGGGCTTGCCCCGGCTGAGGTGCAGGACTCTGCACTTGGCCTTGTGGAACCTCATGAGGTTCGCATGGGCCCATTTATCGAGCTTGTCCAGGTCCTTCCATCCCTCAGGCACGTAAAATGCACCACTCAGCTTGGTGTTGCAAACTTTCTGAGGGTGCGCTTGATCCCACTTTCTATGTCATTGATGAAGATATTAAACACTACTCATCCCAATATGAACTGCGTGTCAGTCTTTCATCTCTACAGTGAAGTTACTTAGCTAGAATTAGACTGTAATTTACAAGCAGGAGTTGAGTTAGAACTAAGATATTAGGAGTTCTACATGAAGGACCACAACCATTTCCTAAAAGGGGGTCTTTGAGATAGCACTGTTGGATGACTAAAACCCAAGTTCTTCCTAAAACGTAAAAAAGTCAGAAAAATCTTTAAATCTTCTTAGATACGATAAGAAATGTCTACTTAATTTGTGCTGCCTGGTAGCATGAAGGGATGAGGTGCATTGAAAAAAGTAAAATCTTCTCACATTCCAGTGAATGTGTGTGGTCTGAGGTCTCTTTGTGGGCCAAAAGATTACTTCCTTGTATACACAGTTGGTTTTCAACAGAAATATCTGCTCTTGTGTTAGGGGCACAGACACAGATTCAAGTAATCTGATTAGCTTTCTGCCAGGTTGTCTGTATAAATCACAGAAAATGCCTCTCAAAGCTGAAGGCCTGCTGTAGAACAGCTGGGATATATAAAATCTATATTAAAAGGAACACTTTTTTCCCAGCTATGTTTTTGTAAGATTTCTTATCATGATTGGAACAGGGTTTTGAAGAAGTACACTGAGTGTGCTTGGAAGGATAGATTTCACAGACATTGGAGGAAGAACATACTAATTTTGAGTGGCTGGTAAAAACATCAACTACATTTCCGCCTGATTGCAAATACAGACCAAACAGACAACTCACATCAGAGCATTCAACTCAGAAAGTTGTGAAGAATTGCATATGAGTAGGGATTGGTGAAGAGATTCATATCCCCTGTAACGTAATGTGAGCCATTGCCTGAGTCTTGGCTAGTGTTCTAAGCTTTTTATTTTTTAAAAAAAATCAGATTCCAGTAACAATTCAGATCTGCCTTTTCTTATTTGTGTTTGCTGCATCATCTGATTCTTTGTCACCCAAGGAATAATGTAATTGAAAACATCTTATTCAGCTGAGACACCTTCCATATATTTCAGTTTCATATTGTAATTCTGGTTTAAGGAATGGGATCATGGAGTCCAAGCTCTGGGAACCTGGTTTGAGAGAAAACTCTGGCATCCAGTAGGTCTCATGCTGGAATCAATTGCCCTGCTGTGTACGTACCACACAACTGATCTTCCCTAACAGAGCAAGCCTGAGGCATCAGACTTGTGGTTGGCGTGCAGAAACATGGCATTGTGTGCTGGTAAAATGAGGCCAAAAGCCAGTTCAGAAGAGGAAGAGAAGTTTGGCAGGTGACCTGGGGTAGTACCTATAGATGTACAGGGTCTGTGACTTCTTCCGCTGGTAAGATGGCCTTGTTCAAACAGCTTTGTTAAACTTTGTCATCATCAGCAGTGAATTGATGTTTTATGGAAGGAAAGGTGGTGGCTCAAGTTAGAGCATGTGATTTGGACACCAGTATTCTGTATTTGTTACTGATCTCCCATCCAAGACGCAAGCTGTAATGAATATTAAGCCCTTGGATGGGAGTTGTGTTATCCATGATGCTTATATACGTTTTTGACAGATTTCTTCATTCAGTCATGTTTTTCACTTCAATGTTTTGGCAGAAACATCCTTCTCCGCTTCCACTGGTCCAGGAGGCTGGATATAGCATTGCAAAAAGTGGTGACATGAAGGTCTGTGAAAATACCAATTGCATGTGGAAAGGTATGTTCCAATATAGCAAATATTCTCATGCACACTGAACAGTAAGGTGCAGTAGGCTGCATCTATATTGGAAGAGCAAGTCCATCTTGTTGTTCCAGCAAGTGTTACAGAATACTGCAGAGTGGTGGAGATCATGCCACTCGGGGCTGCTTCTAGAGTTCCCACTGCCTGTGGAGAGATAGTATTACACCTCTTCAAGTGTCGTATTTTACCTGGGCCTCCTTTAGGCACTATCTGATGCATTAATGGGCTGAAAACATTAGTTTCCTTTTGGCTTTTCAGTTCTAGAATCTTACAAATAATGTGGGGTTGTGCTGCAGAATGGGGACAGGATATGTATTATATGGACTGTTGGGTACATGGGAGTGCAAGACATGCAGAGATGGTGGGGTCCTGCTCCTACCTGTAGGGAAAGGTAGCTGGAGCAAACTGTCACTAGTACTGCCCCTGGTATCATCTGCTGGGGGGTTGGTTAGTTTGCTCCAAAAGATATCCTAGGAATGAGTGAGCATAAGGGGATGTGAATCATCAGGTGATTGGAAAACAGGTGGGATGTGAAGAGCTAACCTGTGGAGTAATACAGATATTCCCAGTTATTTGTGTGTGAGGCAGTTCTTTAAATATCAGACCAGTGTTTTGTTGTGTTCTGTCTTGGTGATCTGGCTATGTCTGTGTATGATGGGTTCTTGCCAGTCAGGGCCTGATTCATGCTCATGTAAAACAGTGAGAAACAGCTTCTTTATGAATCTGGAGTTCAACTCCTGTAGAAAAAGTTGGGGGCTATATGACAGATTTAATATTCCTTTGTTGCTTTTCTCCAGGCAACTAATACTCAATTCAGAGCAGTCAATAACGACAGTATAGGGATTAGTCACAGTGGGTTTTTTTTTTGTTGGCAAATTAATACAGGTATCAGTAATAACAGGGTTTTATTCCACCCACCTGCTTGTTGAACAAGTGGTGTGGTGTGACAGTGCTGACTTTGTACCACTTCCTGAGTCTCATTTTGAGAAGTGACACAAGCACGTGAGAGCTGAAATCCTACCATAAGTCAGTGATATTTACTAGTACCCAGGCAAAACAACACAAAATGGTGTAATGAAGCTTAATTTCCACTAATTAAAAAGCCCGTTTGCACATTCATACATCTATGAAGTACGTGAATAGAGCTGAAAGCGTGATGAGTTCAGGGTAGATGAATTACTCATGAGAGAAGAGAAATCTGTAATGAGTTATAGAGATGATTTTATTGTTTATATCTCATAGCTTAATGCCAGCTACCAATGTTAAAGAAGAAAAACATTTTCAGAGTGTTTCAGAAGTGTTGCCATTCATCCAACTGTTACAATTAAGTGTCTTAGTTTTCCTGAAATATCTTACACGGTGGGATTCAGAAAGGTTTGGTAAAGTTTTCAAAGAATAACAAAAATAATATAAATCTAAGTAACAAAAATCTACATATAAGAAATGATGATTTTTCTATACAGAAAAATCTCTATACAGAAAAAATCTCATTTTAGTAATATTAGACCATTTTAGGGTTAAAATGCAGTCCTACATATCCCATCAAGTGGGTCTGAGAAGGTCGTTCCTGCAAGCCTACTTGATTATTTAATGGCACAAAGTTTTAGATAGAGAAGAAAATCACTGTGGCCTATTGCTTTCTTATTTTCAGTCTTTATTTGGTGAGAGAGGGGGTACAGTGTCTGAGAGGGGAAACATTTGTTGCCTGGCAGAAATGAATTCTGGGTTAGGGGGAAGATTGAGGACAGTGTAGGGAAGGACTGTGTGGAGTAAGTTCTCCACAATTTGTCATTAGACTTCCATATAGGATGTCTATGTGTGTATTTAAGGTACAGAGTACCAAAACTTTGTCAGTGGTGGAATTTTTTTAACTCAGAAAGTTAGTTATAGTGGTAAGTAATGTCTTCTGCCCATGAAATTTTTGATACTCATTCTATGTACTCCTCTCTGGAGAATAATTAAAAAAGTAAGTCAAAATACAGAGAAAAGCACAGCAATGCGGATCTTCAGCTTTCTGCTCTGCACATTACATAGTTTCTTACACATAAAAATCTAGCATTAAATGATTCATAGTGCTAATGATCTGGCTTTTTTTTCTATGATATTTAGGAGTCCTTGCAGCATAACGTAGACAATGACCACAAAGGATGACTATTCTGCTTGCTCATACTTGTATTTGCTTTTGTTTCTCGCTTATGTGTTGTCACAAGCTGCATGTGCTTAAAAACCCTTTTCCTGTGGTTAGATATTGATGGGGGAGATCTTTTGGGGGAAATTAACACCAGAAGGCAGAGGAGTTAATTCCTGTACGAGGCAGTTTTGAAGTGGAAGAGCACATATGAATTATTCTGCTACTAACAACTTTTGACAGAAAACTAAGGGGAAAAAGATAAAAACCAATATGGTCTGTATTGAGCTGTAGTACAATTCAAACAAAATATATTCTATTCTCTGTTCTAGCTAAATCTATGGAGGTTTGAGATAGCTGAAAGCCACTTTCTACCACCTAGTTTAGGGTCTCTAGTGTTTTGAGCCTGCCCAGGATAAATTAAACCCTTCTGGCCTCCTCTGACCGTGGAGAGACAAATATAGTGAGAATGTGAAAGGCTTAAGAAAAACTGGTGCTGTTTTGCATTACTGATTTACATGTGATGAATCTTCAAATACAGGATGCCAAGAGGGTACCCAGAATGAGTTTAGAGCTGCTGCCATCATGAAGTCTTCCATATCATTTGAGCCAGAAGTGAGGCTTCATATTACTGGCTTGCGCAACGATTACTGTAAGTTTATTTCTCCTGTGTGGTGGTTTTTGCAGAGATGCTTCAAGAAAGAACGTGAAGGTCTGTCTCCTTCACATAAAGTGGAAGCTTTGCAGGACATATGCAAGATGTCATTTTTCTTATAAGGATGCATCTTTGAAAACTGCCTGCCCCAGGATGGAGACGAGTAATCAAACCCTAGAATCACTACTACCTAACTCTCATGCAGTTTCCTTCAGCTATAGATCTCAATACAACTTTCAAATCAAACCAATATACTTACTTCTGCTTAATTAAGTTATACATTTCAGCTGTCAGCCTTGAATATCTAGATGCCAGTCAACACACCAGCAGCTTGATTGAGCAGACTTTGAAATCTCTCATTTTGAGAGACATCAGTGACATTATTTATGGTGTGTATGGTAGATACCTTCTGAAGTAATTTCTTACTTATGTCTTTGGTGGTATGCAGGCAAAAATTAAACATGCACAAGATGAACACATATGGATCTGTGGTCTACAGCAGCTAATATTATGCTTTTACACTGATAAGAGCTAACAAACAGGTCTATATGTGCAAGTCTGCCTAAGTGTCTGTGGAGTTTTTTTTCAACATATCCTTGCAAATGTTCCTGTATGTCTATGAACAGGACAAAGGTTTGTTTCTATGATTTACACTGATTGTGCACACAAGGTATGTCCCAACACTCACAGCACTAATATAAGTCTTTGGAAGTGATTTTTTAATACTTATTTTTGGCTGCAACAACCAGGACTGTAGTGAACCAGCTCACTGATGGATTCAGCTGTTCTTCAGAGTGATTTTAGTTAAGAAAATATGATGTCAGACCTTGGCCTATGGTAACAATCTTCTGTGTTTCAGTGATCATGCAAAATGAATTTTTAGCTGTCCTAAATGGACAGCTGAGGATTTTCCTTGACTGATGGGAGAATATCCTGGGTTGATATTAATTGTTGTATACCAGCTTCTGGCCTACCTGATACAGCTGGCTGTTCTGGGGCTTATTGCTGTAGTGTCTTCCTTTGCCAGGGTCTGCAAGTACAATGCACCCAGCATCAGGGGTAGTGGAAACAGTATTATTACATCCTATGCTTGCTGAGCAAGCTCTGAAGGTGAGGAGCAAAATTACCTTAATTCCTTTCTGAATTTTTTTCCTATCCCATGCAGGGTAAATGTTATCATTAGCCTGAGGAGGTAGGACAGACTGTAGCATATGGACTCCCTCCTATGTGAAAACCTTGGTTTGTTAGAGATACTTTTCCTTCATGTAGGAGGAATGCTTACTAGTAGTGGTTTCACAGAAGCATTCCCTTGAAGGTTATCCACAGCTATTATTAAATTATAAAAATTATTCCTCTGTCCCCCAAACCCTATTCCCCCTCACACCATGCTATTACATACAACTTCTTTGCAGTAATTTTTGGTAGCTTTCTTCTAGATCTAAACATACTGGACTGGAGCCTTGAAAATCTCATTGCTATTGCTGTAGGACCTGCTGTACACATCTGGAATGGAGAAGCTCTTCAAGCCATTGAAAGCATTGATTTGAATTCCAGTTCCAAATACATTTCATCTCTGTCTTGGATAAAAGAAGGAACTTGCCTTGCAGTTGGCACCAGTGATGGAGAAGTGCAAGTACTAGATAATTTACTTCTTTTAGTCTTTCTCCATTTTTAGCTAACATGGCTGCAAGACAATTTGATTCTGACTTTTTTTAAGGAAAGGAATGAAAAAGATTAGCTAAACTACAGAATAACTCTGCTGAAGAAAATATATAGCACTTCCCTGTATCATGCTGGACCTTGCTGAATGGCTTAGCTATATCCGGTGTTATCTCTATGTAATGGAACCTCTGAAGCCACTAAAAAGCTGATGACTGAATTAATGGTTCAGTTGTCCAGAAAAAATCAGATTTTTTTCCACCTGTAGGAGGAAATCTTTAATTAAATTATTTTACTCTGCACAGGTTATTTTTTTTTCTTGTATCTCTCTTGCTAAGATCACTCTCGTGATCAATGCTTTGAGAACTCAAGCCAAAACTCTTCTTATGGATTCACACGTGAGAATTTTACTTCAGTCTGATTGTACACGTACCCCTCAGCCTGCTGTTACAGGACAGTCCAATTATTAAAATATTTTTGTAGGATGTTGGCTGAAGCGCTAGATAATGCGGGGACCTAGCTGGTGCAGGCCTGAATCAGCAGTCTGAAAGTTCTAATGGCCAGTGCATTCAAGTATGAAAATTTTTGGTTTTATTATTGTTAAATTTCTATTTCTTGGATTTTTTTTATTGGCAGCTGTGGGATATTGAAACTAAAAAGAGATTGAGAAATATGTTTGGTCACCTGTCTGTAGTTGGAGCTCTGAGCTGGAACCATTATATTCTGAGCAGGTGAGGGTTATAGTGTATTCACAGAAAGAGACCATCTGCATTTAGTTAGATAAATGTCCCATTCGTATTAGCTGTTTTCATTGGCTTTGCTCAAAGGTGACTTACCCTGTTCTTCTACTTATCATCCATCTCAGAAATCACATGTAGATTTACTGTATGGCAGGAAAGCAGCCAAAGGGGATTTAGCCTGCCTTTTTAGTCTCTGTTTCTCACTCTCCTTCTGAAAGCTGTCACCATTTGCAGAATATCACGGGAATGTGGAGTCTGTGGCTCTGCAAAGCCTGGGCTTGAAATCTATTGTCTCCAGTGGGTCTGGACTCCAAAAATCATAGTCTGTCTGGTGCCGGGATAGGGCATGTAGTTTAGACTGCCCCTCCATTGATACCAAGGCTGCATCTGTCTTTTCAGATGCACAGAGAAACACAGCTGTTAGACTTATACGTCTCTCTATATACAAGGGAAGGCCAGCTTATTGTTACCCGCAACCAAGGAAGACTGAAGTGGGTGACCTTTGCTTTGCCAAGAGTGAATTTTAGACTAGCTGGTAAATATTTTATATTTAAGAACCATTTCAATATGGGAACTCAGATGAGGAAGATCAAATGTACTCTTTTGTGCTGTTTTTCCTCCCACTTTCAGATATTTGACTCAGGCTTGAAAGGATAGAGGAGAGATTTGTATAGGATGGATGCTTCTGCAATTTTAAAATCATGAATTAGTCTTCTATTAAGGATGGGCTGACTTAATTATTGAATTCAAAATGAAACTAGTGTCTCTGAATAGGAACACCAGAATAAGTTTTATTCTGATTTCATAAGATGCTGTGTCTTTCAATTCTGTTGGGTCTGCTGGCTGGTGTAAGGTACAAAGATACCAGTGAAACAAGCAGTTAATAAAATGCTGTTGCTTGAGTAGGTACTCTGGGTGGTTAAGTTACAAGGATGCAGCTAGAACATCCTGGCAATGCCAAGTAGAATAAGCTTATAACAGTGAGCATTAGTTTCCATTTGCATTTCAGCTTTGCTAAAGGAGTGAAAACAACAGGAACTCAAATTACAGATCTTTCTGAATAGAACTTCATTATAAAAATTAAAATGAACCTGTGAACTACAGTTATGGTTGACAGATTAGGTTGAGATAATATTTATTTCTTGTGCTAGGTTTGAAACCAGTTCATTTAACATTGGAGCAGAATTAAAGTGTCTGTGTAAGTAGAAAAAAGATGTGGAGTTAATATTAGTTGCCACTAAAATAAGAGCAGCATTCTTAACATAAACTTTACTGTGGACAATTGGTACTTTGCAATTACATACTAATATGTGTAGTTAAAAATAGTCCAACAACACATCATCATGAACATGTACGTAAATTTCAGTACCATAAATTAACTCATCACAAAAACTTTGCTGGCTTCTCATGGTCTTTAACAAAACAGATGCCATCTTCTACATCAAAAGCAAATGATTTGGATTTCTTTTTATGCCAAATAGGAAAATGTCCTTGCAGCCAGGCTTCTTGGGAAACTAGGTCCTTCCCGCTCACACCAATAGATTTACTGAAAAACTTAATATGGCCAACACTGGCAATTCAATTTTGTTCCTCTTGGCTAGATTTTCTGCTTATTATTTAGTAGGAAAAATCTATATAAATCTTCAGGAGGCAAATGATGATGCCTTTGCATATAATGCACGTATCCCATGTACCTTCATAGGTATTTGCCATAAAGATGTGCCTGGTTGTGCACTGCTTGGTTGGAATCTTTCTTGCCTTTGTGGTCTTCAAGAGCTTGTCAAATCCATGATATAAACACAATAGAATGATGTTTCTTGCAGTCAATCAGTTTTGTGTGTGCATTTTTAGAGCTTCCCGATCACTTAACTTGCACCTCATAAAACTTTAAGAGCCAGTATGGCAAAGTCTCCAGCCATTATTGCCTTAAATTAATCTATTGCTGTAAAGTAAGATATCTGTTTCTCAGGTACCCAGACAGATAATATTGAACTTGATGATGTTTTCAGTGCCATCAGAGTAGTTGGAAATGTGAATTTTCAGCAGGAAGTTCTTTTGTTTTGTCAAAGGTTTAATGCAGGTAATATTCTTAGAAAAATAGGAAAAGAAAATGTGCTGCAAGGTATTTTCAGTATTTTCAGTTCAACTGTATTGATGTGTGAAACCCATGTTCAGGAGCTAAACTGTAACAGTAGCTGTGCTTCCAGGCAGGGTATTTCTTCCTTCTTTGGTAGGCTAATGATACTGGCTGTAGAACCATGCATCCGTTTCCTAACAGGCTGTTATTGCAATGGTGTCAAGTTATGCAGGTTTTCCTTCATCCTGAAAGTGGGAGTGAGAAAGGGGATGAGGGAAGGGACAGAACCAGAGAACCACAGAGTGGAACCACAGAGAACCACACTAGTAAGCCCTTTCCTATGGCAGTTTTACACTGCCTCTTTGGGTGTGGAGTCACACCTGCTTGTCAAAAATCATCTTGCAAAACTATTTTTAATGAAGAACAGGAAAGAGTTTCCATTAAATGGCTTGGGACTTGGACAGGGCAGAATAGATATTCTGCCTGGTTTGAACTGAGCAGCTGCTTGACTCCTTTCTGTTGTCAGCCACTGCTGTGTTCAGGGTGTGCTTTTGATAGTTGGTTTGTGTTTCCTTTTACTGAAATACTGTTGTTCTGCAGACGCATTTCACTCTGATGTGGTCTGCTTCTGAAACCAGTGAAGAAACAGTGTGATGATGTAGCTTGTCTTCTTTAACATTCAACCCATGTTGTCTTTTTTTATCTACAGCGGTTCACGACTAGGATCAATTCATCACCATGATGTTCGGGTTGCTCAGCACTACGTTGGAACTCTTTGCCAAAACAAACAGAGCATTTGCAGCCTGAAATGGTCACTAACTGGCCAGTGGCTGGCAAGTGGGTCTAGTGGTGGTATATTGAATATCTGGCCTAGTGACCCTGGTGTGAAATTGCTGTCACAGCCACTGAAAACCATACCTCATTCCTCAGCAGTTAAGGTATATGAAGAAGGAATGTCTGCTTTTCTATATTTGCTCCCATGAAATCACATAGTTTGTGTGGACAGGTAGGAAATTTTTCAAATTCTCATTGATTTCTACTAGTTTCTTCCCCCCTGACTGTAATTTTAAGACCAGTTCTCATTCCAAGTCATAGATAAGTTTGCCAGTGCTTTCATCAGGAAATTTTACTGGATTAGTAGGCCTTTGCAAATATAATGCCAAATAGAAATAAAATTTAGAGTCGTCTTTTCTGTTTTGCAACAGAGTTTGGTGACACAATGCTTACAAGCTAACAGACAAGATCTTGCAATTTTTGCAGTTTTGGAAAATTCTGTCTGCTGAAATTATTTTAAATATGAGGTTTCTGTTGCCTTACTGCCCGTAATTTCATGTCAGTACTGGTATCAAAGAGTCCAAAGTAGGAAACTGGAAATGGGACAGTTTAGATTCTTCATCTTTATGAATTTCCAGACTATGTGGGAGAGAGGACAGGTATCAGCAATAAGAGGCAGAGGAATCCAGCATTTATAAGCTGTTTATCCTCCTGGAAAAATCTGGGGCTGGCCTGAAGAGCTGGTGTTAAAGGGTCTGAGGAGATTATTGAAATAGGTGGAATTCAATTTTTAATAGCTTTCTTCAAGGTCTATGCCTTAGGCATATACTTGAAATCACAGAATCACCTAGGTTGGAAGGGACCTTTTAAGATCATCTAGTCCAACCAATGAAAAAAAAAAAAACCCCAAACAAAAAAAAAAACCCAAAAAACCCCCAAAACCCCATCCACACCACATAAAACACCACCCAACACTAATCCATATCCCCGAGCACCATGTCAACTCATCTCTTGAATACCTCCAGGGATGGTCCCTCAACCACCTCCCTGGGCAGCCCATTCCAATGTCTGATAACCCTTTCAGTAAAGAAATATTTCCTAATATCTAATCTGAACGTCCCCTGGCGTAACTTGAAGCCATTGCCCCTTGTCCTGTCATCTGTAACTTGGGAGAAGAGACTGACCCCCCCCTCTCTACAGCCTCCTTTCAGGTAGTTCTAGAGAGCAATAAGGTTTCCCCTCAGCCTCCTCTTCCCCAGACTGAACAACCCCAGCTCCCTCAGTGTCTCCTCATAAGACTTGTGCTCCAGACCCCTCACCAGCTTCGTTGCCCTTCTCTGGACCTGCTCCAGCACCTCAATGTCTTTCTTGTGGTAGGGGGCCCAAAACTGGACACAGTACTCGAGGTGGGGTTTCACCAGTGCCGAGTACAGGGGGACAATCACCTCCCGGGTCCTACTCACCACACTGTTCTTGATACAGGCCAGGATGCTGTTGGCATGCTGTTATCTCTTGTAAGCCCTGTTAGTCGTATTGCTGAGGCTTCTGCGATGGCTTGGCTTAGGCAGTAAGACACTATCCTGCTGGGTTCTTCTGGTACTGACATGTGAATCTGTGGCCCATGAGAGGTAAGCAGAGAAACTGGAGTTTTACGGGTGTATCTGTGACAAAGCAGGCTACTGTGAAGCAATGGTAAAGGAAGCAGCATTTGGAGTTTTGGGATTCTATATTGCTGTATATGTATGGAGGAAGAGCATGGTGAAGGGTGAAAAAAGCCAAAGATACATTCTAGGTGCTTTGTGCAGTTTGTTTTTCCAACTAAGCTTTAAGGCAAAATCCACTCTCTTTTTTCAGCTATCCTCCTTGTCTGCTCTGGCATCTGTTTTCTCTTTTTTTTTTTTTTTTTTTTAGGCTGTGAACTGGTGTCCTTGGCAGCCCAGAGTCCTTGCTACAGGGGGTGGAATGAAAGATGGGATTTTGCGTGTCTGGGACATAAATCGTGAGAAAATCATCCAGAGTACGGCTACAGATTCTCAGGTGAAATGATGAAATGTCTGCATACTTAGGCTATGCCCTTCTTGTGTAGCTATGCTCATTTGGCAAGCTCCCAGTGACTTTGAGGGTGGTTCTGCAGTCAGAGGAACAGCAGGATTTTCTCTGGATGTGCAGTTGTGCTACATTCAGCACTGCAACGTGCGATCGGACTCAGAAGCAGTTTGTTGTTTCTCATTCACCACTTCTGTCTGACACAGAAGTGATTGAGGAAGAGGCGGTCTTGCAGCCAGACACTTTTCATCATCTTTTCCTTATTGACAATAATAGCTTTGGCCAAAACTCTTGATGTGGAGAGAATGTTGACGGGGAGGGAAAATTCCCAGATTTCTGGGGTGAGAAGAGGTGTAAGAGTCAGAGGGCAAATGTCTGTCTCTGGAGTTTGAATATTAGAAGAGAGAGGAACAGATTTTCAGCTGGAGTAAAGGAGCATAGCTGTTGATTTTCCTGGAGCTATTGCAGCTTAGTGAGGATGTGTTTGAAGGGCTTTGGTTTTATACTGATAGGCTTTTGTCAGTTTAGACAGGACAGTAAAGCAACTGTACTTTGAAGTGTTGTAAGGAATAAAATGATCCTTCTAAATAAGCAAATATTCTAATGGGACTATTTTTCAGTAGCTTGTTTAAAAATTGTAGACGACATTTCAAATCTACTGAATGGTGCATGTTGGCCCTTTCTGAAAGCTAAAGAAGAATTTTAAATTGCAATAGATTTGTTCCTTGCTCTGGTTACCCAAA
This sequence comes from Gallinago jamesoni, assembly GCA_025769975.1. Classification (NCBI taxonomy): domain Eukaryota; kingdom Metazoa; phylum Chordata; class Aves; order Charadriiformes; family Scolopacidae; genus Gallinago; species Gallinago jamesoni. Next base: position 18,948,949 of record JAOQGH010000019.1, on the reverse strand, counting down.
ACCAGCGAACTGATGACTGGACAAGGCCTTCCTGGAAACCAGGTGAAAATATGGAAGTACCCCATGCTTATCAATTCATCTGAACTCTATGGCAAGTATTCCAGTTAATAGTTTAAATAGTTCAGTTAACTGCCTGTCTAAATCAGTGTGGTTTTACAAGTGCATACCTTATGCATTTATGTAAAATAGAGTTGAAAGAACAGTCACCTATACATCGTCCCACTGCCTACACGCATACATTCATGCACACTATCCTGGTGCATGGGGTTGTAAAGGTTGACTTATTAAGATAATAGCATAAGTTACTTCTGTAAAATTCCTTGATTTTAATGATGGGATTCTTCCCAATAACATCTAATGCCATCCCAGCTGCAAGTTGTGGATTTCCACTTCTCTCTAAGGCTTACTAGGCATGGACCAAGTGTGCTAATGTCACGTTGCTTCCAATATATTCTAGGCTTCCTAGATGTCCTTCAAGATAACTCAGTGGCTCTTCAGTTTTGTAGCTCATCATGGAAGGATACTGAATCAGATTCCTAATGATATTTGAAATAAATCTCTATGTTATTTAAAGCTGTCAGGGGTTTAATAAATGGTTTCAGCTGTGAAGCAATGCAGTGCAGCATGTTTCCCTTTTACCATGCTGACAGAGGATGTGGAGTTTCCTTGCTGCTCTGTGTTGGTCCGTGGAGCTGTAGAGCTACACGACACATCAAAGTTCTTCCTTGCTATTAAGCCCTCTTGTTTCTGATGCTTGCTGTCACTCTTATCCGTTAAGTTTTACTTGTTTCAGTGTTAACTGAAGCAATCCAATAGAAGCATCTCAAGTTAAAAGAAAAACCAAATTATTTGCACATTGTCTGGATTTTCACAAGTATGGTTGTTTTTTCACGCTTGCTGACAAAATGTGGCTAAAGAAGCTTTGTACGTTGAACCTAACAGCTGATACTTACAAATGCTTTCTGTACACTCTTGCTACATGTGAAGGCATTTGTGAAATTCTTCATTTATTAAATGCCAGCTCTACTGGGATGCTGTCCTTGGAACCAGGGTCTTGGGTGGCACCAGGACTTAGCTTCAACCAGTAGCCTATAAGAGTAAAGCACAGGAGAGTTTAGTGGTGGTGTCAAAATTCTAGTCACCAAGTTCAGGTGGGACACAGGTTACTCAGCACCAGGACAGTAGATACTTGCTTTTTGTCACAGTGGCTCCAGAGAGCTATTGTAGGAGCTTCACAAAGTTAAGGCAGACTGTCCACTTACAGCAGTCCTATGGATCTTCGTCAGGTGTTGTTGTGATAAGTACCACAGTTCAGAGGGCTTTACAGTTCCTCACATGTTTATCCTCATAATATTGAGTAAAGAAGTGTTCATGGAGAACTCAGGTAAAGATGATGAGATGCATCTACATGCACCTACATGAGATGCACCTACATTCATTCAAGTTGGTCACCGAAGACTTCCTTCATACATTGACACTTCCTTTTAGGATGTGGTTCATCTTGTCTGTTTAAGAAGATAGACACCATGTCTCAGAATCTTCTTTTCTCCCTCTTGGATTAGCTCAGCTATATATTTGTCAGTAACTCACCCAACCAGAGAAGCTAACGGCCTGTAACTTAAAAAGGCTTCTAATTTCTTGTGTCCCTTTGTGCCTAAAAGCCTCAATGGTTTGCTTACCATTGACATTGTTCTAGATGATACAGGAGAGCAGAAGTAAATGCATGTCTCAACAGTCTCAGTTTAATACTAGACACTTTCTGCCTTCAGTTCAATCTCAGTTGCTTTTACTGAGGGAGTTACTTGAATAACTAGGTTAATGAGTTTTCTATGTTCCTTGTTCTATTAGACTGGGGTAGCTTCTGCCTTCAGTGTCTGGCTCCCAAAGTTTATTACAACTACAGACAAACTCAATATGCAATTCCAATAAATTATTCAGTGGTATCACTGTTAAAAGATATCCTTAACAGTAATAACTGAGCAGCTGGAGACACTATCTCATGGTTGTTGGATCAGCTGCAAACTGTCTGTAAGGCATGTGCAGCCAGATGGGAAAGCTCAGCAGTGAGACACATTACCAAACACAGATGGGACTGATGTTGTAAATGCAGTGGAGAATTGAGAGTTCAGGTTCAATGTTCTCCTTTGACAGAAATGTCTTCTCAATGTGGTGCAGTCCTGGCAGTTAAAGCCTGGTCCCTAGTAGGAAAATACTGCCTTCAGCAATTTCTTAATGTGAAAATAATCTATAGATAATGCTAACTACCCACATCCTATGCAGCATTTTGAGCTGCTATAGTAAAAGTGTAACAAGTTGTGCTGTAGATGGGGATGGTGAAAGTGATTGGCATAATCAATGTAGAATTGTGATGTATCTTTGCATTTACTTTACAGGTCACAAAGGGAGAGTCCTGCATATAGCCCTGAGCCCAGATCAGAGTAGGCTCTTTTCTGTTGCGGCCGATGGGATAGCTTGTCTGTGGAAATGCCACGAGTCTGGGGAGAGCAAGCACAGCAGCAAGGCTTTTTCTAATGGTTAGCAGAGCTCATTCTTGTGACTTCTTTTCCTTGAAAGCGAGTGATTAACCCATTCAGTAATTCAAAATATGTGTATGCCTTCCATTCAAAACATGGAAAAAGATAGCACAATTTTTTCAAGAGAAAGCAATTTTCCCTGTCAGTTCATCATATCAAATATTAGTACCTTGTCTTACTCTAGAGGAAATATATTGTAACTCTGAAGAGTAACTATATTTGTTTTCATTAAACTAGCATAGGTGGAATCCACTTTGTGTAAAGTGCCAGCACAAAGTTGTAGGTCCTGCATTTAGCTATGATTCTTGCAAGTCATTTTACATCATGTTAGCGTCCCCATTGGAAATCACATGCCAATTTGTGTAAATTGCTTTGAATCATTCAAAGGCTAGGATCAACAGACATCAGTCCAGGGGTCTGTGCTGTTCTATATATCACACAGATCATGGTACAGAGTTTGTCTAAATATTTCTAGGGATCTATGTTAAATATATAATTGTAAATAAATATAAATGATTTTTTGGGAATCCTTTACTGTTTTTGTAATGGTAATGATAGTTTAATTAGAAAACTGTCTTTATTGGATTTTGAATTGTTTCCTTAACATAAACCCACCTACTATGTTTGGCAATGATTGCAAATATAATTTTTTGTAAATATTATAAATAATTATGTAATCATCTGTTTAATAAGCTGGATGGACATAGTCAAAGAAGCATGCTGTTTGAATCAAACAAAATATTTCATTCATTCCTTAAGGGTACCAGTTTAAATCTGGGTGTTGGCCAACCTGGCAGCTGTCACCCTCTTATGAATTTTATTTAGTGCTCACAAGGACCAAGCGTCTTGGAATTTAACAGAAGTTTGCCTGTGTAAGACATGTGCACTGTCAACAGCTAAGTTTGGATGTCAGAATTGGTCTTCAGATACTGCTCAGTGATGCTATTCAAAACGTGTTCTATCCACAGACATCTTTGGAGCTTTGCTTTCATTGTTAGGAATGAAGAGAGGCAGAGGGTAAGGATTCACTCTTGCATTTGTATATTAAAACTCCTGGGAGATCAGAAACTCGTATTTGGATTTCTGTTTTGTGGTTTTTTTTTTCTTTTTTTCTGCTGGAAATTGATTTAGAATATTTTCTGTAGCTGGGGGAGATTGGGAGATTAGGGGAGTAGAGCAGTGTCAGCCCATGGAAAATTACGCTGTGATCAAACGCATAAAAAGAGATAGGCAAAGTTAATGGGGGCACAAGTGTCTCTGGAAATGAATGTGAAACTGTCACGTCTTTAGTTCTCATCGTTTTCAAAACCTCATTTTCTACTGTTCATAAATCACGTGGTTGCTAACTTTAGATCTGGCAGGTTGAGACCACTGATCTTTTTTACCTAGTAATATGTTAATTTCAATAAGTTTGCTACTAAACTGCTGGTTTTCGATGTCATCTCGTGTGGTCTACAAAACGGGTTAGAAAATGGGAACGTTGTTTGAGATATGACTACCAAGAAGCTTATGTCTAAGAATGGGAAATAACTTGCACTGTGCCTGTCTTCTCATATGAGCATGTTTGTTGCAGCAGATCTTATCAAACATTTAGAATCAGATTTAAATGTTCAAAATAGTATTTTCAATAAAGTTTTTTAAATGTAAAAAAGATTTTTTTTTCTTTTTGATGGGGGAAAAAAAAAGCAGTGGAATTAGTCTCTGTACTTATATATTTTTTGTATTCTCCCAAAAATTCTCTCTTTCCTTTGATGGTACCTAAATGGTATTGGTTTGCCAAATACAGGGTAACACAGGATGGGGGGGCTGTGGTAGGGAAGGACCTGGTCAGTTTTAAATGAAGTGTATTCTATTGGATGTTCAATTGTCAAAATAAGAAAATACATTTCTTTCAGACTGAGAAGTGCTCGTTTTTTAGTTAATTATGTTTGATCATTATTGAATGGTCAAGATGTTACAATACTTCTAGGGCAATACATAATGTCTAAAAGTGGGAGAATCACTGATTTCAGTAGAACTAACCAACAGCCCATAAATCTGGGAGAATCTTGTATGTGTAACCTGTAGCTCTGTTCCATGACCCTGTCTGAGAAAGCATTTAAACATGCATTCAAATTCCAGAATGTGACTAATCTGGAGTGAAATTAAACACATACTGGAGTGCCTTTTCTGCATGTGCTTCTTTTCTAGGTAGACTCCTTTGCTGTCAATTTATTTCACATGGCAGATAACTATGTTCTTATAACAGGAATTTGAGGACTTGAGTAGGCAGCATGAACCTGCTTCACTAATCTTTTGCAGGTAGTATCTGCTTCAATAGTCTTTTGCTGAATACTTGCAGGTATAGAGTGTGCAGTTGCTGAAAGTAGCTCATTGTTCTTGTGTAGCTGCCTCATTCTGCAAAGGTCTTAACGTATGAAGTCACGGGCAAATGTGAAATCCTGACTTCCTGCCTGTAAAGTATGGCGTATTTTTTAGGTCATTGTCTGTTACTCACTTGGTATACTGTTCAGGCCCAGGCTAAGGCAGAAATCAGAATCCATTTCTAAGAGTTCAGCTTGTTCTGTACCTGAGCTCTGTATGCACTAGAGGCTGAGTCTTCATTGGCGGCACAGCAGATTCAGTAAAATTTAAGTTGCCTTAACTCAAGCCATCATCCCCACAGTTCTGTCCAAGATTGAGCACTGTACAACACATGGAATCCAAAACTTTAGGACAAAAATAATTTTTACAAGACGTAAAACTTCATTGCCTGTACACAGCCTGTGTCTTCCTGGATACACCAATATGACAAAGTGATATGCAATTAAATGGATTAAAGAAACTCAGGCTAGAGAATCTTTTTGCTTCCATATATAAATGCATTAAATAGTCTCTAGCAGACAGTCCCCAGTTCTTCAGCCACTATATGATCTGACTTGATGCTACCTCTGACTTGATGCTACCTACATAAATGTGGCATTAGTTTGTGTAATGCATTTTATACCTGTTCATTTCTCCCGGTTATCTCATACACCCACAGTGAGAAGAAGTTGTTACATTCCAGATGTCAATGTGACAATGAGTGATCATAACCTTTTTCTTAGCTGGTACATAAACTTGCATGGGCTCCATTCCATAGTGGTGGAGCTGTTGCAAATAGGTTCACAACTTTTGATCAGAGAAAGTCCCTTAAATGAAAACTCAGTTCCATCTCCTCGCTGCTGCTTTTTCCCCCAGGTACTACTGGCAGTGGTGACAGAGGCTTGACTGTTTTGTTTGCCATGTAAGTGCAGTTCAACTGGCTCATTTTGCACAATTCACAAGGTAAAATTCTCATTAAAAAATTACATTTTTTGAGTATTTTTGTGTAGATCCTAAATTTCAAGCTAGAGAAGGAAGGCTACATTTTTTTTTCTTGCACATTTCTTCATGCATTGTAATCTTCTTGGTCAGAACCTCTCCTTCCTTCTGACCCTAGTTGGGTCAGAACTACTGTCTGAAAAATGGAGAAATACTGAATTATAGTCTTTGAATGAGATTTTTCCGCTGGCAAGGATGCTGCCTGTGGCTTCCAGGGAAGAGGAAGAAGCAGACCAAAGAGAAGGGACTAACATGAACAAAATACTATAGCAGGATGAAAGAAAGACACTGAAAAAAATGGACAAAGAAGAAAGAAATGAGTAAGACTAATGTATGGGAAGAGTGAAATAGCCCTAGATGATCAGTTGTCCTGAAGATCAGCTACAGACTTTCACTAGATTCATAAGGATATTTTAGTTTTCTGAAGGTTTTTAGAATCAGTGGTTTGGTAGTTTGCAAGAATAGAAAAGGTCTGGACTTGTGTTACTTAATTCCTGTGTGTTTGAAGACAGAATCAAAGTCACCACTTTGGATGTCAGGAGCAGTCAGTGCGCCAAATTCTTCACTCAGTTTCACTGATGCGGTCTTACTTGGCTGGCAGTTCTCTCTGCTCCCACTTTCTTCCTGTGTTTGTGTGTGCCTCTGTGTTTGCGTGCTTATTTGTGTATGCAGCCCAAGAGCCAGAACAAATGTTTTAGTAGTAAGAATAAGGAATGTGGAAAGTTCTGACTGTGTAACATTAGCAATGGATAGGAACTATAAAAGAAGATGTTCAGCATCAAAACTTTCAGGAAAGATCCCTCTAGTTTAGGCTTTCTGCTTCCTTCGCCCTCTAGTTTAGGCTTTTTCTTTCCTTCACCCTTCATTATTCCTCTGTGACAAAACTACTGTTTCTTCTCAACAAGATCAGGTGAAGGCAGTTGTATAAACACGTTTTAGTCTGTATTTTACCATGTTGTGTTTATAAGTGATGTTTAATTGCTGATGGTGAACTCGGCAATCATTTTTTAATTGAAATCAAGATTTGTTCACCCTTCAAATGTCCTCTGCTTACTCTTAGCTAATGCCTGCTTCCAAGTAAGAAATCTGCAAAGCAATGCAAAATAAAAACAAGCCTTTTTTGAGGTGTTCATGACATTGAAGGTGTTAATAAGTGCCAGTGTGTTAATACAGAGAGGGGAAAAGCATTTTTCACCTCTAGTCTGTTTGCTATTTAACAACTGGTTGGTGAAGTACTTAAAAATTTCACTGCATATCTGAAGCAGGAGTAGTGTCATCACTAAATTGAGATTGTTTTATGTTGTGAACAGGGCTTTGTCCTACTGATACTCTAGCTGAGACACATTCTATCATTTCTCTGGAGGATGGGTTTTCAGCTGATACTTTAACAGAATGTTGCTGGTCTTGGTGCATTCTGCAAACATACTGCACATCCAAAATATTGTGTACACAGACCGTCTGTCCTGCAACAGACAGAGTTTTCCACATAAGTTAACAGCTGCAAACAGTAGATTTTTATTGCCATTTCTTTATTAAATGCAAAGTACATAGAAGGATGAAATCTAGAGGTTCCAAATACAAGACAGTTAGGAAATGCATGCTTATTATGTCCCACAATCAAATGCAGTTGCTGAAATTTAATTTTCTGAAGCTTAGCAGTCCCCACACCTGTGAAACCAGGAGCTCTGCTGCGGAGAAACTACCAAGTTTTGCAGGTGCCTGGAGTTGTACCTAGCGTTGCACTAACTTTCAGGGTTATTTGCAGAAGTCCAGATACAGAAGAGTGCACTGTGTACTTAATATGCAATGAGAACAGAACCAGCTGGGTTAGATTCTTGGTCAGAAATACTCATCCAAGTAGAGTCTAGCTTAGTCTGAATGTGCAGTGCAAGAATGTTGGAAACCTGAGACACAAATACCTGTCGAATGACTCCATGGCTGACTGTATAAGCTGCAAGTGCTATTGTAGCAGAGCACTGTGTCCTGGCCCTGTTAAGATCACATCCGCCCTTGAAACACTCATGTATTTTCATCTATAAAAACAACAAGCTGCTAAAATTCAGTGTGGGAATACCTCTTACACTGGCATAATGAAGCTATTTTTAAAAGCGTATTTCAAAACTAGATATTGTTACCCAAGTACAAAGCAGGAAATCACTTGTTCAAAGCCTGATCTATTAGGCTCCCCTTATGGTTTTCCTTATCCACTGAAGGTATTGCTTTGTGAGTCGAGTGTAGACACCAGGACCATCAACAGCACCACACTTCCTTGTCTTCCCAAAAGCAGTGATGCCTCTCATCACATCATTGCATCTTAAAGGTCCGCCAGAATCCCCCTGGAAAATGGGAAAGAAAATTGTCATTCAAATTCACAAAAGCTAAAAAATGCTTCTTTTAAAGAGAATTTGCACCAATTTAGTCTGTATTTTACCATGTTGTGTTTATAAATGATGTTTAATTGCTGATGGTGAACTAAGCATTCATTTTTTAATTGAATGGAGAAAATAAAAATGCAGATGGTGCTACTGCAGAATTGTTTTTTTTCCTTCTTGGAAGGTAAGAGTTTCATTAACAAAAGAAGAAAAAAAGACTTCAATCTGATCTTTCAAGTGTGAGTTATGGGAAATGAATCTAGCTCAGTGCTAAGGAATAGTAAGTCTTTTTGAAAATGAAAAGAAAAAGCTGGAAAATTTCCTCTTGAAAAGCAAAAAGTCTCTAGAAATCAGTACCTTTTTCGTAACTTTGTTAATTCAAATATTAAAACTTTTAAAATGTGGTAGTTCTTACATGGTTGTGCATTGGACTTTGGGCTCAACCAAAATGCTTTTTATCAGCAAAACCTGTTTAACCTGTTTCAGAGTCCTCTGACATTAGACAAGTTGTTCCATGGAGGCTGGCTGTTTGAGAATAGGCTTGTAAGCTATTTTGTGGAGATTTTTCTATTAAAAGGATTTTATTGAAGAAGAGAATAGCTATCTACCATGCCTGCATAAATCCACAATATCCTAAGTCTGTAAAGGTGAATTTATCAATCGGAAGTTTTGATTTTAAGGATTAGAAGAACAAGCCTTGATAATTTTTAATAGAATTCTTCATTGACCTTGAGAGAGGCAGAAATTATAAATGTGTAAAAGCTAGTACTTGATATTTTATTTTTAATAAATATATAGACAGTAAATATACTTACTTGACATGAGTCCTTTCCTCCATTCCTAGCTCCAGCGCATATCATGTTTTCTGTTATAACAGGGTTGTTTCTATAATGTTTATTGTCATTGCAGGTTTGCCTGCTGAAGACAGTGACATTAACCTCCATCAGGGTATCAGAAGTTTTTCTTGCATTATTGCGAGTTTGTCCCCATCCTGCTACTACGCAATTTGTTCCTTCTTTGAGATCATCATCTGAAGTAGGCAGGTCAATGACTTGCACTGCTTTACCAAATTTTGCTCTTTTATGGAGCTGTAGAAGACAGGGAAAATAGTTATTACAGGGCAGAGTCTTAACAGAAGCCCCTGCATGTTAACCATTGGATCTTTTCCATTATGGGAAATTGCTGCAACACCTTTTTGAGATTCCTCAGTTCTTTGTGACAGGATTTATGTAATCAATATAAGAATGAAGAAAATGGTTATTATTTTTCTCATGAAAACCCATTTAGCTTCCGCTGAAATATTAGCTCTGAAAAAATACCCTATGTTACTTCTCTAGCTGTCAGATCATTGGGAGGACAAAATGGCAGTAATCACAGAAGCTGAGGCAAAACTGAGAATCAGAGAAGTCAGAAATTATTAATTACAGCTATTTCTCAGACAAAACATTAGGACTTGTAACAAAGTTATTCCACACTATGTGTGATATTTCACACTATGTGTGAAGTACACTCTTTATGTGGACAATCTTTATTCTTTCATTGAAAAGCCAGAAATGGAAATATCTTGGTCAAGCTCCAGTATTTTTCTACTTTTAGCATTGGCATGCATTACAGGAATTGTTGATTGCCTCAGTTCCGAGTGCATCCCCAGTCTGCTAGATTAGCAGACCAGACTGTATCACCCCAGAAAAAAAGTCATCAGAAACTCCCTTGGCTCACCCCCCTCATAAAAAGGAAGAAACTGGTACAGTAGGAAATGCATATTCCATAAGTGATGTGTAAGTCTATACCTGCAGCAGCATAATGTCATTTTCCTTAGAATTGGAGGAGTAGCATGGGTAGGGAATTTGTTTTGCAATCCGAAAAAACTGTTTTTCTCTTTCTCTTGCTTTCTGTGAGTGAGCTCCAAGAATAACCTTGCCTCCTTCCCTGAGAAGAGAGACAGTGTGGTTAGCGGGATTCACTTGCTGTAACTCTGTAATTCTTTGCTGTTAATTGTGGTGCTATAACGTCCAGCTACAGAATCTATTTTCTCATGTCTGAAAAGCAACAGTAATTTAGAAAAATATAAAAGATTACCCTGTTTTCACTAGGAGTTTAAAAAAAATGACTCAGTGAATCAAAATTTATACTATCCTATTTTCAGCTTCCCAGGAACAGGGTTCAGATGCTTGATTCTGAACCTACACCTATTGTTTCCCTTTGGGAACGGAATGACGAGCGGATACAACAGCTTTGCTGTTGGTAGTGATTTCACCAACTGTGCCCTCTGCAGTTTGTGCTGAAAATTCAGGAGAATAGGTCACAGCACTGTTAGTTCAGAGGTCAACACGACCGGGTTGAATTGTATCATTGCCTTGCCCTAACACCATTTCAACACTCTTTTCTGAGTCCATGTGAGCCATAGCTCATTCCCTTTCTCTAACTTGTTCTGCAACTTAGATACTGAAGTGGTGACAATTGTGCCTGCTGTGACCCTCTGGTATAGAAACCAGGAGTCCAGCACTCCTTGGTCAAGCAGTCCTGGCAAGACTTTTGTATCAGACCACAGGTGTAGCTGTTTGTGGGAAAACAACATATGATACAGCTGAATAGGAGAATATTCTTTGAGCAGGTATGTAGGTTGGCCCTCATTTGCCACATACTGCAGCGAACGCAACCCTGGGGAAGAGATTGCTCCTCTCCTTACAAGCTGTCTGTTGACTGAGGATCATTAGGCTAATTATTTATTGTACTTTCTCTTAAATGTGATCTCATTTGGAAACACTCTTTACCTTATGTTAATATGACAGCTTTTGGGCCCTATACTCTCTGTAGTAGGTCCCATATGTCTCCTTGTTTGGACAGGAACAGGAGAGATGGATAGATTTCTCTGCTGTCTGCAGGGTCCAGTGATTCACTGGGCAGGTCCTGGGCAGGCCATTGACAGAGCTTGTGTGAGGTCTGGCTCAGCAGCAGCTCCAGTCCTCCCTGCAAAGGCAAGGGGTGGGATGTGCCCTATAAACCTCACATCTTGCCTCACTGAGGGACTCTTCAGGGCCAAACATCCATTTGCATCTTGAGTCAGACAGGAATAAGAAAGGCTGGCTGACATACCCATCTCTCATTGTCGCCTGTCATCTGTCTGGAGGATTTGCACTCCTGTGTAACTTTCTGTTACTTTCACCACTTTTTCTGTGGTGAACTGAATATCTTTTACAGAATAAAATGACAAGAATTTATTTCTGTTTTCTGAGCAACTATTTAAACTGGCTGGTCTTCTAGCCTACTTGCCTGAGAAAACAGGGATAAGCCCTTCCTCCAATTTCAGTACTTCACTGTTTCTACTTTGTGCTTTCATGCAGCTAGAAACTTGTAAAATATCTCTTCAGAAGATCAGTATACCTTGTTATTATTTTTTACTCAGTGAAGCATATTTGTCAATATAAGTTATAAAACACAATAATCAGAACATGATCATGGTCATGCTAAATGTACAAAATCACCAGCGATACTCACTTTCCTTCTTGAATCAGAGCCACCAAATACTCACTCTGAATTGGAGTAAGAACTTACACTTTGCAGTGGGCAGCTGTTAACACCCAGTCTGCCTTGATCAAAGCTCCTCCACAAATAAGGTTTCCTTTTTTATCCTGGATTAGGGCCATATATGGTCTTGAGTGTGGTGGTACTTCTGCTCCTCCAATGATATCCACACACAAGCCTGAAGATAAAAATAAAAATGAAAATAAAAATAAAAATAAAAATAAAAATAAAAATAAAAATACACACAGCTGGGCTAACAAGTACTGTAAGAGACTCAAAGTCTCTTAGATAAAACAGTTAATGTAATCACAAAGTGTATAGACACACAAGTGTGTACCTATGTAACAATGCTGATCTTCAGGGTAGACTTTTAGAATTGCTCAGCAGTACTACTTCTGTATGTTGCAATGGAATAGAAATTTGATCAGCAAGGTAAGCTTTGAAAGAAAACCACCAAATTATTGTTGCTTTTGCACAGGTTTCTTTTCCTGAAGTTCGCTGCTGTGGTTAATTTCTTAGCTTTCATTGTGAGTAACAATATCAGATCTGCCACATGATAAATGTTGTTCAATATGCGACTTATGTAGACACCTGGAAATTGGGCTATATAGTGTAAGTCACATAACGTTAACGCTTTTTTCAGAAAACCGAAAGATTGAAGTATGTGTATGCCTCTGGAGAGATAAACATTATGTTAACTGCTCTGAACACCTCCAAATAACCTGTCCTCTGTGCAACTTTCATTAATACTACACATTCAGAATTATTTTGTTTGTATGAAAGATTAAACATATGCAGACGATGAAAAAGAGCTAATAATAAGAACTCAAATAATAATTATATTTACTTCCAACATGTATCCATTGATACATGTTGGCTTACCTGGAACTCTGTACACAGCATTTACCTACAAAAGGGTCAAACTGGGCACTTACCCCTACGAATTACCAGGAGAAGGACAACAGCAGAGGTGGACAAAGTGAGGAAGGTTCCCATGATTTCTGTCTGGTGTTCCCCCTTAGTCACTGTTTAATATATATATATTTAAATGAAAAGGATGTGGGTTTTGTTTTTCCTCTTAAGGATATCTGACATTTGTAATTGTGACACAGGCTTACCCAGCCCCTCCCTCCTCCCACCCAACCCTCACCCCTACCCCCCAACAACGTAGCTTACAGCAGAGGTGTTAGTGAGAAACCACATCATCTGTTGTGGTATGAAGACAGGATCTGCCCCCCTTGACGTTCTCTCTGTAGCATTTACAGAGAGCTAATATATGAATACTGGGCTGAAAACCTTGCAAGTGAGTACGTGTCCAGGTACACAGTGGGACTCAGCTCACATAAATATAAGCTTCATTCAGTTGCCCACATGAAGACATACAGTTTCATTCTAGACACCCTAGGTAGGTCAGAGATGAATCCCAGCCCATTCCCTATTAGAGAGTTATCTGTACTCTTCAGGAGTCACCAGGACCAAGAAATCTGATGCTGTATGAGCGTCCATATAGCACTGAGTGTGGTTTAGTGGCCCAGACCTAATGTCATTTAAAGTGTCTTAAGGTGTCTTAGATCTGCCTCTGATGTGCAGTTTTTCTGTAGATGCTGTGTCAGATTTGCCAGCCCCATGCCCATATCTGGGAAACCCAGTGTACCTCAAATGTCACTAAATGCCTAGTTTTAGACAACTGAATTGAGGCCTGAAAACTGAATAAATCTTGCTAGAGCCTTGTAAATATATATATATACACACACACTCTCCAAATATATACCCAAATAATAGAAATAACTCCCATCAGTATAAAATAATTTGGAATATCAAATATTAACTAGCTAGCTACATTCAGTGAAGTGTCACTACCACACAGCCTGGGAGGTTTCTTGAAGACTTGAGCCCTGCTACAGTCAGTCTGCAGAAAACTTCTGTGTTCTGCCTGTGTCACATCTTTGAATTTAATTGTCCCAGCCTGATGTGAGTTTTACCTGTAGAATTGGAGTACTGTGTCCAGTTCTGGGCTCTCCAATTCAAGAAGGACAGGGAACTGCTGGAGAAGGGACAGCAGAGGGCTACAAAGATGATTAGGGGCCTGGAGTATCTCTCCTGTGAGGTAAGGCTGAGGGACTTGGGTCTTTTTAGTCTAGAGAAGAGAAGACTAAGGGGGAATCTGATCAATGCTTATAAATCCTTAAAGGGAGGGTGTCAAGATATTTTTTCAGTGGTGCCTAGTGGCAGGACAAGAGGAAATGGACACAAACTTGAACATCAGAATTTCCACCCAAACACAAGGAAGAACTTCTTTACTTTGAGGGTGGCAGAGCACTGGAACAGGCTGTCCAGAGAGGTGGTGGAGTCTCCTTCTCTGGAGACATTCAAAAACCGCCAAAACTCTGCAACCTGCTCTAGGTGGACCTGCTTTGGCAGGTGGATCCAACTAGATGATCTGGAGAAGTCTCTTTCAACCCCATATTATTCTGTGATTCTGTGATTCTGTGAACTTGGACAGACAGCTGGCTCAAATTTGCCATTGCCATCCCTTCTGGGTGATTTGCTGGTGATTTCTCTGAGGAAGGCAGATGTGGAGCTGTTCTTAGAGATAGCAGAGCTCTTTGTCACTGCTGTGGCAGGTCACAGTGACATTCTGACTTCACACACTACAAAACCACAACAAGCTTTTAATTTTCTCACACTTTTCTCCTTACTACCTGCATATCCCCTGTAAATCAGTAGTTTGTAGCACTGGCATTCTTTTTTTTTTCAATGTTCTCCTGAACACAGTATCACCAGGTTTCATAGGTACTGTTCTTTTATTTATCACTGATAAACATCTGATTTCATGAAATTTTAATTAGCAGTCTTACAACACTGAAGCTGTTTCCTCTCTGGACTATGCGCAGACATGATCAGGGTGAGCACTTGTGAGCAAAAATCCTTAGTACTTAGTACCACTTAGTACTGCAATGATTTGTACTTTGATATTCATGTATGAGGTGCTGTATCTAGTAAGAAGAGGTTTGGTAGATGTCATCCTATGTTAACCTGATGTGTTTTCAAGAAAAGCCTATTTGGGAGGCACAGAGTAAAACATCAGCAGATGTTCCTAGATGTTTTCAAGACAACTAAGACAAATCTACGCTTACCTATGTCGGTCTAAAATCCAATCTTCTACAACCTGTTTATATTTTTTCAATATATAAATGCACTCCTGTTTACTTTTAAATTTGACTTACTTCTAAAGATATTTTTCTGTAACTCCATAGGCATTAGCGTACCCATGCCTTTTGAAAAATCCACTTTAATCCTGAGACATACCTTTTACATTGATAATTAGAATTAGGAACATGCAGTCTAAAATACTGTTTGATAACAACTGATCACTTTCTGGGCAGGTTCTTTCAGAGCAACAGCTCTGACTGTTACATAGTCCTAAGATTTATTGTACAGGTATTAATGATCACATTGATATGCGCATGATGCGATGCACCCTCTAGTGCTGAGAGAACTGGTGGATGTTATTGCTAAGCCACTCTCTATCATTTTTGAGATATCTTGGAGAACAGGAAAAGTGCCTGAGGACTGGAGGAAGGCAAATATCACTCCAGTCCACTAAAAGGGCAAGAAGGAGCACCCAGGGAACTACAGGCCAATTAGTCTCACCTCTGTCCTGGGGAAAATAATGGAGCGGCTCGTGCTGGACATCATCTGCAAGCACATTGAAGATCAAGAAGTTATCAGTATTGGTCAACATGGGTTTACCAAGGGTAAATGATGCTTGACCAATCTGATAGCCTTCTGTGATGCTGTAACTGGTTGGTTAGATGAAGGGAGAGCAGCAGATGTCACCTACCTTGACTTCAGCAAGGCTTTTGACACTGTCTCCCATAACATCCTCATTAGAAAATTAAGGAAGTGTGGGATAGATGAGGGGGCAGTGAGGTGGATTGAGTCCTGGTTGTGTGGCAGGACTCAGAGGGTTCTAATTAATAGAGCGGGATCAAGTTGGAGGCCTGTGACCAGTGGTGACATAGGAAGTTCCATCCAAATATGAGGAAAAACTTCTTTATGGTGAGGGTGACAGAGCACTGGAACAGGCTGCCCAGGGAGGTCGTGGAGTCCCCTCCTCTGCAGATCTTCAAGACCCACCTGGTGCAGCCCTGAATGATGTTCTCTAGGTGTTCCTGCTTTAGCAGGGGAGTTGGACTAGATGATCTCTAGAGGTCCCTTCCAATTCTGACAATTCCATGATTCCATGATCCATGATAATCAGCCTCTAGTTTTATACCCAAAAACTTTTGTCAGAGCATCCTCTTCAGCATATAACTTATGTAGATAAGGATGAAAAATTGACATCAAATTTTAGGGTGTGCAACAATTTGGCTGGGCTGCTTTGATTATAGCAATAAATTAATTATGGTCAAGTTTTTATTTGGTTTTATTTGCCTTTGGTGTGTGAAGGGAAATCTCAAAGCAAAACTTCCCTCTCTATTTGAATGCATTTTCAAATCCTTTTATTAGCTCCTCTGCTGCATAAGCAATTGGTCTTCAAGAGGACTGACATATGTAAGCAAAATGGTCCTTCTTTTCCTCTGTGGTGTCCACCAGGCGTAGCCACTCTCTCAGCAGAAAGCACTGCCTGAGTAAAAGAACTTCGAGGCTACCCAGCTTCTATTTCTAATCTATGCTTTTCAGGAAATTTCCCATGGGCATCAAGCCCATGGGTCAGTGGATCACTTTCAGCTCCGTTTTGTACTGTTGAGTGCTTCTGTCCCTTACCTCACACACAGTAGTTTTGATCATTTTCTTCTCCAGTGACTATGCTCTTTTTTGCTTTCATGCTGTTTTCTGTGGTGCTAAAGGTGTGATTTTAGGGTCCCAATCCAGGAGACCAAATTAAACCGCAGCTTTAAACCTTCAAGAGCTGCTGGGTACCCGAGTTCAGGCAGCGCCCTGTCTCAGCCGCAGGGCTGAGGAAGAGAAGGCAGGAGAGTGGAGCAGGGCGGGCAGCAGCCAGCAGCACAGCAAGGCAGAGCTGGGGCACTTTCTCTCTCTCCTTCCTGAGCTACCCCATCTCCAGCCCCTCTCCGGTGTCTTTGCCTGGAGACATCCCTTAGTGGCTGGGGGATGCATTCTCAGGGGCTCCCTGGGGAAGGGACAGGACATACCCTGGGGATGCCTGTTTTATTGTCTTCTCTGATACCAGTGTCTCACGATATTTACCTGTTGTCATTTCTGCCTCAGCTATTTGCTCAGCTTTCCTATTTCACCTATTTGCTGTGTAATATCTAAGAAAAATACAGTAACACAGAAATACAGGTGAGAAACACAGTAACTCAGAGAGTCTTCAAAGCTTTGTAGCAAATCAAAGTTACTTCTATAAAGTTGAATGTTCTTGGCAGAAAGAATCCAGCAATAGATATTATTCTCTGGAAACACGAGCTTTCCCTCATCTGATCAGAACATGGGTCCATTGCCCATTTTGTCCCTTATGCTGCTTTCTAAGCTAGCTACTTAGTGGGAGGGCAAAGCCATAAAGGACTCAAATATGATTATGCCTCTAGGGCCCTTTTTGCAGAGATGAACTCCAGTGGCTGAATAATCCCAGGATTAACTGGAGGACGAAGAGTGATTTTGCGGTAACTTGATCTTTGGACAAGTTACATTTCTGATCTTTCAAAAAGAACCAGGCTTTATAAGTTCTTCACACAAGGTCATGCCTGTTTTTTTGTGGTAGTTTACCAGCAAGGCGTGCAAAATGGGTGCAGGCACAGAGGTTTGCAATACAGACTTGTCTCTCTCGCAACTGTGTCTTTTTATCTTTTTCTTGTGAAAACTGTTTAGAAATTTTGTTTGCATTTTACAGGTGCATGCTGTAGGACTTTCTGCATCTGAACCCTGCATCCTCACAAATCATTGCTAAAAAAATACAGATTTCTCTGCTCCCCATGTTTGTAGCTTGTCTTTTTGTCAGGTATTCCTACACTTACCAAACAATAGATGCCTGCCAATTCTCAGAGGCTCTCATAAATCTCATATGTGAATCTTCTTCAGCCTTTCAACTGAAAATGTTACCTGGGCAGTATAATTCTGTGGAGAATTTGCTGGCTAATGCTGTATGTTAGTCCAATTTGGAAATTACTTTTGTACTCTACATGCCCTGACTTTTCACTCTCACTGTTGTTCTGTGAAGCCTTTTCAGGTGGCCCTTGTATTTGTTCTCCCATTTGTTCAGTAGCTTGAAGATGACCGAACAAAAAACAGTTAAAATAATGCAATATTGATGATGTAAAGGGAAACTTCAAGAGAGGGAGCTATTCATAAAACACCATTTCCTGTTAGAGACATTAAATAGAAAGGACTGTATCATAATTTACAATGCTCTTGTCAGTAAACAGCAGCAGCTATGACAAGCCACCAGTTAGCTTTCCTGTTCTCTCTAATTGCCGTTATCCTAGCGCCGAGATGTAAGTACTCCTCTAAGGGTAAAAAGAGCCAAATTCCTACTTCATATGGGTAGCACATAACATAACTGCACTTCTCTTGCATTTCAGATGGCTGCATGGAGATTATTGGAGGACATGTTGTGTCCCCTCACTCCTGGCCTTATATGGCTGCTATTCAGAGAAAGAATTTAACCACGTGTGGAGGAGCTCTTGTGGAAAGTCAATGGGTTTTGACAGCAGCGCATTGTGAGTAAGCATCTATCTTGTATTAAGGGCAATTTTAATTCTTCATTGAGGTGGGACATAATGTGCAAGCCTGTAAGTAAAGGTGGATATTGATTTTTAAAGAATTGTTAAATGCTGCAGTTCTCTCACTAATCTAAGAACTTGTCATTCTGTTTTAAGTTGGTTTGTAAACTGCTGATCTATATTGTGTGCAGTTACCTTCAGTAGTCCTGCCACTGTTACAGGATATGGACTGTGCTGATAAAAGGCCAAATTCATTATTTATACATCTGTAACAGCAATATCTTAGAGAAGGGAATATATTCCAAAGTTCCAAATCTTACCTGTGTACCTGGGACTAGGCACTAAAACACCCCGAGAGATAAAGTTGAATTAGATGGAAACACTACTCTCCCATTTGAAGTGACCTGGGCTCACAAGAACTGAATGTCCATGATGACTATGAGAAGGAGCCTTGTCCTTTTGACAAGTCAAATGTTAGCACAAGCACCCCTTCCCCAGGTGGCATATCCCAAAGCTGGCACAGCTGTTGAACAGCTGGCTCAGGATAAGGAGGACATCTACTGTTCATGTTAGGAAGTAAAATGCCCTGGTTTTGCTAAAATGTTCTCAAAATCATATTTTAGTTCTCCATTTCCCCCCCTGTATTTTGAGTAACCAAAATCAAATAAATTACAATAAACCTGTGCAAACCTGACATCCTCAAACACAGTGGGGCTAACTCAGCCAGCTTTCTTCCATCAGTTAGGCTGAAATAGATGATACAGCTCCTTCTTTGTAAGTGAATTTGTCTTTTGCACTTCTTCAGCTGGATCAGGTTTGGTTGCATTTTTTGTAAGGGTAGAAATATTCACACCTAGCATGTGCTGTTTAGGACATTAATTCCAAACTCTGGAAATCCCTGAAGGTCAGCAATCACCATTGTTTCAGCAAACTAGATTTGTTTCATCAAACTAAGTAAAGAAATGTTACTTTGTACAGGACAATCCAAGCTCATATCAAAACACCAAAATGAACAATGTCATTCGCTATGTTTAATCATGTTGTTGTAAAATGAAATTGTGAGAATTATGCTACATGTCTTTTGATTATCTTGAGAGATGTTGCTCAGTTGTAATAGTTACCTTTTCTCCCTGTACTTTCTTTAAATTACAGATTAAATGAACCAGAAGTTAGAGTTGTTCTTGGAGCCCACCAAGCATCCATAGCTGAAAAAGAACAGCAGATATTTAAGGTTATGTGCTACTTTCCTTATCCCCAGTTTGCCAAGTCTTCCAAGGAAAATGATATAATGCTCCTCAAGGTATTGTGTTAATTACTGTTGTATTAATATAAGAGGAATTTTGCTGCTGATAATTTTTGCTATTCTTTGATATTGAAGGGTTTAGATAGCTTAACAATATCATAGAACACCCTGCTTCTTGTTGTACTAATCTAGATAAGGTTACAGGATCACTGTCACTGTGAGCAAGGATGGCATTCCAAGCCCATTCTGTGCTCTAAAACATTCTTTAAGCCACTCATTTCAGCAACCTCTCAAAACACATTCTTCAGTAATTTTTCAAAGGCAGTGCTGAAGTGCTGTGTGCAATGGAGTCTGGATCACAGCTTTATCCCAACAGGATAGCTTGTGGTGGACTAGGCAAAAATGGGGATGAAACTTACTCTTAATTATTTGGAGTAACCACATAAAGTAAAAGTATGGATAATACAGGACATAGATTAATTCAAGTCTAGGATCTCAGAGTGGTCACATAGTGAAGAAGGCTCAGAATACTACAGAATGAAGCATGGAAAGATGCCCTCACCAACATTATCTTCCTGGTTGCCAAAGTGGGGCAAGGCTGCAAGAATTTTCTGCATAGCAGCTCCTGCTCAGCCTGGCTCATGCCTCATGTGTCCCTGCACTGAGAACTCTGTGAATCCAGCACTGAGATTGACATGGAGGCAACCATGGGTGTTTTGAATAGGGAGATGGCAGTCTGCATGTGGGAAGCCTCTAAGTGGGAGGACTGCCTTCCTGGTACCAGCAGTTTCACTGCTGATCCAAAGTCCCTGAGAAGAGTAAGACTTGTACTTCACCTTGCCCATACCTTTAGAAACATCATGACTTCCGTATGATGCCTAAGAAATCTTGGATGGATCTTTATTCAGCCTGTCCTTTTATGTTACACCTGTGATAATGAAGAAAAAAGTACCAGGGCTCACCTCCCATCTCTACAGTTCTGCTGTAGTGCTGTACTAAGTGACTTGGGATAAACTTCTCATCTTTGGAAATTCCCACCAGCACTGGCGATAATAGCCTGCAAGGATTTTTTGGATAAACTTGTGATTTAGTGGAGTGCCTTTTTTAAGGCAGAATTGTTTAACTGACAACCATTCAGCAACATGTATAACCACCTGTGAAATGAATCACAGTGCAGTCATCATGTGTAAAATAGAAAACATCTGTTCAGTCACTGTGAGACCTTAGCAAGCACACTGAGGATATATGTTTTGCTCTGTTTTGCTATGCTTTCATTTAAAGGCTTAAATTGGCCTTTCCTGAAGGATGAACCTTTCAGGTAAGGCCAACAAAACACAGAGTGTGCATCATTTAAATCCTTTTGAACTCTCAGAGCAAATACTGGGCACTTGGAAGAGTTCAAGAACTCGTTTTACCCCAATTTTGGTTATAGGTTTTTTTTTTCATCTTTGTTCCTGGGTACATTGCACCTTGCTTTGAGACCTTTCTTTGTGTCAGTCAAAACATGAGAGTCTGATTTCAACACAGGAGCTCAGTGGGAGGTTAGGTTCCTGAACAGGACATAGATCCAACAGCCTAACTCCTGTGCAGGTTTTTAATTTCCTACTAATCAAACGGAAACTGGGCTTGAACTCACTACCGCTGCCATAGATATGGCATTGCTATACAGACACCAGGGAAATTCTTTTGGATTTGCAAAAGGGTAATTAAGCTCAGGATCAGTTCCTAAATGTTGAAAAGCGGTTTATAAGGAAAATACTGGTAGAATGAGACTAAATGATTTGCTGAACTAAATGCCGAAGTAGATTATACTTTCCTTCCTTTCTGCATAAGAAAGCATTTTTTTTCTTCTTTTTTCCAGCTGAATGGTATTGCAAAGCAGAATAAATATGTGCAAACTTTGTCTCTGCCTGACTGTTATGAAGATATCAAACCTGGCACAAAGTGCAAGGTGGCAGGCTGGGGAGTCACATCTTCAGAAAAGCCATCAAAATGTCTTCGGGAAACAACTATTAAAATTGTTGATAGAAAAAGCTGCAAGACCAAATATGAAAAGTACACAAAAATAACCAGCAACATGTTATGTGCTCTAGGGAAAAAATTATATTTGAAGAGAGATGCTTGTGAGGTAAGAAGAAAAGTTATGAAAAGGAGGGGATGTGCTTTTAACAGTGGTTCCCTTTTCACTGGGAACAAAGCAGTGCTAAATACTTAATGAGGCTGGTCAGATTCACAGTGATTTTAACCGCATTTGTAAGAGACTTTATTGCTGTGAAAAAGAAGTGTTAAAACTTTGAGTACTTTAGGTCAGTGTAGATCTAAAGTATGGGAATTTGAGTTTGGGATTATCACAGTTAACTTCAGGTGCATTTCTTTAGCTAAAGTGCTCTCCTTAGAAACCACCTCTAGATCTCAGAGAAAAATGAGAGCTTTCAGGACCTGAATCATTTGATCCTTTTCAGATGTCATCATCTGAATAGTACAGAATTTACTGTACTCTCAAAAGTACCGTTTGGATCTTGCTTTTGATGTCTTTTCTGCCGAGTCCAGAAGGGCTAATGGCAAAAGAAATGAGAATTTATTTATACCAACAAAAAAAATAATACCATTTGAAATAGAATTATGATAGCACTGTGCTGCTCTACAACATTTACATCAAAGGCTCCCTCAGGCTTGAAAAGCAACCTGTCCTTTTACCTCACCCAACGCCCATGAAGTGACATAGCCAACTGATCAATTTCATAGGTTGGAACAGGTTAGAAGCAACATTTCCAAACATTTTTATGCACTGTAGGTGGCACTGCATGCTCCTCTGCAGAGCAATGAACACACATTGCTCTACACACATCTTCTATTTTGTGTTCCAGGGAGATTCAGGTGGGCTGTTAATCTGTGCTGGTCGATACAGTGGGATTGTTTCTTTTGGAAAAGGAAAAAAGTGTGGAAGAAGAGACATGCCTGGAGTTTATACACGACTGACAGAAAAATATATTGACTGGATAAAAAAAATAATTTCCCTTGACAGAGATCCATGAGGCAGGCAAGACACTTTTAAAAAATACTCTGCTGTGCATTAGAACTAGATGCTGCTGCTTTAGTGTGCCACGTTTAAAAAGTAGATCCCAGCTTTATAGCTTTAGTAACAGCACCACAGCTTTATGAGAACAGTCCAAAATACTCCCCTTTGTACAGATAACATGTTTGCTCATCCTTAGTAGGAAACTGCCTCTTAGATAACACAATTTGTTTTGGACTTCACCTTACTTCTTAGTGTGATGGGAAAGTACTTCTCACCTTATTCATTGTGGCTGGGATAAGGCAGTATTTTTGAATGTGTACTTACAGAAAAATTCAGTTCCAGAGTGATAGTTAATAAGATGTCTGCTGAATGAGAAAAAAAATAAAGAACAAAAGCTTTACGTGCTCAAATATTTCACTGTGACATTATTCAAAACCAAATGATTCAATTCTTCATTACTAAATATTTAACTAATTTTCAAAGAGTTAAAGTATTATTATTTTTCCAACTGATCTTCATTTATGAGAGAGAAAAAGAAATCTTTTTCTCCCCCTAGATTTTTTTTTTTGGTGTGATCAAATCAACAAAATCATCTCTTCTCATAGCTTGGTTCATCATCTCACCCTTTCAGTGAATGGTCTGTTGAAAAAAGTATACATACTGATTGCAATGGTAGTTATTACATTCTCCAGCACAGTGCCTATGTAACATCTGTCAAAACAAACAGGAATTTTGCTATGGATTTCAACAAGCCTCTACCAACAGAATGACCCCCTGTGTATCTGAAGAAGCCTGAGGTTAGTTTGGTGTATTCCTATTATCTTCCAAATATTCTCAAGGTTTTTTTTTTGCCAACAGTTTAGAAGTGATCATCTGCTGGGTTTCTCTACTTCTTTGATGATTGCCTTAATATGTACCAAATACTGTAAGCTTTGGGATGTTACAGAGGCATGAATAAATAACTCCAACACATCAACATACTGGTCTTGATTATTGACCAGCAGCTGTGTCACTGTGCTGAGCAGAGCAAGCCTTGTCTCCTGAAGGCTGTGCCAGTAATGGAGCAAACGGGTGCCCCAAAGCTGGGTTGGCAGTGGGACATGGTGCAATAAACCCTGCCGACGTGGAGTATGGGGGCTTGGTCCAGTTCTCACTGATGGTCATCGGAAGATCTTTAGAGATGCAAGTGAGAATTGGGTCAGGCCTGGAGGCCAGACAGACACTGGGAAAAACTGGGGGAAAAAAAGGGGAAATGACATAAAAGTGGAAGGAATAATATACCGCAGTTAACACTTTTCAGCTGGGGATCTCAGAGGATGCTGCAAACACAAATTAGTCACTTTTATAAGGTAAATGACAGCAAGGATATCCTCCTGTCCATCCCACAGGAGACTTTTCATGCCCCACAGCCCAATAACGACTAGTGGGTGTTTAGCCACAATTTAACATTTCACTCTCTCTGTCCATGTGAACCGTGGCTGTATCTCGGTCACTGATGGGAAAGGATGAATGACAGAGTCTGGAAACCACAACCCAGCAGGTTAGTTCCAGTTCAGATACTGACTTGGTGTGTGTGATCTCCTGTGATGACTTTACTTCATTTACAGCTTCTTTTTTTCCTTCATGGGCAATGTAGCAGGTGGAAGGGCACTCCTGCCAGGCCCCCCAAGGCACCACCAGGCCTGCCTGCCCCTGCCCACCCCCTGGGGTCTACCCCTTGCAACCACCCACAGCGCAGGACCCATGTCAGTCCCTATGGTCATCAGCCCCTGCCCCAGTGATACCGCAGCGGGGCCGGTCTCCAGCTGCCATCAGCCTGGCCCTGCCTGCCATGGGCTGGGCTCAGCCGGGCCTACCCACAGGCCAACGTCCTGGCCTGGCCTTGGCCTGTTCCCAGGGAGGTGCAGGAGCAGCGAGGCGAGCAGTAACCTTGACTTATTCTCTGTCCACTCTGAGGCAAGCAGAGTCTTTATTCCATCCACATGCAACAGGAGGGAAGTCTTTGTTCGTGTTGAAATCCCCATGTCTTGAGAGAGTGCCTGCCCATCCGCCCTGGTGAGGGGTGGCCTGGGCCAGGGAGCATGGTAGCAGTTTTGCAGTGGGGCTGCAAAATGCCCCACAAATCCACATTTTATTAGCACCCGTGAAAACACACAGTGGAATGATGGCTACTTCTGCAGCCAGGGGTAGGCAAAGGTCTGAGAAAGGGTGATAGTTGGCTGAACAAGGTGACCACTGGTGTCACTCGCTGCTGAAACCACTCCTGGGCTGATTCTCAGAACTGAGCTCAAAACAGGAAAGCCACAGACAGTAGCTCCAGGTACGTTACAGTTTTACAATAACAGACACCCACGAAGCCTGACAAATTTGAGCTAGAATCGCATTCTTGCTAGACTGAGAGGAGCTCATACCCAGCGGCTTGTGGTGGAGTTTACCATAGATCACAGTTGTTCCCAGCACAGCTTTTCTGATTCTACTTTTCTTCGGTAAGAGAAACCTAGTCTTATCTCTTTTAACCTCTCACACCTCAGTACTAATCTCTAGGTGCCTGAGCCCTTGCACATTACCTCCCATTTTCCAGACGTTTACTTGTACTAGACCAGTTCTCCCACATTATCTGTTTTTATCTTTTCTGGAAGTTTCTGAATGGATTAAAGGAGCCCTGCCCCAGGAATCCTTCTGCCCTTGGCCAGGGTTGGGCTCTTATCTATGTTTGCACTTCACAGAGTTCATTTCTCTGACAGACGTTTGCACCTATCTCTGTTTTTACTGAGGTCTTCCAGGTAAATAGTATTTCTTAAGGATTATTTGCTGAGAAGTCTGTCTTGCTTGTTGACGGTCATATAGTCATATTTGGGCATAGAGAGCAGCCCCTAAGGTTGACCAAGCACTGCAAAGACGTGACATATGTCACTGACTTGTGATGTATAGCGCTGACATAGAGCATACAGTGCAGACATAACAGCTGATGGCTCTCTGTCCAATAGAGGGGGCTGGAAACTGATATTCACATATCACACAGGGATGCAGATGCCAGTTCTTATGTTCGTTCTGCCCTTGTACTGGGCAGTAGTGCCTGATGTTTTGTACTTGTTTTGGCTGTACCTCTAATGCACTGTATGTTCAATGTGGGAATCTTTATTTTTTTTAAACAAACTTCTCAGTACAGAAGATAGCATTATCTATTGTCAACAACTGTTGTTTCCTGAAAGTGCAGTGATATGTTAGGAGCATTAATTGCCTCCACAGATCCTAGTCAAAGTCTTTGTTTTATCTTCTGAATACAGAACCACCCACCATCTAGCAAGCTGTAAAAGTAGCCTTCCTTTTGGGCAACTCAGTCTGGCATCAGGAAGAAACATTTAGAAAACAGAATTAAAACAAAGAAAGCCATCAGATTTTCAAGATAATTTTCTTGGATATTTGCCAAAGAGAAATAAAGATAAACTCAGAAAACTCTTTTAAAGTCTGAATAGGTCAGTCCGTCATAGTCAGACAAATTACAGCAAGTCATTTTAATATGCCTGTTACATCTTTTAATTATGATTTACTAGATTCCAAAATTTA
The DNA here is from genome assembly GCA_025769975.1 of Gallinago jamesoni. NCBI lineage: Eukaryota > Metazoa > Chordata > Aves > Charadriiformes > Scolopacidae > Gallinago > Gallinago jamesoni. The sequence goes on along the minus strand of JAOQGH010000019.1, from coordinate 18,922,661 downwards.
TTCTCATCTGATTAGTGATCTGGCAGATGGTTTGGACACCTCCATCCCAGTATTTTTATAACCCCACAATCGTATGATGAAGCTCTTTCTGGATTGACTAATAATATTTAATAATCAATACCTAGCAGATTGCAAGCAGTTTAAATTTAACTGCAATTCAATTTGAGGTAGCACAGGTTGCTTCAAAGCCATTGAAATCAGCTGTGAAATGTGCATTCAAAGTCAACCAGTAATTTTATAAGAAGTCATTGAGTCTAAAAGCTGTACCAATAGTCACATACTTGTCATGACAAAGATGAAACCACAGAAAGATGTGCAAAAGAGCGCTTATTTTAATGAAAAATTGATCAGCAACTTAGAGATCTTAGCTAGTTCCAAAGGCAGAGATTAGACTCAATGTGTAAACCACGGAGTTTCACAGGGTTCATTCTTATGTACATTTGTTTGTAAAAAGCAAGGAACTTTGCCCTGTTAACACACTCTCACAGATCTTTTATTTTGATAAAATCAAACCTCTCTGCAACCACATAGAAAATTAAACAATAATTAAAACAGTGACAACATCAGTAAATGAACAAAATATATGTCACTTTAATCACTCTTAATCCCTGCTGTCATAAAAAAATTCTAGTCAACAGTATTTAATTAACCATTTCCATTTAAATGAATAAATAACACGTGTTGGCTTAGATGATCTTGAAAGCAGGTAGAGCATGTTTCCTATGTGAATGTAGTGTCCAGGTTTCTTGGAACATCTGTATCTCAAGCTGTCATAACCAAAGCCTCATGACACATCTTTTCAGCCCCCTTGGTACGGGATTAAAGCAGCTGCATGAAAAGAAGGGGGAGCCCCAGCCTAACGTGTTTGCAAATGCCCTGACATTTATAAATGGCAATGGACCACACTGACAGTGATGTGGCTTTCACTGATTAAACTCTGGTGCATGCACATCCCATGCCAAAACCTACAGTCCTCTCCAAGCAACAGGTCTTAGCAGAGTTCAGGTCACTCTGGGCACACGGTTTATTCTCTGAACTGAGGCTTTGGGCACGCTGATGGAGCACTGCGGAGAAACTCGCACTGCTTCCTTTCACTAGCCTGTGTGAGACACCCCATCTTCCAAACTGGTCCAGACAGGTCTTGTCAGTGAATTCCTGCTATATACAACCCCCATCATAATGAAAAGAATAATGTGGAGGCAGTAACTATACTTGGAGCTCTAAAGATCTCACATACATGAAGACAGGAGATAAACTGACTGATACTGCTGCATAGTTAATTTTCTTCCTGAAATATTTCAAAGGGATGAGTTCTAACTTGCAAATGTTCTTAGGCATCTAACTGGGGATGCCTCTTCACTAAAACATGAAAACATGTGTGCTTAAAAGTGTGATATAGGTAGCTACAGTGCTGATAATTCAAGGTACACGAATTTCAGAAGTTATCACCTCTCTAGCTGGAGGTGAGTGGAGTTTGTGCTCCTCCAGGGGTGGAAACGGGTGGTTTGAGTTAACTTGCTGCCCCATGGATTAGTTTATGGGTCTGTGAAATGAGACTGCTGCAGCAGCAATCAGCCAGGCAGCACCACAGTGAGATTTAACTGTACATCAGAGCCCCAAATTATTAAACAAAATCAATTTGTGTATTGTGTTTTCTGAACAATAGTGTTGATCTGATCAGGTGGTCTCGGCTTCATTACACAGAAATATTGAGAGCATCTGCATGAGGTAAGAGCACAGCTAGTGATAAGATAAGGCAAGAAATAGCCTCAGGTCTAGTGGGATATTTAAAACGTTTCTCTTCCAGTCCTCTGTCACTCCCTTTTTTTGTCTGGCACCCAGTTACTGAAGTCAGGTCATGGTAACAGTTACCAGTTTTGATATTAATACTTGGGACAGTGGTTTTCAGAAGGGTTTGTTATTCCAACAGCTGTGTTGGGTTGGGTTTTCCCTTCTCATGATACTTGTCCATAGCTTAGCCATCCCAGGCAGCATTCCTCTGCCTAGCCAAACATGGCTGGTGACTCTGGGTGGGTTTCAGTGGGCACAGACAGTGATTCATAAATCCTCTTATGGTCACTTCTGTTAGGCAATAGACAAACAAAAAAAAATACTTTCCCCTCTATGTTGGTTGTAGAAAACAGACTTATTTGTTTACTACCAATGCTTCATAAAATGAAAAAACATTTTTAATTTTATAAAACAGAAAAAGCCACTAGAGCCAGTACTGAAAATATTGTTTCCCAATTCTGTCCCAGCTGGCCTCATGGGATCCACATGAGGGAGTAGCTTGTGTACCACAGCTTTGGGGGCTGTTTCCTACTGTCAACAACCATCTTCTGACCTTCCTTTTGGTCCCCTTTGCAGCTTTTTGACAGGCAGAATGAGATACTTTCCCAGCACCTAGCCAGCTTTCATAGCCTATAACATTATAGGCCAACTCCTGGCACAGTGAAGAGGATCCATAATACAGCACGGGGGACAATTAGAACACAGGACTGGGGGCTGAGTGGTGACTAACTGATTTTAATTAATTCATCTAAGAAAGTATGTCTGATAGTGAGCTATTTCAGAAATTCTGCTTCCTTAAATAGTTTCTTCTATCATAAACAGGAAACACATAAAATAATCCATAGTCATCTATGACAATTCAGAAGATAAAGCAAAAGAGAAGAAGAATATACTGGTATTCAGTCTTTCAGATTAATAATTTGGGAAAATAACTGCAGCTTTGAATAATTTACTCATTTTTTTTTCAGACATTTGTCTTAAAGGGTTAATCTTCTGAAAATTAACACTAAGTTTTTGATCAAATAAGAAAGGTTAATCTATGAATAAAATAAAAAAGCAATACAACTCACCAGATTTTATTTCATTCTCTAAAATATGTTAAACAGATATAAATGCATATAAATTACCAAATTTCTGAGTAAGAACACAAGGTTGTGTTCTGCATTTGTAACACTGCCTAGTTATAAGAAATATTTTCTTTTAGCAATTTATTAAAACAGTTGAAAATAATAATGAGATAGGAGCTGAAATAGATTTGGAAGTGATTAGGCTGTTCTTAGATTTGTGTCTTAGAATTCTAAGCTTTCTGTCAGTTTTGTGGCTTAATGGAACACAGACTTATCACAGGCAGTATGCAGCTGTTACCCCTCATTGCTTTCTAATTACAGCTTGTTTGCAAACATTCCTTTCCTTACTTTGAGTGAAAAAAACCCACAAAAATCTTAGAATTGGCTTTGGTTTCTTTATAGCAGAGAAGATCACAATGCGTTGAAAGTATTGTGCTTTCAAAAATTCAAAAATTTGAAAATGCAGCCATATGATTGATGAGGCAAAGGACAAAGGGTGCAGGAAGCACATGTGTGCATGAAAGTCCTGTTGACACCCTGGGGAAATAAATAGACCTGTGCTAGATCCCTCCAAATGCATTGTTCTGGGAGACCTTGATAGGTACCTCTTTTCATGGAAGCCAAGATTCAATTCATGCAAGTATCTGTTCACTGAAGTAGGTACCAATTGCATATCATATGGAAATACCTAAAGACCAACTGTCAAAAGTCTCCTTGAAGAAGACTCTGCACCAGGTAGCCCAAAGTCTCAAAAAGGCTTCAGTCTGGATAGACAATATGGAGTGTGAGGACTGTGAACGAAAAAAAAGAAATATAGATGGCCTGAAGGGACATGGTCTTACTTTTAGGGTATGTTTTGTGTATGGCATAAGAGACTTGCAAAGGGTAAAGCTGCATATATATCAGAGAGAGAGAGAGAGAGGATGTTTAAATGAAAAGATGAAAATGTCAGCAGTGAAGAAAGACTAATGAGGCATAATGAGGACTAAGGGTGAAATGGAGAGATCGCGTGGCAGAGAGAAGCCAGAATAAAACAGCCACCACTCATCCTAAGGAAAGAAAGAGTGTGTAACACTGTGGAAAATTCTTTAATAATTCCTGTTGGTGTCCTTACTCCTTTTGGCCTCTGGCTGGCTCTTCCCTGAAGTTTTATTACCTAGGAGATATTGAAATCCTCTTACGGACTTTCTGGGATCATCTAATTATTCTGGAAAGTATTTATGCTTCCAAGATGAGTACTTATAAAAAGGAAGAGAGATTTCTTCTTAAAGAAAAATGATAATTGGTATAAATTTGATCATTTTGCTTATCTAAATGAATTAGTTAAAATTGTTTTTTCTCTGCCAATAGAAAGGTTATTATCCTGGCGATATTGCAAAGAATACATGGAAATATTAGCTCATGAGGACACCTAACCCAAACTCAACATAATGTTTCACACATATGACTAGAGATTTTCTTGTCAGTAACCAATGGAGTACAAGAACTTTTAATAGCTTTGTCATTCATTACAGGAAACAGCTACTTAGTCAAGTCTAAACTATATATAAAGCATAGCTAAAACTTTTGCAGAAATGTTGTAAGACAGTAGCACTGCTTACTCGTAATGAAGTTTTCAAAAACATGCTTTAGTACAGAAGAAAAGAAATCACTTTAATACTTAAGATATGATTCTATTCCCATGACTATTTTTTTCTTAAAGAGCAGAGATCAAAGCCTGAGTTGCAAGTGAAAAAAAAGTGATAAAAAGTGAAAAAAAGATACTCTCTACCAATCTTAAAATATTTGATTCTAAAATATATAGCTAGAATTTGTAAATCAAACAGTGCACTTTGAGATTTTGCACAGGTACCAAGAACAAATATTTATCAAATGGGAATTTGGCTTAGTTACCAAGGAATGATAGAGTCAGAATACAATTACCGTTCACATTGAGTAGGGAAAGGATAAAATTCACAGTACTTGTCATTTTATTGACTGTTGTGATACTGTTTATATTATGACAAAACTCATGAAAATGCTTGTTCTACTCTAATATGTTTTATTCTAGTTTTGCAGAGAACCACTGAGAACATAGGCTGCATGGCAATAGAGAAATGAGTATTTCTACATCAGTTAGGTGTGTCAAATCATGAGAGACAAAATATCTTTCACATTATCTCAACATTAATGCTCTGTTCCATATTGGCAGAATATATGCACCTTGGCATCTAAGTAGAACATACAAAGAATCAAAGAACCAACATTCACATCTTGTTTTCTTCTATTTATAAAGAAACGGAATGTTTGAAGGTGTTTGAAGGTAATTCCTGAAAGTCATTTTTTTCCCCAAAAAGTTTCAAAATTAGCAAGTGCGAAAAATAATGGAGATACTTTTCCATGTGGAAAGGCCTTTTTTTTCCTAGGCAGACATACAGAATCATAGAGTCATTTAGCTTGGAAAAGACCTTTGAGATCATTGAGTCCAACTGTAAACTTCACACTGCCAAAATTACCACCAAACCATGTCCCTAAGCACTATACGTACACATCTTTTAAATACCTCCAGGGATGGTGACTCCACCACTTCCCTGGCAGCCTGTTCCAATGCTTCACAACCGTTTCAGTGAAGATATTTTCCCCCATATCCAATATAAACCTCCCCTGGGGTAACTTGAGACCTTTTTCTCTTGTCCTGTCACTTGTCACTTGGGTGAAGAGACCAATCCCTACCTCACTAAAGCCTCCTTTCAGGTAGATGTAGGGAGTCAAAGGGTCTCCCCTTAGCCTCCTTTTCTCCAGGCTGATCAAACCCAGCTCCCTCAGCTGCTCTTCATAAGGCTTGTTCTCCAGATCCCTCACCAGCTTTTTTGCCCTTCTCTAGATGTGTTCCAGCACCTCAATGTCTTTCTTGTAGTGAGGAGCCCAAAACTGAACACAGTATTCAATGAGGGATCTTACAAGTGGCGAGTACCGGCGGCACGATTGCTTCCCTAGTCCTGCTGGATGCACTCCTTTGGATACAGGCCAGGATACTATTGGCCACCTGGGCTACCTGGGCACACTGCTGGCTCACATTCAGCCAACAGCCGGCCAACACCCCCAGACCCTTTTCCAACAGGCAGCTGTCCAGCCACTCTTCCCGAAGCCTGTAGTGCTGCAGGGGGTTGTTGTCACCCAAGCACAGGACCTGGCACTTGGCCTTGTTGAACCTCATCCCATTAGTCCTGGCTCATTGTTCTAGCCTGTCCAGATCCCTCTGTAGGGATCCTGCCCTCAAGCAGGTCAACACTCTAGCCCAAGTTGGTGTTGTCTTAATCAGGGTAATTTAGATTCCTAGGACCAAGAGGTCTCGCAAAAGAAACCACTACTGACAAAACTATTGATAAGATGAAGGTGTGTGAAGACAGAACACGTGTTTGGGCTATGGGCGATCAGTCAAATTTAGCACTGTTCTCAGAAAAGTAAATTTTCTGAAGTGCAGAGATAGCAAGTGACTTTATTGTACTTTTAAGAAACTCTATTATAGATCTTAGAAGTCTTGGTCACTGAAACTCCTTTCTTCCTCTGGAAACGTAGATGATTTGAAAGCGGTAAAAAGAAAGACTTCAGCATAACGGAATCACAAAGTATTTTTTCATTATTTATCCCCACTTACTTCAACTACCTATTTACTGTGTGTTACAACCCCAAACTTACCTGCCTTGGAGAAAACTGACTCTTGTTGCCATGTAGTAGAGTGTTTCCCCCAGCCTATGATGTCTTTGTCTCTTGAACATCTTCTACAAGCACAGCAGAATGATGTGACTTGATTAATGAATTAATTAAGGAAAAGCCACTGGCTTCTGCTATGCAGATCATGGCAGTGTTGATAAAATCACTGGGAATAGCCACACTGTGTGGGGATGGCACAGTGTAGAAATCTTTCAGTCAAAGCCAGGTACCATGTCTGTAACCCATCAAGGAACAGGACCATGCCATCTGGACTCAGCAGCACAGCCCTGAAAGATGCCCAGCTCCATTTGCATGGTTGTAGGTCTTGAGGTCTGAGGTCTCCTCCAAGCAGAAGTTTCATGCAGTCAATTTGGCTTTCAGCTCCCATGCTGGACGTGCCACATATTTGTATGTGGAGTTATGGGCAAGTATATTTTGAATACGTTCCAAACAAGCTGTGGCTCTAGTTCCTGAGTCTCTCTGAAGATAACTCCACCATACCCCACCATACCTAGTCATTTCTACAGTACTTCTGAGGTCTGTGCATAGGTACCCGGCCTGCCCAGTTCTCAGTGTAGCACCTGGTCTGCCTGGAGAAAGGATGTAAACACCTTTTGCCTTCAGTGAATAGGAAATGTCCCAAAGTGTCTATTTTTACCAGAGTGAAGTTGAGTTGCCACGTTACAGTGAAAACAAAGAGTAATTAGCAATTCATTGAAAAGATACAAGAAAAGAAATCATACAAAGGGGAGTCCTTGCCGCTATCTCACTTTCCTGATTCTTATCATTTACTTCCTATTTCTGGCTTTTCATTTTGGACTTTGCAGCTCAGCTTCCTTTCGGTGCTTCCCTTTGAATCTTTGCTTCTTGTATAGCATTGTGCTTATGGCTTTTTGTAGAGGAAGCCTGGGAAAACCTTGGATCATTCAGGAATGTACGGTAACATATTTTTAGTTTAGGGACTGCCTTCTGCCTTTTCGAAATGAGCAACAAGGGTCATGCATTAAGCCTTTTCCTACGTTTAAAAAGATATTAATGCTTCCTGCTTGTCCCAAATTTACATGTTCAAAAGACTGGATAATGACAGTGGCCAGAACACTTAAGTTCAGAAGAACTGGAAGTGAATGATTGTCTCTCTATCTAAAGAGTAAACTAAGCAAAACTCTTTGAGTATTGGCCTAATGAATAGACTGTTCCTGTGTATTAGCACAGATTAATCATGTATCATGATGTATGTCCTTTCACGGGGATCCTTAACAGGTAGAGTCAAACTTTTCAGAGGGCATAAATGCAACCTTAAGAGCCCCCCACAAGCTGCCTTTCTTTGAAAAATGGATTATTTGCAAAAGAACTAGAAAATATGTTCTCTGAAGTATTCAACTGGAAACACAGTTCACGGCTCATTGATATTAAACCAGGGATTGCTCAGTTCCCTGTAAAAGCGTTGGACCTAAGGGTTGAAACCTTTTCTGCTTCCAGAAGGAATGCCAAACATTATATATGGTGATGTAATTATGATGTAAACTGGCACCAAGACAATTTATACTGTAAATCTGGAAGTAAAATAATTAGCACTGATCTGTTCTGATCCAGAAAATCTTCCATATTTAAAGTATATTTATACCACAAGTTAAATAACGGTGCCAAATTTTCTGTGATGGGGAAGCTTCATTAATTCATGTTGCACCAGTTTTCAAGGGAGAGCTTAGTTCAGGGCTTTACAGGATCAAGCTGTTCGTTGGAAATAAAAGCTTAATGGATTCAACAGGTAAAACAACAAAGAAATATTAAAACCAGAGGGAGTCACATTGGATTTATTTCACTACTTAATCAGTGGACAGTGTGGAAGATCATAGTATCATTATTTCCTCTGCAATACTCATGTATAAGCCAGACCACTATCTGTTCATATTGTTTTCTTCCATTACATGTCTTTTTTGATCCATTGTAATAATTTACTTTGGCTTCTAGTTCCAAGCACAGAATACAGTTTCCATCTTGTTCCAAATAATATTGGCTAGTTGCTAGGGGAGCGTGCTGATTTCTTTTACAATTTCTTTTCCTCACCACATCTGGGTGCAATTTTTTTTATTTATCATCTCCCTAGGACATTTTCCCTGTGAGAAACCCAGACGTGAAATGCAGCCCTTTCAGATCTTGTTTGGTGTTTCATACAAAGGAGCATTAACTATATATATTTACAGAACAGGATTTTGCCTGCTGCTGTTTACTACCAGGCATAAAAGCTTAAGTGCACGTGTGCCTGGGTCTGCACACTCCTCTGTTACCTCTTCTGAGGGAGCAAGCAGACATGAATTTAAGGGCAGGTATGAATTAATTTAAGGGAGACTGAAGGCATGGACTTAAGGGAGAGCCTTCCTGCTCCTTTCTGCTGCAGACCTGTGAAGTCTCACACACGAAGTGCTCAACTTGATTCTTTGGGCTGTTTCACCCATGTGAGCAGATCTGTTGGAGGGACTGAACTGGTTTCTGCTGTGCTTAGCTGTCCTCCCGGGCCCTCTGATTGAACTTAGCTACTCTCACACACAGGCTCCTCAGCTTCACAGATTACACCAATGTCAATTTTAGCTGATGCTAATACCAGCAGAAATGGACAGTGGTTTACATTACTCTGCTGACCTGTGAACCACAGGGGAGAGGTTGGGTTTTCTTTTAAGAACAGGCTTTTGCCATGTTGTAGTTGTGATGGTGTCAGGAATAGCACACACATTTCTAATTTATCTGCTCACTACAACCTCGCACTTTTATTCTTCCTCAGTTTTTAGTCACAATATTCACTTCTATGTTTGAAGTGCTCCTTTCATTTCCTGGAGGGTAGTTGCACTGGATTTTGAAGAAGTTGTCTACTGCTGATAATTGCTGTCACCCCATGGCTACCAATAGCACTTTGTCAGTTTATGTGAGACTTCAAGACTTGCAAAGCAACCTAATGCTTTAATTTTCACACTTCAAATTCACTGATTGGTACAAGATTACATGTGAAAACAGGCATGAGCTTGTGCATGTAAACATCTGCCAGCTGGAAACTGTGATTAGAAGACTGTATTTTGAGTAATTATATACTGTATAAGATGCATGCCTGTATCGTATCTTCTCTTCTCTTCTCTTCTCTTCTCTTCTCTTCTCTTCTCTTCTCTTCTCTTCTCTTCTCTTCTCTTCTCTTCTC